>JAAGEH010000480.1:60186563-60235463 GCA_011751065.1 Lasiurus cinereus
AAAAAAACTACATTAAGCTTCCTGTGTATAAATGAAACAATACAATCTTTATCCCTGAGGTTGAAAACAAGATACAGATGGAAGCCATTACCATTTCTATTCAAAACGATACTGAAGACATTATGCAGTGAAATCATATAATAAAGATATCAACATTTTAAGAGAATAAACAAAGCTGTAATTGTTACAGACAATATAATTGTATATGCAGAGAATCCAAAAGAAACCATAGACTTTATAATTAACAGGTGAGTTCACAAAAGAGAGAAAAATCAATATGCCAAAAATGTATTTCTATATCATTAACCAAAAATAGAAATAATTTAGAGTGGCAGCAAAAACCAGCAGATAGGTAGGAACAAATCTATTAAAAGATGTATAAGACCTTTCCTAAGGAGATTATCAAACATTATTGAGTGAAATGAGAGAAGACATAAACAGAAGAACGAACTATCTTAATGGATTACGCGACTCAATGTGGTAAAAGTTTCAATTGTTTCCTAAATTGATCTATATATTAGATGCAGTCACCAATGTGTTTTGATAATAAATATATAAAATGTTGCTCAACTGCATCAGTCATTAGAGAAATGCAAATTAAGGCCAAAATATAAAAAATTATTAACACTGACAATATCCAGTCCTGGTAAGAATGTGGGATAGCCTGCATGTTCATCTATTTCCGGTGAAATAGGGGTACCCACTTTGGGAAGCTGTTGAATAGTATTTTTAAAAGCTGAATATATGCAAATTCTATGACCCAGCTATTAGACATGTAGGCATCTACAGAAATATTTTGTTCTTAGGAAAACCAGAGAGAGAGAGAGAGAGAGAGAGAGAGAGAGAGAGAGAGAGAGAGAGAGAGAGAGAGAGTTTAAAGTAATACTACTCAAAATAGCTCCAAAGTAAAATGAACCTCAAACTCCACCAAAAGAATCAATAAAGAAATGATGGTACAATACCTCAATGGACTACTACACAGCAATGAGAATACTACATTAATCACTGCCACGTACAACAAGACACATGAATCTCACTAACAATATTAAGTGTAATGAAACAGTTAGGGTACCCACACTATCTTCATTGACATAAACTTCAAAAACAGGTAACACTCCTTGATGGTAGCACCAGTCAGGAAAGTGGGTTCTTGGAGTGACTACTACTGGAGTGAGTCACAAAGGGTTCCTATTAGGATAGGGTCCTTCTTTAAAAAAAACCTATATGCCAGTTACCAGGGTGTGTCCACTTTTTAGAAATTCCTAAAACTACAGAACTATCAGATGGGCATTTTTATCTGTAGGCATGTTGTACTTCAAAAAAAGATGTATATGAAAGTCAAGAAATAATTCTGTTTTCTTCCCATTACTCCCTGCTGGGAAGAAGTAGCTGACCTACAGACCAGCAGAAAAATGAAGGAGACACCCGACAAAGACCCGGGGCCGATGAACTCAGAAATGGCCACGGTAAACTGGGCGCTTGCTTAAACAATGTAGGCTTCACGTTTTCCACAAGTGTCTGTTGTGTGGCACATGTTTTTTTTTTTATATATATTTTATTGATTTTTTACAGAGAGGAAGGGAGAAGGATAGAGAGTTAGAAACATCCATGAGAGACATTGATCAGTTGCCTCTTGCACGCCCACTACTGGGGATGTGCTCGCAACTAGGTACATGCCCTTGACCGGAATCGGACCTGGGACCCCTCAGTCCGCAGGCTGACACTCTATCCAATGAGCCAAACCAGTTTCAGCAGGCATATGTTTTTAAAAATCTGGAGTGGAAACATGACATGCCTGCTGAATATGGCTCCTTTTATATAAAGTGAAAGCTTGTAGTAATTAATTGGCCACATCATTAAATTTAAATAAAGTTGTCACACACATTTGGTGGAAGGGAAATATTTTCAGTTCAATTCTTTAAAAATGCAGCGTATCGCCCGGCCGGCTGAGCATCGGACTATGAACCAGGAGACCATGCTTTGACTCCTGGTCAGGGCACATGCCCAGATTGAGGGCTCCATCCCCAGTGGGGGGCATGCAGGAGGCAGCCAATCGATGTTTCTCTCTCTCTGATCTTTCTCTCTCTCTACCCCTTTCCCTTCCTCTCTCTAAAATCAACAAAAAGATACATTTTTAAAAATGTAGCGAAGCTTCAGGATTTGGATAGGCATCTGTAGAAAAGTGGTGAGATGGTATGCTGACGTTTTTCCTTCCCCAATGAAACCTATTTAGTAGATATTAAAAACATAATAACGTTGTTTTATCATTTTTAATATGAAGTATATGCATGTGTATTTTAAGATAGCCCCAAAAGCAAAAAAATATCTTATTTATTCAGAACCAAATGAATATTAATATTTGGATTATATTAATATAATAAATATACCTAAGCTATTGAATACATATCAAATAATATCTGAGTATCAGTAACAGCTTATTCAATCCTGTTTAACAGATTTTTTTCTAGCTTCCTTCTTTTCCTTTCAATGGAATCTCTGAATAGATAAAACCTTAGATGAATAATTTAATTGAAAACACAGAGTACAATAGTAATCTTCTGGAAACATCCCAAGAGGAGATGGAAGAAAACAGAGAAACTGAACCACTTGAAACATTTCATCAACTACCCATTAGTGAATTTTTTCTCTCACGTATCAATTATTTAATGACATCTCTATGTACAAAACACCAGACTTGGCACTAACACACCAATTAATAAAAACAAATCTCTCAAGTTTTGATGCAAACTTACTCTAGTCAAGAAAAACAAAAGGAACATTTTCTAAGTACCATTCCATTCCAATGGCATGCTTCTGTTTTACAACTTCTCACACTAATTCCAAAGGTCGTATATCAGCCTCTTCTAGATTGTAAAGGCCTTGAATAGCGGCTTCAACTCATTAATTTTATTCCTAGTGGCTATCAAAGAATTAGGGTATTTAAAAACAGGCTCAATAGTCATGAGTTGCCAAGTGCCATTTTACTGTCACCATTGAAAATCTAATATAAATTAATTATCCCTTTCTCCAAAGCAAGTATAAACTCCTCAAAATTATGAAAAGTAACTATCAGTTAAATGCACAGTCAAAAGAAATATCCTTCGTTGAGGGAAAAGTATTCAAACAATTGCAAAATGTATTACTAATGGAAACTGTCAAACTCTATGTATTGTTTTTCCAAATTATTTATATTCTAATACAACTCTCTTTATAACCTTGTGTGATATAAAAGAGCTTAGCAAAACTGCACCTCTTCTCTTTGAAGTCTGAATGGAAAATGTAATCTAAGACGATAGGAAGACTATAGAGCCGTTTTCTTGAGGTGTTTTACTCACAGAGATAAGATTTTAATTTGAATTTTGTTGAAAAAAATTATCTGATATGAACATATGGCTCCTATCAAAACATCCAAGCATTACTAATATGTCACTTCCGTGAAAAAAGATGGTTTATTTAATAAATGTTTAGCAATCCAGCAGAAAAAAATATGTTTATGTTCTTTATTATAAATACATTACTTGTCACCATTTATAAAATTTCATTAAAATGCTAAAGGTGGCAGAGCGCCACTTTCAGAATGGTGACGTGAGGAACTCAGTGAAACAACTCAGTGAACTAAGTGAAAATTATTTAAAAAACAAACAAACACCAGCCAAAACTGGTGTTGCTCAGTGGATAGAGCATTAGCCTTCGGACTGAAAGGTCCCAGGTTCGATTCCTGTCAAGGGCATGTACCTTGATTGTGGGCACATCCCCAGTGGGGTGCGTGCAGGAGGCAGCTGGTCGATGTTTCTCTCTCATCGATGTTTCTAACTTTCTTCCTCTCTGTAAATAAATCAATAAAATATATTAAAAACAAACAAACACCATTTGAAGTTTTTGGAATACAGCCAGTGAGAAAACAGTTGTTCACAAAACCCACGAAATCTCTGTAACCACAAGACTCTGTGCAACTTCGCCCCAACCCACTCCCCACCCCCCACTTCTCCCCGGGGTTGTGCCCCCAAAGAAGGGGCCCACACTCTCTCAGCCCCCAGTGAGGAGGGCAGTGCCCATGGGAGAGGCGGGCACCCCTCTCTCACCCCCGCCAGCCCTCACGGGCAGAGGCTAACCCCTGGCAGCACAGCCAGGAGGCCAGGCTGCCTTCTGCTCCCCAAGCGATCCCCAGGCCTCCCCGGGGCGGTGGCTCAGGCCCAGGATCCGGGGACCCGGATGCTCCTGCTCCAGCTCACTCTTAGAGTAAGGGTTCCATTGGGGCAGAGGCAACCCGAGGAGGCTAAACAGAGGCTGCCACCTGCACCCCGTGTGCTCCGCGGCTGACGTCGGAGCGTGAGTCCGGTCACCGGCTCTGGAACGTGCTCTCGGCCTGTCTCAGGCAGAAAGGGAAGAGCACAGAGAGAGCTTCTATGCCTCCCTGAAGTGACTGCTTTCTGGAACAGAGGGAAGTTCAAGCCAAAGGCTGCTCTTCGAGGGAGTGGGGTCTCTGCTGGTGAGCGATCCCCAGGAGGCTGGGAGCTGAGAGCAGCAAGCTCAGCCTCGGCCCCCTCCTCTACCAGCCAGAAGGGAACACGGGGGAGACATGTAGGTCCGGGTGCTGCTGAAACAAAGCCATCAGGCAGCCAGGGATAGAGCCACCGGGCTGGGTGTCATCCCAAGGAGACTGCCAGGTCCTTGAGGGCAGTCGCTCTGACTGCCCATTCGTCTTGTCCCCGATGAGCAGGGAAACGCAGCTCTGCGAAGTAGGTGACAGTGTTTACGAATGGCAAATGCGATTCCAAAACCTAGTGCCAACTGAGCACCCCATCGCCCAGGCAAATATAAACAGGACTGCGTAGAATATGATACAGTGACAGCGAAAAGTGCCCTCTTTCAGGAATAACACTTTACATGCTAACTACACATCACCTGCCATGGTTTAACAGAGAGAGGAGGAGAAGGGACAGAGAGACCTCCATCCTGCAAGACTGGGACCACGGCCCGCCTCTGCCCTCCAAACGCAGACGCTGTTGCCTCTGTCCTGGGTATGGAGGTGGTTTCCGCCGGAAACGCTTGGACCTTGTGTACGTTTCCCAGGCTCACATAGGGGATCAGGAAAAAGTGTATATTTGCTGGAACCGGTGTGGCTCAGTGGATAGTGTCGGTCTGTAGTCTGGAAGATCCCAGGTTCCATTCCGGTCAAGGGCAGGTACCTTGGCTGCGGGCACATCCCCAGTGTGGGGCATGCAGGAGGCAGCTGATCGATGTTTCTCTCTCTCATCGATGTTTCTAACTCTCTATCCCTCTCCCTTCCTCTCTATAAAAAATCAATAAAATATATATTTTTTTAAAAAGTGTATATTTGCTCTCTGCCCAAGGAAGGTTTGTTACTTGTGAGGAACGGGAATGGATTCTTTAACAAAGACGGACTTAACCACATCTTTAAGGATCCATCGGTGAGGGTAGGCCCTCCTTGAGCTAACCAGTCAGCCAGCCTCTGGCCACAGAGCACAGCAGCCCTTTAGCCAGTCAAGACGGGAGCATTTTCTGCCGTGTGCCCTCTGCTTAGAGGCTAAATTCTAAGCTTCTCTGAGGCTCACCTGCCTCTGGCCCTGCCCACTCAGAGCTGCTTTTGTGGGGGGCAAACCCACAGTCCTTTCAGTCAGATTCCCCACATTTCCAGGCACCTACCCATATTCTCCAGCGTATAAGACAACTTTTTAACCCAGGAAAATCTTCTCAAAAGTCGGGGGTCATCTTTATTTATTTATTTATTTTTTTGGTGTAGTGTTCCTTGTATGAATATGTCACAGCTTATTATCATGTCTTATAGGGCGAGTATATCCCAAACTCTATATTTGAACTGGAAAAGTTGGGGGTTGTCTTATATGCCCAGTCGTTTTATATGCCGTAAAAATATGGGTACTTTCATTGTAGTAATCTCTCAACTCAATCGGGTCCACCTTCCCTCCCCCCGCATTATCTCCTGCAGAAATTCCTCACAGTGTTTGGCTTCTTCCCCTGGGCTCCAGGACTAATAAAGAAATAGAAGAATGAGAAGAAGCCAGTGTCATTTTCCCGAGAATTGACTATGCACACTTAAGCACCACCTTAGTGCAAACATCCAGACATTACTGCAGCCTTCACGTCAAGCTTACCGCTGACTCTTTATTCCATGACAATGATCTTTAAGAAATGGTACAAAGGGAACCCAAGGATTTCCTCAGGCAACTATTTTTGAAGGGTGTATCACACCTCCTAGGAGTTCTAAAGGTGGTTTAATAAGGAAATCCATTTTCTTCCTTCTTACCCTGGAGCCTGACTTAGGGGCGAGTCGCTGCAGAACACCTGTTCCTCAAGGCCCCTGGTGACCTTGGCATTCGAACTGTGGAGAGCGGCTACAGCATTTGGACAGCTTCAAGCCTCAGACGGCCTGGTGGCAAACTCACATATAAGTCTCAGCTTGGAGGGCAAATCCCTCCCAGCACAATTACAGCCCGAAGGCTATGGCTGTAAGCTTGACCTTACAGTCTGACCCTGCAGTCCTAGGGAGCTTAGGAAAGTGGGCTGTGGGGGGTGGGGGCAGCAAGTCCTGCCTAAAGCAAGCTTGACAGAGTTCAGAGAATGGCAGCAACAGGAAAGAAGCAGATTTGAAACTCACAAGAACTTTGTAAAATTCTTGCTCTTGTTTTGCTTTGTGAGATCGGACTCTAAAATAAAGCTTCACTGACAGGCTGTGTCACTGTTTCCTCCTCCAGGCACAGTGACCCACCGGGCCCCAAATATATTCTCTAGTCTGTTTTCTTTAACCCTTCACCGCCCCTTCTCGGGTTCACCACTGGCCATGCTGGATGGGGTTCAAGAATGTCCTTTGTTACAGTGACAGACACTTACATATAACCTGCCTCATGCATGATTCCATTTCTCCTATTCTAGTCATTGGTCATTTTTCTGATAAAATTAGGTTCAAGTTCCTTACTCTCCATGCTCACAAAACTGACAAGGTGAGTGTTATATGTACATATATTAAGTTACTTATATAAGATAACAAAGGTAATTATCCTATATAATAAAAGGCTAATATGCAAATCGACCGAATGGTGGAACAACCGGTTGCTATGACACGCACTGACCACCAGGGGGCAGACGCTTAATGCAGGGCTCACCGCTGGCACAGGAGCCTCTCCTGCCTCCACAGCAGCCGCCCTAAGCCATCAGTCGGACATCCCTCAAGGTCTCTTGGACTGCCAGAGGGCGCAGGTCGGGCTGAGGGAGTCTCCTCCACCTTCCACCCCCAACCCCTGTGCATAAAGGTTGTGTCTTGGGCCTCTAGTGTAAATATGAAATGCCAGTATTACATATGTAACACTCCAATACGAGAGGGGTGGCAGCTGATCAAACACTCCCTCCCAGGAGCCTGATAGAAAAGAGGAAGAAGGGGTGCAACTCCCAGCATGGGGTGCTCCCCGGCTTAGTGAGCACGTGTTCCTCTGTGTACGGGGCTGGAATGAGTTCTGTTCCTCTGACTGCCTATTACAGCCAATGACTTGTTCATCTGTAATCCCATCTACAGTGGTACCCCGAGATACGAGTTTAATTCTTTCCGTAACCTTGAGGCACGGGAAACTATGAGATGCTCCAATCTCGGTAATCCGCGGGATGACTCCTATCTCAACTGTTGCTTGTATTTCAAAGCAAAAATCGCTCGCTCGACGGCTCGTATCTCAAAAATCTCGTATGTTAGGGCACTCGTATCTCGAAATACCACTGTAGTTGATTCGTCCTTGGGCATTTATTGAAGTAGATGCCGACAAACAGGATTTGAGGTTCACTGCCCAGTTAGTTAAGAAATGAGTACTGTTCACATGAAGTCGCTCCCCTTCCTAAGCATAAAGCCCAAATGCCAAGAACGGGGGTCCCCGGGCGGGTCTAAAAGGACATCTCTGGCCCTGAAGGACTGACCATCCCCAGGAGGCGGCATGGGCTGGAGGGGAGGTGGGGTTTCCCGAGAACTTCCAGAGACGCTGTCAGACGCAGGGAGGAGCCCGAGTATCAGTTCCATTAAAACAATCACATCTCCGGCACACCCTTCCTTTCACCTCAAGGCTGAGGATCCTCGCATTTTTTCATCTCCTTAATGCCTCTGAATTTTTAGAGTCTGTTAAGCAAATTGACATTTCATTATAGGCGCTATTCGTAGACTGAAACAACTGTATAATTTTTAAATCAATAGACAGGGCACATGGAGCGAGTTCTAAGAAGAGGCTGACTTATGGCAAAATGTCTGGGCTATTTCCATCGAGAAAAGAGACGGCGACTCATTTCCCATTTGCATTTATAAAGGCTGCGTGACTTCTTTAAATATACACCCGGATGCCAACAGATATCCATAAATCACAGCCCCGCGTGCCGTAACCCGTCTGACGCGCACATTCATTTTCCCGGGCCGAAATTCCCCGCAACGGGGACTGTATAGATGCTCCATTTCGGCTTAATGACCTTCGCCATTCAAATGACGGGCATTATGGCCGATGAGTGCAAAAACCTCAAGAGCACGGCGCGAGAGAGGATTTTAAAGCACCTACCCGGGACATGTCCGTCCGTCCGTCCGTCCGGGGCTAATCATTCACAGACCACAGCCACACAGAGATACGTGCAGAACAAAACTGGGAGATCGCTAAGAATGCACTGAAATGCTGCAACTGCCGTTTGGACAAAAAAAATAAATAATGGGTATCATTTACTTGGAAGCAGTTGGGGATGGTTCTGAGCGCGTTTGGAGAAATAGCCCGGATGGCCCTGATACAGCAAATGGAGGCAGGGATGAGGCTCGCTCAGGCACGATGCCGACGACAGGAATGACAAGCAGCTATTCATCAGTGATGTTCCCTTTGAAAGGGTAATAAAAACCCAAAGAGGACTCTGCTTTACTAGAAATGTATGCCACCATCTGTCATAGGTGTTTCAAAGGTCTGTGTAGACCCGTGGATAAAGTACACATCCTTAGTGAGAGCGGGCAGGGTCTGCTCCAACTAATCCAGGAGGTTCTAGAAACCCTCCGAGCCGATCTTGCAGAGAGCAGAGCGCAGAGGCGTGTCTGGCTGCAAAGCCCGCAGCGGATGTATGAGAGCAGCGCGTGGGGGCTGAATGGAGCGCCAGCTACAAGCTACCTGCTCCCCGGCAGGGCCCGCGGCTCCTGGGGCCCTGGTGTCTTCGGGTTTGATTCTGACCTCAGGGCTGCGGCCCAGGAGAGGACTTGGATCCACATGTTGACCTGAGCTGACCCTGTCTTGAGACTCTAGAGCAGCGGTTCTCAACCTGTGGGTCGAGACCCCTTTGGGGGTCGAAGACCCTTTCACAGGGGTGGCCTAAGACCCTTGGAAAATGCAGATATTGACATCACGATGCATCACAGTAGCAACATTTCATGGTTGGGGGGTCACCACCACATGAGGAACTGTAGGCCAGGGTCTTGGCCTTAGGAAGGTTGAGAACCACTGTTCTAATAGAACCTCCTAAAAGCCAGATTTCTGAAGGGTATCTGACCTCCACCACAGTGCGCCATTTTATCTCTCAGGTTCAAGAGTGGGCCTGGCGGCTTTATTTCTATTTTTTAAATATATTGTATTTATTTTTATTTATTTTTAAAAAATTATTAATGTATTGCATGTATACCTATCTTCCTTTTGACCCCCCTTCCCACTCCCAGGCACACCCTACCCCCCCCGCCCCAGAGTCTTGCGCCCATTGGTTGTGCTTATGTGCATGCATACTAGTCCTTCGGTTGATCTCTTATCTCCCCCACCTCTCCCTGACCCTCCCGTTGTCATGTGACAGTCTGTTTGATGCTTTACTGCCTCTGTACAGATCTTTTTGTTCATCCGTTTACAGTGGTACCTGGAGATACGAGTGCCCTGACATATGAGATTTTTGAGATACGAGCCGTCGAGCGAGCGATTTTTGCTTTGAAATACGAGCAACATTGGAGATAGGAGTCATCGCGCGGATCGGCCAGCTGCACACGACCCACCCGTTTACCGTGACTCGAGCGTCTCATAGTTTCCCACACCTCAAGGTTATGGAATGAATTAAACTCGTATCTCGAGGTACCACTGTATAATGTTCCTTATTATCCACAAATGAGTGAGGTCACGTGGTCTTTTTCTTTCATTGACTGGCTTATTGGGCCTGGTTGCTTTAAATCGCTGTGCATAGTCTCTTGCCTTGGCTACTAGCATCACTGTTTTAGAAGTGATCATGTGACCTAAGTAGTACCGTTAGTGTGAATCCTGGGTCCTCTTTGAAATACTTAAATAGAAGTATTCTCTTCCTGAATAGGAGCTAAGAGACAAGTACCCTTTTTGTTTTTTGATTCAGGTTTAGAATAGTGGCAACAACAAGAAAGACAATTTTAAAATGAATTCACTGATAATAATTAAATGGGTCCTTAATACATACTGGAACCAGAGTCAACAACCAGAAGCCCACTCGAACCTCTCTTCTAATTACCTGAGCCAATAACCCCCCTTTATAGTTCAGCTGATTGGAGTTCGATTTTCTCTTCCTTGCAGCACAAGGTGTGGAGAGTAAAATTAAGTGTGGCAACATTCTAAAACAATGAGGAGTAAATAAAAAATGTAAATGAAGATGAAAATACCTTCTTAAAAAGGAAGGAGCCAAAACAGGTGTCGCTCAGTGGATAGAGCGTCGGCCTGCAGACTGAAAGGTCCCAGGTTCCATTCTGGTCAAGGGCATGTACCTTGGTTGTGGGCACATCCCCAGTAGGGGGCGTGCAGGAGGCATCTTATCAATGTCTCTCTCTCATCGATGTTTCTAGCTCTCTATCCCTCTCCCTTCCTCTCTGTGAAAAAATCAATAAAATATATATTTTTTAAAAAAAGGAAAGTACAAATCTAGGAAAACAAAACACCAGCCGGGCTAGCTGAAAGGCAGCTGGCACTGCCAGGTGAAACGGGAAAGCTGCCTTGTATTCTGAAGATGCCATAACGCCATGAACCCGGCTTCATGTGGCCCAAGGAGGCCCAGGAAGATGGCGCGAGGGGAGGAATCAGGCAGAGGCCTGGGGAAATCCAAGGGAGGAAACCAGAAAGCTGGGGACCTCAAATTTTATGCATAAAAACACATGAAAAATATCAAATATGTGAAGACAGCTTTAGGACAAGTGACATTCTCAGGTATTTCATGTAATGAGAGTGCCTCCTACTGGCTCAAATAAGTCTATGTAGCCAGAGTCCCATTCCTGCGCCTTTCCTGCGGGCTGGATTCTGTCCCCGAGAGCAGTGGTGCCCGTTCCCATCGGGACATTTAGAAGCTAAGTGGAAACATCAGCAGGGTGGTGGCAGAGAGAGGGTGATGCTCATCTTGAGACAGAGACAGAAGAGCTCTAAGTTCCTTGGTGCCAAATGCCGATAGGATCACCGAGCCATTCGTCCTCCCGAGTCACCAAGATAAAAATCTCCACTGCCTCCCCATCTCCCAAGCAATCTCTCATTTCTTCCCACTCGTCTGGGTTGAAAATATGCCTGGAATCCAGTCCTTTCTTTTCACTTTCAAGGCCAAAAGCCCCAAGGTCAGACCCTTATCTCTGCTTTCAACTCCTACCATGGTCTCTTAAGCCAGCATCCCTGTGTCTTAACTTTCTGCCTGTCCCATCCATCATTCACAGGAGGACTGGCTCCTTAAGGGAAAATAAAGGCTGTATTTTACTCATCCTTGAGGATCTTCTTCCCCTCCTTTCTGTCCAGGCGCTAAAATATTTGTATAAATTATTCCATGCATGAAAAATCTCTGATGGTACCCATTCCTTCCAGAACGAGTTCCAAGAGCGAAGTCTGCAACCAAGATGGCCAACTCCACTGCCCTTCAGCACAGCATCCCAGCTCTTTCCCCCGCATCCAGGCACAACGAGCTGCCGAGTCTCCTGGTACTCACAGCAGTGGGTACCATGGACCACGCTCTTCCTCTGTCAGAGCCACTGTCCCTTGATTCTGCTTATGAAACACCCATGAGTCCTTCAAGGTTCCGTTATCCTTCCCCCCATGAAATCGTCTCCAGGACAACCTCCAGACTGACGCTCTTTATCCTCTGGACACTCAGAGGATTTCTTTATTCTTCCGTTTTGGCATTTCTATTCCTTTCCCCAGTCTTATGCTAAATATGGTATAGAGCCACCCAGTTTTTAAGACCTAATGCCTAGTCATGAGCAAAGTGTCTATTGTATAGCATTTAAACACAAGGTTGTCTTTCTTTGCTGTTATTCCTCTAGAACAGTGGTTCTCAACCTTTCTAATGCTGCGACCCTTTAATACAGCTGCTCACGTTGTGGTGACCCCCAACCATAAAATTATTTTCACTGCTACTTCATCACTGTAATCTTGCTACTGTTATGAACTGTAACGTAAATATCTGATAGGCAAGATGTATTTTCGTTGTTACAAATTGAACGTAATTAAAGCATAGTGATTAATCACAAAAACAATGTGTAATTATATATTGTGAAATATTTATTTCTAATTATAAATAAATGAAATTTTTGTTTTGAATCGTGGTGTAGCATGGGCAACAGTCTTCATAGGACAACAGTAAATTACATGGCTACACTTTGCTACACCGAGGAGCGGTGTGTTGGTTCCTAAGACCATGGGAAATAGGTGTTTTCTGATGGTCTTAGGCGACCCCTGTGAAAGGGTCGTTCGACCCCCAAAGGGGGTCGCGACCCACAGGTTGAGAACCATTGCTCTAGAAGATTCATTCTTATACCCTCTGTATTTCGCAAAGTATACGAAGCATATACTACATGCTCAATAGGTATTTCTTGAGTAAATGATTTCCTGGTGAACTAACTGTTGTTGGGGGACAGGTATCGTTGCGCCTTGCTCACCCATATTTCTCACAGTGACTAGGAAAAGCTGAGTAACAGATCCTGCGGAGGCTGGCCTCCTGCTTACTGAGCTATTTGGCTAAACAGAGAACAACTTGTCATTTCTCTATTCTAAAAAGATGTCTTGACTATCCGTGATATGCCAAATATTATTCTAGGAGTTGGGGACAAAATTGCCATCGAGATAAACCACACAGATGTTGAAGTGGAGCAAATAGCGTGGAACTAAAAAATCAGTCCTCACCACCACAAAAGAAAAGTCATACTTTTTCTTAATTCCTGCACTCAATTCTCAATCACACGAGCTGGAAATCTAAGAGTCATCAGTAGCTTCTCCCTGTATCTTCCTGAGACTGCTACTTGACAAGATGTGAAATTGCTGCCACTGGATGGTGATGAAGATAATGACGACATTCTCCTCCTCCTCAATTTCCATGTTATTTGCCAAATTCAACCCTCATTTTGCCTTTTGAAACAACTAAAATTGCTTTCTAACCACTTTTCCCATCTCCAGCAATCCTTTTCATTACTGCCAGAGTGAAGTTTCTTAAAGGGCAACAATATTGTACGTTTTAGCTCTGCTCAAGGCCCACCATCTCTCTGCACTGCAAACACAGGGAGAACACTTGCCAAGACCTTTTAGCCTTTATATGCAAGAATCTATCGGAATTAACTTCTACTTTGGCTCCCCAGATTCATTTGTGCAGTTCTACCTAAAATGCAGAGTCCCACAAAATTAGCTCTTGATTTTGTATCTGAACCTTTCACTTTCCGTCATTTATTTTCGAGTTCTGCCTGCATTTCTCGGCCCAATCTTAAATTTGTCTCTGATTCTCCCTTTTTCTGCCTTCTCCTAAAACTTATCTGTTTCCATATCATATTTTGATTATTTAGAAATGGCGCTGATGCATCCAACTTGAGTGTATGTAATCATTGATTTCATAAATATTAAACAATTTTTAGAGAATGAAGGCAAACTTCCAAATGCAAATCTTCCGAAAATGAAAGTAATATTTTTTTTCCGGATATGAACAATAATCTCTACCAAAGAGATATATAAGAAATCTAGATGGCTCAACAAATTTTAAGTACATCTGAAAGGAGGTGAGTTCGTAGAAACCGAATCAAATAAAAAGCTAAAAAAATTATTCATAGCCATGTGAAAATACAGAATCAATCCTGCCCATTTCAACCTCTAAATGCACCTTTCATCTTGAGATACGAATTCATTTTGAGATACAAATGCATAAATAGGCACACACTATGTCCATCAACTGGAAACAATATACAGTGTCAAAATTTATTGAAATAATAGCCACAGGGAAATGTTTCCTATTTACCATTTAATAATTTTTTGTGATATTTAATAAACGTGGATGTGATGGATTTGTTTGCCTTTTCTAAGGAAACAGCGTTAGCAGATGACTGATGCCCGCTATTGTGGGTCTATCTTTGTATTTCTTTATTTTAAAGGCCTTTCAAAAATACTAAAATACACTTAACGCCTTTCCAGTTGTACTAAAAGAAAGATAAAAGGTGATTATTTATAGGCAATCGTATTCATGATGATAGAGTCTCCGAAGGCAACAGCAAACATAAATTTTAAATGCCTTTTGGAAAGGGTTGAGAATAAAAACATTTACATAATTTGTTAGAAGCCCCGGCTTTTTATTGCTACACTTTGCTATTCCCGCCGGGCTAGGCAGCAGCCACTTCAAAGATGCATTTGATGATGGAATGTTTGATTTCTTTGTTTTCCCTTCCCATGGAGGGTTAGGTCTACGGTTCTCACTCGATTGCAATGTGCTGTATCTCACAATTGGAATTGGCTCGCTCCTGATAAGAAAAAATGGTTTTGTTTTGGCAGATGAATCAAATACACCGAGGTTGGTAATGGCATGTAAATGACATAAATATACTGTAATATTACAAAAATGGTCCGTCCACTTCTCAGTCATCTTTGAGAACAGACTTGCCACTTTATGAAATACAAACTAAGTGACTAATATCAAATGTCTAAACTTCCACTTACCTGCCTATCCACTTCTGGGAGCAAAAGCAGGAGGTATTGTTGAAAATGCTGAGGTAAGGAAGCAAACGTATGTTTATTGATTAATGCCCTCAAGTTAGTGTTGACAAGAATAGATCCTGGGGTTTCTATGTCAATGTCCTCAGCTTTGGTCCATTTCAAGTGTCCTGCGATAAAGAGCAAGAGGCATGAATTTACTACGGACTGGAAACATCATGCACGTATACACACAAATATATGTATATATCGAGCATATATATACACACACATAGATTCATGAATATATTTAATTCTACCCCTTTTAAAAATGGTATTTCAGAAGGAAATCTCCAAATCTTTTTTGTGTTCCTATTTGCCTAAGTTGTCTTTAATTTTCATCATGCATACTTCCCTCGATGTGTCCTTATTTTTGTCTCAAAGGAGCCCAGAACATTATGATCTTCCAGTTCACCAGAATTTAAAAAAAAATGGGGGAGAGTAAGTGGTAGCAAGTATATTTGTATATTCTATAATACATAGAACGAATAATAATAGTGCTGGGAATTTAATAGAGATACTGGTAACCCCAATAACTCTGTGGTCCCCATGTGTCAAGTAGAGCACCAAGCACTGGATTATTTCAGAAGACTCTTACGCAGGGTATTTTGAAAGCAATAATGTAAAAAGCAACCTTTATAAATATACTAGCTGCATGGTCTGCAAAGCCAGTATATACAATGCAAGGCGCACTGGCCTCCCATTGGAGATACATATTTAGAGTTCACAACTGGAAATACTGACCCAAGAAAGTAACCCACCGTGAGGGATAGTCAGTGGATGCATCAAACAGAAGAATTTCCACTCTTAGCCACTTGAGTTAAAAGAAACATTTGAATTTGATATTAATAGAGTGCATTTTCTATCATGTGTTGATAAATTACAGCTTATGAGCTATATCCAGTCCAACTGTTTAGATTCCTTTGGTCTACCTCTGCACTACAATTCAGAGTAGGACAGTTGTGACAGAAATCACAGGACCTGCAAAGCCTTACTGCACTGTCTCTCTGTCCTCTGATAGAAAAATTGCTGGCCTTTGTTTTAAATAATTAGAGACAAAGGAAGAAATAAAAACCATTATGTAAAACAGGACACTATGATTAAAAAAAATAGAGACATTTGAAATATGACCATATAAATGTCTAACAAAATTAGTTCTTTAAAAATTTTAAAAAACTATTCAATGAACACAGCATATCTCTCTATATAAAAGCCTAAGTGCCCATCCAACCGGTAGCTATGACGCTCACTGACCACCAGGGGGCAGGCTCTCAACATAGGAGCTGCCATCACGCACACTGGCCATTTGAAAAGAAACGGCACCGTGGAGCTGGTGCCCACAAAGCAACACTCAGCTTTCCCCAAATGGGATACAGGCCACACCACCACCCCAAAGTGATACCCCACCAAATCGCAGCCAACGGTGCCAAGAACCCATGGCACAAAATGCAGCCCACAGCCCAGCCCAGAAATGGTCGCTGTGGGCGCCAGTTAATGGCATTTTGTAGCAACTCTTGGCTTCCTCTCCCGAGTGACTAGCCTCCTTGCAGTTTCTCCAGCCTAGGAACACAACTTGCTTTGTAGCCAGGTGCAAACATTTTACACTTTAACCAAATGTCTGTGAAGCATTTTCATGTGCCTCATCTCATTTGCTCCTCACAGAAGTCCTGGAGTAGTAGGAGACTCGGCAGAATCCTACTTTCTTTTCATCAGCCAGAAAACGAAGATTTAAAAAGCTCAGAAACTTGACCTGACTGAAAAGAAGACCTTGAAAATGGCTGCAGGTTTTCTCACTGCAAAAAATATAGTCAAACACTGCTGCAGTTAAATATTTCATGCTTTGGTCTCCCTGTGTGATCTACAATAATAATCTGCTTCATGTTAATATTTACTGCTGTATTGCTGACAATTGCCTGAAAGAGAAGTTGGGGTGCTTCACTGGGCTGGTAAAAGTTTAGCTACAACAGAAAGCAGGCCTAATTAAGCAAGTTTATATATATATATATATCTCACTGGCACCAATCGCATGCATGTTTCAATCTGTCATTGTCGATCATGACTTTGGTTGACACTTCTATTTTAGAGAAAGGGCGAATAGTGATATTAAAATATTTCTTCTAATTAATTTTCTTTCAATGTGCACAAATCCATGTACCAGGACTCTAGTTATTAAATAAAATATAGAGTTGGTGAAAATATCTAGAATACAGAATATAAGATGATGAGTAAAAAAAACAAGATAGAAAATGAAATACAAGGAATAGAATAAGCAGTCTGAGTGCATATCTGTAGGAGTTTCTGAGTAAAAACACACAGCAGCTGGCAGAGAAATAATGGTTGAAGAGCTAATGGCTGACATCTTTAGGATTGAAAAAAAAATGATGAGTCCTTGGATAAAGTAAGACTCCAACTCTGAAGGACAAATAGCCATGTGATATGTTGAAATCACAAACCATAATAAAAAAGAATGTCTTACACAGTTTTGAACAAAAATAGATTACCCTCCAAGGGATGACAATAAGACAGAAACCTTATCCTCAACAGATAACAGATGGCAGTGAAGACTCTTCAAAGGGGCCGAGAGAAAATAAGTGTCAATCTAGAATTTCACTGAAAACAGTCTCTCCAAATGGCAATGGCACAAGAACATTTTCAGTGTCCAAAATGGAAACTAGCCCTCAGAGAATCCTGCTACAATAACCAGTAAATGCTCCTAACAAATAAATTAATTGAAGAAAGAATGAGCGAGTTGCAAAAGTAACGTGTCAACTAAAAGACTGACAGAAATAAGTCCAAATACACTTAATGGTGAGAAAGAATACTAATGACTAAAGAGAGTTAAAACAAGTGGAAATAAAATAGCAGAGAATCATCACAAGGAGATGGGAAAGTGTGATTGGACTGAGAATACTATAAAACCCTGGCATGGTTTGGAACTAGAGAGATACAGGCTAGTTCTTTACTTCGTTAAAATTCTACAGGCAGCCACCGGGGGTTAGAGGGAAGACTCATAACTTCAAAATAAATGCACGGGAGGAACCCAATCAATCAAATGGAAGATATAAAAGCAGGAGAACATTTTTTAAAATTAA
This sequence comes from Lasiurus cinereus, assembly GCA_011751065.1. NCBI lineage: Eukaryota > Metazoa > Chordata > Mammalia > Chiroptera > Vespertilionidae > Lasiurus > Lasiurus cinereus. The sequence goes on from JAAGEH010000480.1 coordinate 60,204,598, forward strand.
GCCAAACACAATCAAAACAAATATAAGTGAATATCTGTCTTAGATTTAAAAATACAATCCAAATAGATGATGCTTCCAAGAGATATACTTAAACTAAAAAATCACATGGGCTGGATAAAAATGAGGAGATAAACTAAGAAATACTAGGCAGACATTCAAAATAACAACAACAAAAAAACCAATACTACCATATTAACATCAGACAAAACAGTCAAAGGTAAAAAAAAAAAAAGAAAACACCTTATTGGGCATAAAAAATATCATTTCTTAAGTGTAAAAGAAATAATTCACTGGTAAATATATTGACCTTAAGCCTGCACCTATTTAAATAGGATAGCATTCAAAGTTTAAAATTGAGAGAATTGAAAAGAGAAATTGGAATGACACAATGCTTGTGGGAAGACTTAAGATATTTGATCAGAAATTGCAATAACAGACAAAAAAAAACAACAACTTGTCTTAAGAATACAGAGGACTTCAGCAACTCAATAACTCATCTTGTACTGAGGAATTTAACCTCTGGCACTCCACTGAGCCCTTCAGAGAAAGCAACGTTTTTGTCAGCACTCAAGGGACAGTAAGAAAACAAACAAAGCAAGAAAACTGACCAGTGAGTTTCAACAAACGCTGGAGAATAATATAAAACCTCATCTTTCTTTTCACAAAGAAATGTAAGTAGGTATCAGTAACACGAACACAGCACCTATTCAGTCCTCACATATCCACTATATACCATATTTTCCGGCGTATAAGATGAACACCAACTTTTCCAATTAAAATATAGAGTTTGGGATATACTCGCCCTATAAGATAACACCCGGTGTATAACATGACCCCCAACTTTTGAGAAGATTTTCCTGGGTTAAAAGGTCGTCTTATATGCCGGAAAATACAGTATTTGCGCATTCAGAAGCACATTTCTAAATATTTAATAAATTAAAGCAAAAATTTGCAATAAAAATGACAAAATGTTTTGATTCCGAATGATAATGTTTAATTTTGTAAACTGAAGCTCAATTGGTTTTAAAGGCAAATTGTATATATTAGAGAGTGGAAAAAGTATCGTAAATTCACATGTTAAAGGTACAAATCAAGAAGTTACTACATGAACCCAAGAATAAAAACTTAAGAAAGAAAAATACAAAAAAGTTAAAAATTAAGGTAGGCATCTGTGAAATAAAAAAAAAGGACAAAATAATTTTTCTTTTTTAGACTTAATAAAATAGGCATACCTCTCAAGAGAGGAAGAATTAAAGAACATAAATAGGAATGAAAGATAGGCACATAGTTTGAGACAGGCTATAGTTTACAAGGCAAAAGTAATTACATTTGTCTTCAAAGAAGTCATAGTATTACTTGTGCTTTTTAAAATCACATATTGACCTTAAGCCTGCATCTATTTAAATAGGCTAGCATTCAAAGTTTAAAATTGAGAGAATTGAAAAGAGAAATTAATGAACATGAATAAGAATGAAAGATAGGCACATAGTTTGCGATATGCTATAGTTTACATATAAACTATACTATGACTTCTTTGAAGACAAATATGTTTATAAACTTTAAAATTTAACTTAAAAATAGAAAACCTGAATTTATAAAATCTTTTTTAAAAAATGGATAAAGAGGCAACCCCCCAGCCTACATGCACACAAAGCACTTACTTCTAAAGCAATAGCTCCAAATATGAATTTTACCAGGACACCATGAAACGTTCCCATGACTTCATATTATACATGCCCCAGAGACTGGGTAATTTAATGCAAGAAAGTGCTTTAATTCACTTCATTAAGTTCATGTAACCTTTATTCCAAATTAAGGATAACGGCGGAGCGAGAGAAAATGTTGTGGCCAATCTCATTTAAGAACACAAAAAGTACAAAAGCGGTCTCATCTTTTTAAAATCTAAAGCAAATCTCACCAACGCCTAATATTTGTCCAGTCACGGGGTGGATGTGTGCGTGTCTGCTTCCTTAGCTTCCATTATTTTTCTGGTCTTTTGAAGTATTTGACAAAACTGAAAGGCCACAGGGAGAGAATAGAGAAGAAGCTTCTTACCTTTATCAGAGGCAAAGGTGAAACCCAGAGACAGAAATGTTGAAAACAGAGGGAAGGAATTGGCTTCGCTGTTTTGTATGGCATTACAGGTTCTCAATAGTCTCAATCTTACCTACCAGCAGTAATTCTGTCTGGGAGGGGGCATTGGAGAAATGAGAAAACTGAGACACTTTGGAAACACATGTTATGAGCCATATGAGAAGCATGGATTACGCTGCTGGTTACTGTTTAGTGTGGTTCGAAAGCATTAAGACTATATCGCAGGGAAAAAAAAGCAGCAGAAAGCTACCTGGTCTTTTATGGCAACACTAAGAGACCTGTTTCAAAGATGTCCATTTAAGCAAAAGCATGTTTTGGAACAAAAACAGGACAGATGAAAGTCTGGCTAAATTTGCTGCCACCCAGAATGTTTAATTCCTTTTTAATTCTCCTCACACACTTAGTCCTAACTGGCTTAAGGACAATCCAATTACATCTGATGGCCCTAGCTTCTTAAAGCTGGTACCTCGTCTCCCTACAGTATCCAGAGGAAGGAAAGATGCCGTCATCTTAGTGTCCAATTCCTGACACTAGAGAGCGTTAAGTATTTGAGGGCCGTAAGAGGGGGAAGAGAAGCCACTGTGAGTCCCTGCATAGAGGTACCAGGTTGGTTCCAAGATAAAAACCATGGGTCTGTGTCCGAACAGATCAGGGCAAGTCTCTGTTATGTTGACCAAAGGCACTTGGAAGAGCACCCATCTGCGGAGAAGCTGCAGACATCATTCATACTCCTGGGGATCAGTGGGTAGACAGTGGATCAGCGGGTAGACAGTGGATTAGCGGGTAGAATGTTGGCGGAAACACTCAGTCTCCCAGAAGGGACCCCACACAGGATTTACACACAAAACACAAACCCACTGACGCACTGGGGCAGGAGCACATGCCAGAGCAGACCAGAGCGTTTGGGACAAGAGGGAAATAAAGAAAGTGTTCAGAAAGAAAAGAGTGCTTCAATGCCTCCAAGGAACTGAGACGAAGGTTTTAAAAGAGCTCAGAGGAGAAACACAGGCTTTCCAAGAGCAAAGTCTAAGGATGCACACGTGTATCTGAGGTCAAAATCAACCTTCTGTGATGAGAAGCCGTGTAGCCTTCACACATGAAAAAAACGTGTCAAGAGTCTACCAGGGAGCACTGAATCCACTGAAATATAGTACCGGGGTCATGAACTATGGGAATGCTGACTGCCAAACTGAATATAAATGTTAAAAATGATGTGTAAAAAATAATAAAACTTTGGCCAAAACCTGTTTGGCTCAGTGGATAGAGCGTCGGCCTGCGGACTGAAGGGTCTCCAGGTTCGATTCTGGTCAAGGGCACATCCCCAGTGGGGGGCGTGCAGGGGGCAGCTAATCGATGTTTCTCTCTCATCTATGTTTCTAGCTCTCTATCCCTCTCCCTTCCTCTCTGTAAAAAATCAATAAAATATATTTAAAATTAATAATAATAATAATAAAACTGGCCAGGACATGGAGGTAGGAGGGGTTACACGTGTAATTATTTCCCTCTCCTTTACAATTCACTGCCCAATGTTAAGTGAATACTTAAAGAAGATAATCACTCCTCTTTCAGTTGTTCATTTACTTAATGCCTTTGGAGAGACCTTGTAGCTATGAGTAGATCTCGTGGCAATGTTTAACAAACGCTCTCTTTAAATTTTACTTCTGTTCTCCTTTAGTAGGCAGCCCGGGCTCACTTACATTTTATATCTTTAATTTAAGTGGCATCCTACAGTTTCCCAATGATGACCTCTGGTTAGACTTACACGCGAAGAGATGTCAGATCTGTTTATAAAACACCGCGAGAGATTATGGTGGATGATAGATTGCGGCTTATTTTTCAATTCTCATTTTTCTGCATTGATTTATTCTTCAAGTATATAACATTTTATGAAACCAGTAATGTTATCATTCTTCACTACAGCAAAAGATTAAACCAAATAAAGTACGTTGGACTGAGTCCCAGAAGCAGGGCTCGGCAAGCACATTTATTCCCAACCCCTCGGAGACATCCATTACCGCCTCAGACGTGTTTGGCAGCGCTCTGTAAACTCCTTCTGAGCGCGTAGGAAGAGCTATCATTAAAAACCGGTTTAGGCAAATGACCCCTCATTTCAGTTCGGGGACAGTGTGAGAGTTAATTTGTAAGAGAGTGGTCAGAGAGAACAGCATTAACAATTTTTTTTTTTTTTTAATGTGTAGAATCCACCCTCCGAGTGTCCTGGAGACCGAGAGTTGATAGTGTACCCGGGTGATCCCGGAAGACTCCACAGGGGAGCTTTGTAAATGAGTTTCATCCTTTGTGAAGATAAGCAGACAGGATATTAAACCAACTGATTGGGCAAGAGACACATGTACTCTAAACTCCATGTTCAGCCGTCACCTCCCTCTCAGCTCACTGGATGCCGTTTTGACTGTTGATGATGTGGTCGTCTAACAGTCACTGTTATAATGCCCTGTAAGACATGTGATGTCGTAGAGCTCCTGCAGATACTGTTAGCATTTCCTACCATATGTGATTAGGAAGTGGGAGAGGGCTGACCAAAGTTGTTGTTGTTGTTGTTGTTATATTATTGATTTTTCACAGAGAGGAAGGGAGAGGGACAGAGAGCTAGAAACATCGATGAGAGAGAGACATCGATCAGCTGCCTCCTGCACGCCCCCTACTGGGGATGTGCCCGCAACTAAGGTACATGCCGTTGACCGGAATCAAACCTGGGACCTTTTAGTCCACAGGCCGACGCTCTATCCACTGAGCCAAACCAGTTTTGGCCCAAGTTTTATTTTTTGCGGTAACATCATCAGAAAAATATTCTATAGATGTTATTTTTTTTTTTTTTTTGTCAACTGCACTCAATTGACCCATATCTCCTCCATCAGAGAGCTACTCAGAGAAATACCCTTGCCCTTTCCTTAAATGATCCTGGTGAAGAACAGAACTCACAGAGCCAAGATAACACAAAACACCAACGTCACCAGGAGCAGGTCCCCAGGCTGCGATATATTTCTCACCGATTTCCAGAGCACGCGCAGGATGGCGGGTGTCGGCACGCACTGCACCTATTTTTATTGTGGGCTCCACCCCTCTCCAGAGAGCTGGCCTGGGCAGGGACCCGAGGAGGCCTGGGGTGGGGTGAGGGCCTGGGTGCTGGGCTACCCTCTGAGGCTCAAGCCTCAGGGAAAACCTCCACCTTGAAGACACCTGCAATTGGACAAATTAAATGGCCAGGAACCGAAAGCAAGGGCCTGAGGGACGATGAGAAGTATTTCACTTCCTATTCGGGGGGGAGGGGGGGAGAAGGGGGGAGACTCGCAATGAGGATGACAATTTAGATGAATATCCTAAAGTCTGATATTTACTGAGTTCAGTTTTGGAATTCCTGAAGTCAGAAAAGACGTTAGCTTTTGTTTTCATTTAGAACTAGAGGCGTGCTGCACGAAATTCATGCAAGGGGCTCGGCCCTCGCAGCCCCAGAAGGTTGTCCAGAAAGACATCCGGAAGGTCGTTCGGAAGGTTGTTCAGCTGTCTGGTCTAATTAGCATGTTACGCTTTTATTCTTCTAGATGGCTTCAGTAGGTTAGGGCTTTTATACAGTTACCTCTACTTGGAGACGGCAAAGAAGGTGAAAACCGCCTTTCTGAAACTGTGTGAATCGGAAGTCTAACTCTGCTGGGAAAACAAATAATGAAGAACCAGTTCTCCCTGGCTGGCTGGCTGGAATGCGGGGTGTTCCTCTTTTTCCACATCGGTTCTGGAACCACACATTGGTATGGAAAGAATGACCTATCCCAAGAGCACAGGTCTCTTGGAAGAGGTCATTTTCATTCCAGGGTATCTAAGTGACCTACTTACGATGCTGAAACCTACCAGAGGCCTCATACATCCAGACCATCCTACTAGCCCATCTGGTGACCTGTAAAGAAAGCACTCAAAACTTACTCAGCTCTGGCTGGGAAGCTCAGTTGGTTAGAATTGTGTTGTTCCAGTCCCTTAAGGGTCAAGGTTATGGGTTCAATCCCCAGTCAGAGCACATACAAGAACCAACCAATGACGGCATCAATAAGTGAAACAGCAACATTGATGTTTCTCTCTCTCTCTCAAATCAAGAAATATAAATTTAAGAAGTGTATTGAGCACCTACTATAAGAGGGATGTAAAGAGTGTGTTGAGAACCTCAAAGATGGACAGAGGTCATTATACCCAAGGAATGAGCAAAATATCCATCAATGTGCCGTGTGAGGTGCTAAATAACACCCCGACTCTACAGTGCTTCACAGCACAGAGAACCTTCCACTTCTTAAGCCCCACAGGCCACGGAGCATCGAACAGCACGTTCTGAAAGAGACACGGGCTCCTGTCTGGAGAGGGTCACAGGGAACATTTTTTCACTTTTACATTTTTTCACGTTTCACTCTAATATCGGGCCTTCTCAGCACCACTGACTTCATTAGCACAAAAACCAGCCACTCCCTAGCAGCTTGCTAGGTTAGACAGTCAGCCACACCTCCTTCTGGTAATTACCTTCAGTTTATCTTGACAAATGTTTACCTTAATTGGCTTAATTGAAATCCCACCTTTTCCCTCATCTCTTTCATTTCACAGGATCAGCCAAGAAAGCCTAGAGTTTGCTCACTCTTCTGTGTTAGAGTAACTAGTGCGTCTGCATTTTTTTTTGGTTTAATCCCCACTGGAGGATAAGAGTGGAAGGGAGGGAAGGAGAGAAAAAGAAAGAGGGAAAATAGAGAAATATTGATGTGAAAAAGACACATACCGTATTTTCCGGCACATAAGACGACTGGGCGTATAACATGACCCCCTACTTTTCCAGTTAAACTATAGAGTTTGGGATATGCTCGCCCTGTAAGATGACACCAGGTGTATAAGATGACCCCCGACTTGTGAGATTTTCCCGGGTTAAAGAGTCGTCTTATACGCCAAAAAATACGGTAGGTTGGTTTCCTCCCTCACACACCCCACCTGCTCCTCCTGGGGCAGGGATGGAACCCGCATCCCAGGAATGTGCCCCTGACCAGGAATCGAACCGGAGACCCTGCCCGAGCGGCCACTTCACAGCAGCCAGGGCTAGGGCACTTGCGTTTTAACACCTGTGGCAGACTCATGTGGCAGAGGGCCATGCTCTCCTCAGGGGTGTCCGCAGGTCTACTCTGCCCGCTGACAGATTTGACAGTCAGACCACAACCAAGATCAACAGCACAGCCCGGAGCGGGCCGTGCCCTCGCTTGTATCTTAGCTGTGTCACTTATGGGGGTGGGCAAGCCTCCTCAATCCTCTGGGCCCGTTTCTTCGGCGGAAGAGAGTGGAAATGATTCTCCTGCGCATAATTAAAGCAGGGACTAAATGAGGCATCTTCTGTCAAACACCTAGACCACTGCATTCAACATGGGCACGAATATGAGTTTACTGCTCCATCCTTTCATTAAGGAGCTTCATTATGTCTAGCACTTAGAGGTCTAAAAGAAAGCAGGTTAGAAAGAACACAGCGATCTCCTTTATTGCCTTTTTAATTCGCTAACCAGTCAGCTAAAATACTCTCACGATACAACAATTTTTAACGAGGGAGCGTCTTCCTGGCATGCAGAACTCCCTGGCAACCATGAGAGAATGGGAGATGCGGGCTGCAGACCGGAGCGCCTGCGAGGACGCTGATCACCAGCACACAATGGCCTTGCCTTCCAGGCCTGAGGTTCGCTAAGCAACTAAACAGCCAGGCCTGTGCCTTGAAATTCTTAAAAATATCTTTGTGTTGATTTCAGAGAGGAAAGGAAAGAGAGAGAGAGAGAGAGAGAAACATCAATGATGAGAGAGAATCATTGATTGGCTGCCTCCTGCACACCCCACACTGAGGATGGAGCCTGCAACCCAGGTATGTGCCCTGACCGGGAGTCAAATCGTGACCTCCTGGTTCACAGGTTGATACTCAACCACTGAGCCACACGGGCCGGGTGAATTTTCTTAAATTCATGATGTGACCCTGAGTTTACTGAGTTTGTTGGCAGACGATTTTAATTGAAGGTTAAGGACTTTTCAACTACTTTGGATATCGTAAAAGGGTATTTTTAAGGACATTCTTTACATATCGTTCTCCCATTACAGTTTTCTACTTGAGAAGCTACTCATGTTAAAGATTGATTTTAGAACCCCCCAGGAGACTAGTAGAAAAATAAAAACTACACTAGTCTATGAGCAAGTGTGGTTATATACAAACACATATGTTGAAGGCTACACAAAAACTAAAAAATTATTTCGCTTTGGAAACAATGCAAAAGAGATAATTATGCTACACTGAAAAAAAACTAAAACAAAAATAAATTCTGCTTCCCAGAAGATCGCTTTTTATTAAAAGTACGTGCCTAGGAGTGAGCAAAATTCCTGGTCTCTAGTAGGCAATCAGTAAACCGTCACTAAAAAAACTGAAAATAAACGCATCAGAATCCTGCTTGGATCTTGCTGCAAACAGAAAAACTCTGCAAATAAGAACACATTTCCAAGAAAAGAAGTGCAGAACCGGTCCTGAAGTCCAGCTCCATAAATCGGTAGTCGCTATCCTTCTATGAAAAGTTGCAACGACCCGGGTCATGATCGCTGCCCTCGTTCGGGGGTGAGATAGCTAAGAGAGACGAAGGCACTTGGCCCCGACTTCCAGCCAAGCAGAGCCGGCAGAGAAGGGCCACTCTCGGCTCAGACCGGTTTGTTTTCATCTTTTTACTTCTCCTCTTTCCCTTCCCCAGGCTGCTGCTCCCGAGGAGAGGTTATCAGGAAGGAGATCTTCAGAAGAAACTCGGGCGCTGCCTTGCCAGACCCCGGGGTGGCGTCTCTCACGCCGCTTAGCAACCTCACACGCGTTTTCAGGCAAGCAGGCTGCTGACTATTTCAAGCGGCACAGACTGAAAGGCCAGGCCCCCCGGGATAGGTGCCCTCAGCTCCGTGAAGTCTTTATGAAGTTGGCATCTTTCCCTGCCCCAATATAACATATTCTTACCCAGTGAAATCCCGTGGTGGGAACAAAATATTGCACATCAAATAGAATCACACTTGGCAGCCAAGTCCTTGAAGATAGATAGACACCGATAATTTTAAATACCTTATCTTTAGCCTTTGTTTCACACAATAATATCATTCACACATGTTAGCTATTGTTAAGCGATATTTAATCATCTGAATGTGTAAGGTCATTCAGTTATAGCTACATTTCCTTATTTAGTTCCCTTTCGGTTTAGATAAATTGGAATGATTGAAGAGAGGTTTGTTTTACTCTTAAAAAAAAAAGAAAAATGTCCGGAGACTCTCCATCATTTCATGCAAAAAGAGAGAAATCTCGAGACGGTGAAAATGTCACCGTCCACGGAACACTCACCTAAACCCGACTTTTTTAACCGTTTTAAGTGCTGACTTGTTTGTTTTCCGGTGGGAGACTTTTGCCCATGTTTCATTTCTTTATCTGAACTGTCTGCTTCACCATTTTTAGATTCGGAGCCTAAAAAAGGAAATAGTTATTAGGTCATTATCTTCCTCCCGCTGTCCTGGAGAAGAAAAATCTCAAATTGTTTTAAAAGGCTGCAGATATGATCTCCTTCTCTCCGGGTTAATTCGCTACCTTGGGCCCCAATCTGATGCCTTCCCTGGCGACAAAGAGAAAGCCCAATAAATCAATCACACGGAACAAAAAGCCGGAACAGATGGCCTAATAGTGGAGTCGAAAAACACGTTCGCTGATCTGACAGCTTCTAAAAGAAACACCGAGATCTTTTGTAAAAACACTCCGGTAAGCTCCAACAATCTTCTATCACTCAGAGACGACGCCAGACAGAAAGATGCAGTGAGAAGAGAAGCTGGAAGAGAGAGAGAGAGGGAGGGGGCGGGGAGATCGTACCTTTTATAAATAACTTTACATTGCAGTAGGCACAGACAATGCAGCATCGCTCTATCACAGACAGACCGGTACATGGCGGACAAAGTGACGGGAGGTAAATGAGAGGAGGTCGGGGCGGCACGGAGGTGAGAAGGATGCTGCCAGAACGCAAAACCGCAGCAAGGATGCCCGGGGTCGCCGCTGAGGACTGCCCAACCGCGCCCGCCCTCCGGAGGGCAGTGCCCATCAGCATGGGGTCCACCATCCGAGTCCCACACCCGCACAAAGGCCGAGGCGACAGCCAAAGCCGGCCCTTTCTCCTCCCTGCCCACAGGATGCGTGAGCTGCGACTTTGTGTCAGGAGCAGAAACACACTCGGCGGTGTGTCAGCACGGAAAGCATCAGGTGCAGAAACGTGAAACCAACCCCCAGCGGGGCCATCCCTCAGGTGCAGGAGGCTTCCTGGCATCTCCCCCCATCCCCCCCGCCAGGGTCTCCCCAGGAGGAGCCGGGCCCCCCGCCGACCCTGTGGGCTCTTTACCTGACGGCGAATCCGACTGCTCGTCCGACACCTTCAGCGGCGTCAGCACGACGCGCGGGACCGTCTTGTTGACCATCACGGAGACTCCATTTCTCCTCTTCTGCTGCTGCCTCAGAGCCTGGGGAACGGGACCAAGAAGCAGAACGTCACAAGGTGGCCACGCGGATGTCCCACGAGGGGAGGAAAGAATCCACCTGCCCATGAGAGAGCCTTTGGTGAGACCTAAATGCACAGCGCTGCCCAGGATGGGCAATAAATAGCCGCCTTCAGGCCACAGCATGTGCAATAAATAGCCGCCTTCAGGCCACAGCATGTGCAATAAATAGCCACCTTTAGGCCACAGCATGTGCAATAAATAGCTGCCTTCAGGCCAAAGCCTACACCGGGCTTTGGCCGAGGACATCACCCCGAGACTCTCTGGGGTATCACCCCCAAAACAAAACCCCACCGAGGCCTGCTCCACCGGCGCCCTGTGGCTGGACCAGCCCGGGAGGCGAAGACATGACGCCCAGGTTACACAGATGCAGAAGGAGCTTTGGAGACCACACCGGGCAGCTCCGTGTCTGCGCGTCCCTGGCAGGTGCGCCCTGCGCGCTGCTCCGTCGTCACGCTAACAGCCAGTGGCATCATCGGTGTGTCCAGCAGGAGGGACACAGGATGGATGCGCTCCCTCAGACGTGGGGAGCGCCCGCAGAGCCACGCACCGCGGCAGGGATCGTTTATTTCTGCGAAGGGAGTCGGTCCTCATCCTGGAAACCTGGCAGCTTGCGCGGCTCTGTGGGCTTTTGACTTTGGGCATTGACCTTCAGGACGCGGGCCTGCCGGCCTTCCGGCAGAGGCGGGAGAAGAATAAACGGAGAGCCCATCAGCGCCCGCCGCTGGGAGGGCTGCGGGAATCCCGGATGAATCCGCCGCGGAGCTGACGATGGAATAAAAGACGTTTAAAAGTGTGCATCTTCCCTCGCTGATGGATTTACGCCGAAAATCTCCTGTAACGAAGAGGGTCTCGGGCACGCCAAACCGAAGGCGCGTTCGATTCACACGCACAGGAAGGCTCAGCCTCCTCAGCGAGGTGGGAAGGCTGGCCCCAGACAGCCTCAGACCTTCCATTCCCGCTTTCTGTGTAATTTCTTCCAATTTCCCAACATCTCAGTTACTTGATGAATGTTCTTCGACCAGCAGCTGTCACAGGCTGCTGAAACGCGGCGCTGACTATATATCCCCCGCTGTCAGAGCCGATGCCATTCTATTTGCAGAGTCTTCGCTGAGTGTCCAACTTGTTGATCGCGAGATCTAGCAATCCCATAATTACAAATGTGAAAAATTAAATGCCACTTACACGAGAGGAGGCAGAGTCAGAGTCTATTTATAACGGGCTGGGAAAGCGAATGGCTGGAGAAGTCTATTACAGACTAGAGGCCTGGTGCACGGATTCGTGCACCAGTGGGGTCCCTCAGCCCCCCACCACGGCAGCCCCCCTGGACCCTAGCCTGCTGTCTGCACTGCGCCCACCCAGCACAGAGTAGTGTGAGGAGGAGTCCAAGCCGTGCCAGGCTGTGCCTGCTGCCACCACCACCGGGATGTGCGGGGGAGGGTCTGCGGGAAAGGTTCCTGCCACCACAGCTGGGCTTGCCAGCTGTGAACCCAGCATCTGTCAGCTGAGCAGCCCTCCCGCTGTGGGAGCCCACTGACCACCAGGGGGCAGCTCCTGCATTGCGTGTCTGCCCCCCTGGTGGTCAGTATGCGTCATAGTTACTGTGGTCATCCAGTCACTTAGGCTTTTATATAGAGAGGTTATTCTGTTGCTCATGATAACACAAATCATCTTCCCTTCTTAGATGTATGAGCTTTTATAAAGCAAGACATGGACGGGGAGGGTGAGGGCAGGTGCTGTGGGGAAGGGGAGGCCAGGGGAAGGTAAATGGGGAAAAAAAGGAGACATATGTACTACTGTTTGTAAAACTTTAAACAAACAAACAAACAAAAGATCCAGGAATTATTGGGGGGGGGCAAGAGATATAAAAATGAATAAGATGCCATCCTTTCGCTTGCTCTCAATAATATACATTATTTTTTACTTAAAAATATTTTTTTTATTGATTTTGGAGAGGGAAGGAGAAGGAGTGAGATAGAAACATCAATGGTGAGAGAATCATTGATTGGCTGCCTCTTGCACGCCCTCCTCCTCCCCCCATGTAGAATTGAGCCCATAACTTGAGCATGTACCCTGACTGGGAATCAAATCACGACCTCCTGGTTCATAGGTTGATGCTCAGTATCAACCAGGCATCTCAGTATTATATTTAATGAGAGCACATGTGCTATAAAATATTTAAGACATTTGCTCTTTTTCATCCAGGTGTCTACATAACTCTCCTTTGCCCTCGGTGCGAACACAAAGCAATTTGCAGACATTAACCCATCAATCCCGTCATAAAGCAGAATGAGGCAGCACAGGGCTTCGCATTGCAATGAAGTCCTTCCTTGCCCACCATGTGAGACACGCAAAACGATAAAATCCACAAAGCATAACCGGTTTTTAGGAGGCTCTACATCACAGATGTAAACCAGTGCCCTCGGCAGTTCAAGCAGGCATTTAAAAAGGGTTCATTCTAGGCCAGGGGTATTTAGGAAAATATCGGTTGGAAAAAGAGAGAAAGAGATAAAATACAAAGAGGCCCGGCAGCCTGAATCATAGTCAAAGATGGCCTTCCTTTTCACAGCATCTTGTGGTAATAATGGAAGTAATACCAATCCCATCCTCAATTTTTAGAGCTGAGAAGACTCTATTATAGAAGAACTAGTGGTTGGATGAGAAGAAACCATGACAGCAATAATAGCATAAAAAACAATGAAAACCCTCAGCTGCCCTGGCTAGTGTGCTCAGTGGCTAAAGTGTTGGTGTGGGCATTGAAGGGTCTCAGGTTTTGGTTCGATTCCCCGTCAAGGGCCTGTACCTGGGTTGCAGGTTTGATATCTGGCCCCAGTCAGAGTCTCTCTCACATCAATGTTTCTCTCTCTCCTTCCATCCCTTCCCCTCTCATTAAAAAAAAAAAATCAGTGGAAAAAAAATATGCTGTAGCTATAATTGATCAAAAGTAAAACAATTTTTTTAAACCAAACCTACAGCTATTTTTAATTTTAAAAAGTCAAGGTGGAAGCAGGTAGGGATAAAATAATGCTAATCCATATTGTGCTTATTTCAATGATTTTTTCCCCCTGAACATGTATTTCCTAATCAGAAATTTAAACAGCATTTCTTAATATAACATTTTAGAAAAATATATTTTTACTGATTTCCGAGACGAAGGGGAGTGAGAGAAAGCCAGAAACATCAACGATGAGAGAGAAACATTGATCGGCTGCCTCTTGCACAACCCCTACTGGCTATCAAACCCACAACCTGGGCCTGTGCCCTGACTGGGAATCAGATCATGACCTCCTGGTTCATAGGTCAATGCCCAACCACTGAGCCATGCTGGCCAGGCCTCAATATAACACTTTTAAAATACTGATATGCAACACTTTGTGCCTATAGATGACTGGATGCCCACCAGAAAAAGGACTGTTTAAGTGTCTGGGAAGTATACATACTTTTTAGTTTTTCTTCTAAACCATGAGCATTATATTTGACCCCCGTTGACTTTTCCAGGGTGCAGAGCCCTGGTGAAGACGGTGGGGTGCCATGCCTCGCTGGCGTGGCTGAGTGGTTGAGCATCGGCCTATGAACCAGCAGGTAATGGCTTGATTCCCTGTCAGGGCACATGCTGGGTTGGCAGGTTCCATCCCCAGTGTGGAGTGAGCAGGGGGCAGCCAATCAATGGTTCTCTCTCATCGGTGATATTTCTATCTTTCTCTCACTTTCCCTTCCCCTCTGAAATCAATAAAAATATGTTTTTTAAAAAAGACGGTGGGGTGCCATGGTTAAGGGCGAGGTGGAGTCAGAGAAAGAGTGTGTGAGCAGAGCACCGCAGAATAAATTACCTGGTACAAGACCCTGTGAAACAGAGGCAGTGTTGCTAAGATGTATACACAGGAAATGCACAGAGCTGTTTGTACACATGCTGCTTGTATTCAGGCTGTTTGTACACAGGATGTTTGTATTCAGACTGTTTGTATAGGATGTTTGAATACAGACTGTTTCTATTCAGGCTGTTTGAAATCAGGCTGTTTGTATTCAGGCTGTTTGTACACAGGATGTTTGTATTCAGGCTGTTTGCATATAGACTGTTTGTATTCAGGCTATTTGTATTCAGACTGCTTATATTCAGGCTATTTGTACATAGGATGTTTGAATAGAGGCTGTTTGTATTCAGGCTGCTTATATTCAGGCTGTTTGAATACAGGCCATTTATATTCAGGCTGTTTATACATAGGATGTTTGAATACAGGCTGTATGTATGTAAGCTGTTTGTATACAGGCTGTATATAGGATGTTTGAATACAGGCTGTTTGAATACAGGCTGTTCGTATTCAAGCTGTTTGTACAGGATGTTTGATTACAGGCTGTTTGTATTCACGAACAGTCGGTTTTGAATACCGACTGTTTGTATTCAGGCTACTTGTATTCAGGCTGTTTGTACACAGGATGTTTGAATAGAGGCTGTTTGTATTCAGGCTGTTTGCATACAGACTGTTTATATACAGGCTGTTTGTAGTCAGGCTGTTTGCATACAGACTGCTGGGATGGTCTGCAGCCACCTGCCTTCTCTCAGGAGGGCCTCTGCACCTCTCTTCCCAGCAGGGTACACGTGTACACCACTGTCCTCAACTCCGAGCTTTAGCTACAGTTCCCTGGACAAAAGTTTCTATTTTCTATTGTTACAACCGTAATAGAAATAAATGCAATTTAACTTGTAATCATCTGACTTTAGCAGGTCCTGGAAGTGGGCTCTGCACGCAGGTGCCATGAGGAGGAAATATTTTTGAGGTGGTGAAAACTTGGGGCGGGCGAGGCGGGCTGTTTCTATGCCATACCCAGGGTCTCAGTCAGCCTGGGGCCTGCTGGTCCACCTGCATACCTCCTATGTGACAGGAATGCTACTTATTATTTCAGTCTAGATGCATTTTAGGCGATGATCTCCCTAAGGCACTCCTAACTACCCAGCCTGAGCTCTCCACGGCAATGCTAATGGAGAGCTGAACAACTTGAAATCCTGTCATTTCAACCCCAGAAAGCAGCATCAAAACCGAAATACACAAGCAGATGGCAACCATAAAAGCAGTCAACTATGCAGCCCACGTGCAAATGTTCTCATGTCCAAACTACAGAGTCTATCGGACACGCCAAGTCCAATGCTTTCTGGTACTAGCCAGTAGGAGAGACACTTACAGGCCACAACTTGGAAATAAACATACATTTCAAGGAAACATAACAGAGCTCAACCCGTCTAGGAAAAGGAAAGATCCCATCAGACATCAGTTACAGTTTTAGATCGATGTGGAAAGAAAGAAACCAAAAGATGCTGACTCAGCATGCTTTTCTCTAGCAGTGCATCCCAGTGTTCTCTTATAACAAGAGGCAATCCAGATGATGGAGAATTGCACTAGCATACCTGAAACCCGCATAGTTTTATTAATCAATGTCACCCCCAATAAATTCAATTTAAAAAAGAGACACAAAACCCTTTAGTTCAAGCATGTCACACTCCAAGGTTAACACAGGCCAAATAAACGAAGCATGTGGCCTGTGGGCCACGAGTTTGACATGCTTGCTTTAGATACGAGGTGTACCAGTTAATAATGCACCTATTTTTTCAATAGGTGGAATTACACATATGTTGATATATATGTGACTTGATAGGTATGCTATTTTGTTGTATTGTCAGCAAGCTTCAAAACTTCATGTCAAATTTTCTGAAGGTGTTAATATCATAGATATTTTTACACTTAAAAATGTCGAATTTCTTCCCTCCCCCCCAAAAAAAAAAGAGCATTTACAGGAAGTTTTAATTCACTACTTTATTTTGATGAAAAGTGCTACTGAAAATTATTGTATACTTTGGGAAGCTTATGGTGAACATGCTCCATCTCAAGAAACTTGTGAACGCTGGTTTAAATGCTTTGAAAGTGATGATTTCTATGTGAAAGACAAAGAACATCCAGGTCAACCGAAAACGTTTGAAGACCAACAATTACAAGCATTATTGGATGAGAATGTGTGTCAAACTCAAAAAAACTTGCAGAAAGATTAAATGTTGCTCAGCAGTATCTGATCCTTTACAAGCAATGAGAAATATTTTAAAGGAAGGAAAATGGGTGCCACATCACCTGAACGAAAGACAAATGGAAAACCAAAAAGTCATCAGTAAAATATTGCTCCAATGGCATGAAAGAAAGTCTTTTTTACATTGAATTGTTTTTTGCGATGAAAGTGGATTTATTTTGAGAATCCCATACACACAAAAGCATGGGTTGGGTCCAGGTCAACCATCAACATCGACTGTAAGGCCAAGTCACTTAGGAAAGAAGACAATGCTCTGTGTTTGGTGGGATCAGGAAGATATGGTGTATGATGAGCTTCTAAAACTACGTGAAACCATTAATACTGATCACTACCAACAACAAATAATCAATTTGAACCACTCTTTGATCATGAAACGACCAGAATGGGCCATAAGACACGGCAAAGTAATTTTGCTTCATGATGACGCACCATCACACACTTCAAAACCAGTTAAAGACACATAAAAAGATCTTGCCTGGGAAGTATTAACCCACCCTCTGCATTCACTAACCTTGCTCCTTCAGATGACCACTTGATCCGATCGATGGCACCTGCACTTTCTGAATAGCACTTCAAAACATACAAAGAAGTGGAAAACTGGGTCTCTGAATGGTTTGCCTCAAAACAAGAAAAGTTCTATTGGGATAATATCCACAAATTACCTGAAAGATGGGGAAATGTGTAACTAGCAGTGGACATTACTTTGAATAAAGCACTTTTGATGTTTCTCTTGAAATGATCGTGTTTTTTTTTTATTACAAAATCTGCATTAGGAACCCGTACACCTAGTAAATATTTAAATTGATAAACAGAAAGCCTGTCAGATAACTATGCAAACATGACACAGTTCTCATTTCCCCTCGAATGAAACATAAAACCTAGAGCCAGAGGCTCTTGTATTAGCTTGGATTTGCATAAACAAGTAACGCCTGCTTTATTTTAGTTGAAAAACAACTCCGACAATGTAACTTACGAATGCATTGAATGTAACGGAAATCTGAAACACCACATGCTGCCAATGCTAAAATCTCTGCAACAACCACCCCCAGGAAACAGCTGGCTGGGTCAGGCACCAACAACTCGCATTGTTGCTAGTGCGCTAAATGCCAGAAACCGCTATCAGGCACCCTAACCTTTGGAATTTCACGGTGTCGGTCAAACATATAAAGCTAACACGAAATGCCAAGAATGTATCTGCTTTGGGATGTGAAGAGGGAAACCAGATACGCAACTTGAAGGATAAACCCTCTATCCTAAATCAATAATGCTGGGAGCCAAACTTGGGGAGCCACAGGGAGAGGTCTGTTCCCCACAAGGTTCCCCCCCATAGCAGACCTCATCTCACTTCAAGCTTTCCTTTGATTCTGTTTATAATCTTCACAACTTAATCTTTCTTTATTAACCTTCTTTAAAATTCAAAACTAGCCGAAACCGGTTTGGCTCAGTGGATAGAGCGTAGGCTCTGCTGATTGAAAGGTCCCAGGTTTGATTCCTCTGGTCAAGGGCATGTACTTTGGTTGCGGGCACATCTCCAGTGTGGGGCGTGCAGGAGGCAGCTGATCGATGTCTCTCTCTCATCCATGTTTCTAACTCTGTATCCCTCTCCCTTCCTCTCTGTAAAAAATCAATAATATACTTTTAAAAAATTCAAAACTGAATTCATTTCATACATTTTGGGATCATGACAACTGAAATAGCAAGGCAGGGAGAAGACGGGGTAGAAGGTCACCATCAGCAATCTGCTTCTCTCCGGGAACTCCTGCCTGTGCTTGTAACGACACAACCATGCATTATTCATGGGATTACACCCAAATGTGTGATGCTAACTAACATTTCCGTTATTAGGAAGTAGAAGGGTCCCAAGTATTTAGGAACAGGGATAACAATCAATGTCAGTAGCCAAGGGGCATTATGGCTCCATAAGTACCAGCCTATAGATGTTCCGCCGTCCTATAGTGTATCTGCCCAGTAAAAACCCGCCCTCTCCAGCGACAAGCTTCAGACTCGGGTGGTGGTGTGGGCTCGGGGCTGGGAAATCCATCTGGTTTATTTGTGAGGATATTTGCTTTACATCATTATGCTTCTCTGTATTTATGAGTACAGTTATACAGCGATTGGATTTTGGTGGTGATGTTTTTCCTCACCTACTTCTAAGAGTCTACCGTAGCCAGTATTGAACTGAACTTCTAAAGTCCTCCTGACTCAGAATAAATGTCTACTAATACGATAAGAGCTAATATATCTGTGTGTCTACCACTAACACATGCTGATACTACACATAAGCAGTCTGTCTTTGGAAACAGACAGGGAGGGAGAAGGACAGAGAGAGAGAGATACATTGATGAGGGAGGAACAGCATCCACCAGCTGCCTCCTGCACACCCCCAGTGGGGACCGAGCCCTCAACCTGGGCAATGTGCCCTGACCTGGAATTGAACTGGTGACCTCCTGGTTTCTGGGTCAACGCTCAACCTCTGAGGCACACCAGCTGGGTTAGAAATAAGATTCTTTTTTTTTTTAAATATATATTTTATTGATTTTTTTACAGAGAGAAAAAGAGATAGTTAGAAACATCGATCAGCTGCCTCCTGCACGCCCCTACTGGGGATGTGCCTGCAACCAAGGTACATGCCCTTGACCGGAATTGAACCTGGGACCCTTGAGTTCGCAGGCCAACGCTCTATCCACTGAACCAAACCGGTTTCGGCAGAATTAAGATTCTTAATGACTATCCCATTTTCCTTCCCTTACAATCACAAATATTCAAAAATGTCAATTTTCTTGAATACTATCAAAATTCTTTATCTTATTATATACCATAGTAGAGGCCTGATGCACGGACCCAGAATTGTCTGGAAGGTCGTCTGGAAGGTTGTTCTGCTGTTTGGTCCAATTAGCATATTAGCTCTTTATTATATAGGAGGATGCAAAAAGGCAGTATGCATTAAGGGGGCAGTATCAGACACAATTCTGGGCTGAAATATCTCCAAGATTTACTCTCTGGATGATCTTAGGCAAGTGACCTAACGTCTCTGGACCTTAGTTTCTTCATTTGGAAAATGGGGATGCTAGTCCCTGCTTTTAAGGCCTTGGTGAGGACTAAACAGCAAAGCGCATATGAAATGCAGAGCACAGTGTCTAGGATTCAGAAAGGTACATGTCAGCTGATATGACTACTGTATTATGAGGGTCATTCAGCTGGCCCTACTTCCATGAAATGATGATTTTTGCACGTAAAGATATACACAAACATACATTCACTAACACAGAACACAAATATGTGGCCATCTGTGGACACATAACATCCATACGTACACCACTTCCCCAGGGCCCGTCAACGACAAAAGGAAGGTGAGCTGCGTATTTGCTGAGCTGCTACAACTTACCATGCCTCGTGTTCAGTCAACTTGTAAAATGCTGCCTGGAGAAATTCAGCAATTACAGGGAATCCGAGCAACATTCTGCAAGAACAGCTTTGCTCCCAATGTATTTCTGATAGGAATTTGATTATTAATCAAACATTAGCACTGCTGCTCTACAGCGGGCCAAATTCCCTGGTGACTCATTTGTTACTTGGTTATACAGGAGGACATTTTCAGACATTCATACATAGCTCTCTCTGAACATTCACAAGTTTCCACAACAGGTTTTCTTAAGACAAGGCTTGGAGCGTAAGCAAGCAAGTGCCACTTCCCATGAACGTACGCTCTACAAGAAAACAAAACAAAAAAACTTCCCATGAACACATGCTCTACAAGAAAACAAAGCAACAAACTTCCCATGAACGCTTGCTCTACAAGAAAACAAAACCAAAAAACTTCCCATGAACACATGCTCTACAAGAACACAAAACAAAAAACTTCCCATAAACGCATGCTCTACAAGAAAACAAAACAAAAAAACTTCCCATGAATGCATGCTCTGCAAGAACACAAAACAAAAAAACTTCCCATGAACGCATGCTCTGCAATAAAATAACAAAAAAAAACTTCCCATGACCACATGCTCTGCAATAAAATAACACAAAAAACCAGTAACTCAGAGCTGTGGGATATTTTAGACATTGTCAACAATGTTCCAATGATCCGAAACCACAAAGAAGGGAGTGAAAGGCAATGAGACATGACGTGCCGAGACATGAATCCCCATCTCTCCGTTCACACAGGGCGGTTTCAGGGTGCTCGCTTTCTCCAAATCGCCGCTCCTCGGAAGCATGAGTCCCACTTACGATCGCGTCCACGTTTCTTAAATGTTACGATGACCGGTACCCAGTTTTGTGTCCTTTGCTCCATCCTGGTCAGCATTTTATTACCTCAACGAGCCCTACCTAGCTTCCGCAACGTCACCCACCCCTTATTTCGGCCACCGACGAGGGACCTCAACGCTGAATTCAAGTTTGTTCTTTGGCGTCTATACCATTTCACAAGAGCAAGGATATAAATGGCAAGATTATCTGGCCTATGTTACTACCACAGATGCAATCCCGATGAATGGAAATACCTCAGATTTCAATACCTGATATAAAATAAAAGGTAACATCATTCGGCACAGCAATATGGAGTTGCTTTGTTTGAAGGAGAGGGAAAGTGGGCGGAGACGGGCTAACCCTAGGAGATTGGATGTGAAGATAAGAAGTTTCACAGATTGATTGAACTTTTTTAAAAAAATGATTGCTGGAGCTTTTAAAGAAATGGTGAACTTCCTTTACAAACATGGTGCCTCTTTCCTTGTCTTAAATATTGTAACCCTAGAGAGACACCAGACTGGGTAAGGGTCCCCAAGAGGTGAGGAGGAAGGAGCATCTATCATTCAAGGACCCAAACAAAAATGGCAGGGTAAAGCCGGCACTCAGGGGAAAACCAGGAGTCCAGGGTTTCACATGCCAGCCTTCTGCTCATTGTCATCATTAGGATGACCATGGCACAGGTCCCCCTCTAACCATAGCACCCTTCCCTTCCCTTCCCTCCCCTCCCCTCCCCTCCCCTTCCCTTCCCTTCTGGGTGCCGGCGTGATGTGACCGCTGTGGCTGCCACTGAGTGGTTACTGTAGGCCGGACCCGCACTCAACCATGTGCAGCCAGAGTACCACCCCGCTCAGCCCTCAGATCGTCCCCACATCTTCTAGAAACAGAATTTGAGATCTGGAGAATATAAGTCCCCCAGAGAGTAGCAAAAATGGAAACCGGGGTACGTCAGAGGCCAGGGTTCGACCTTGTAACCATCCCCCCTCACCACTGTCTCTGGACAGGGATACACAGGTCAGGACTGCTGAGGTGGCATCAGGAGGATATGCCACCGCAGCCCCATTCAGCACCAAATCGCACTCACTGAAGACGGATATTCTAGACGCAAGCAAGCCCCAACTACTGTTTTCCTCATTTGTGACTTCGTGCATCTCAGTAATGAGAAGGAAATTCTTAGTGGCTTTTTAAAAATATGTATCTTCATTGATTTCAGAGAGAAAGGGAGAGGGAGAAAGAGATAGGAACATCAGCCATCAGCGATGAGAGAGAATCATGGACCCGCTGCCTTCTGCAAGGCCCGCCACTGTGGATCATGCCCGCAACATGGTTCACAGGTCGACGCTCAACCACTGCGCCATACCCGGCCGACTTTCAGACAAACACGAGACAAGAAACAGAGACATAGTTTATGTCAACTTTCAGACAAACACGAGACAAGAAACAGAGACAGTTTTCAAAGCATGCAATGCATTCATGAACCCAATATGCTTCCTCTGAATCCCTCCCCCCAAAAAAAATCTTACTACAAGTTTTGATCTGTTTCCAGGCATACTTCCCCCTCTTCTCTGTCATGTCAAAGCGTCAGACCAGCCTCCCATAGTTGGGGAGGAGATTAAAGTGACTCTACTAACTATTACGGAGGTGGTTGGATTCGGGGCATCTGTGTTGCCTTCCGGCTGCCAGGTCCTTACAGTGGTACCTTGAGATACGAGTTTAATTCGTTCCGTCACCTTGATGCGTGGGAAACTATGAGATGCTCCAGTCTCGGTAAACTGGTGGGTCGTGTGCAGCCGGCCGATCCTCTCGATTACTCGTATCTCAAATGTTGCTCGTATTTCAAAGCAAAAATCGCTCGCTCGAAGGCTATCTCAAAAATCTCGTCTGTGAGGGCACTTGTATCTCGAGGTGTCACTGTATTTGTTTTTCGTTCTCCACACAAGACCCGGCCCCGGGGGGAGCCCAGGCCGGAGCCCCTTGGCTCAGCTCACCTGCTTCAGGGCCTTCTTGGTGTGCTGCTGGAAGGAGGACACCAGCTTGCTGGGCGCCGTCGCGTTAGGAAGGCCGGGGTCCCGAGTGCAAGCAGCTTCGTCGGGCACCTGCTTGGCACAGACTGGAGACACACGGAGAGAAGGGTATTACTGATGTGCATTCCTTTTCTTAATTTGTTTTTTTTCTTTTTAAGTATATTTTTATTCATTTCAGAGAGGAAGGAAGAGGAAGAGAGGGATAGAAGTGTCAATGATGAGAGAGAATCATGGATCGGCTGCCTCCTGCACGCCCCCTGCCGGGGGTCGAGCCCACCACCAGAGCGTGTGCCCTTGACAGGAATCGAACCTGGGGCCCTTTAGTCCCCAGGCCAATGCTCTATCCACGGAGCCAAACCAGCCTGGGCTGAATTCCTTTGGTTTCTATTATTAACCGGGAGTGTTTCCCCAGCTGATACAGGTTCCTAGAACAGAGGAAAAGAGCACAGTGCAGGAAGAGCCACTACCTCACAGCCTACCTCTTTGGGGCGATGGACGAGGGGCTCCCAAACTGTGACAGGGCACAGGCCAGGCTGGAGGACCCCCCTCCCCGCAGAATGCATGGATTTCAGGCACTGGGTCACTAGTTAGAAATCATCGTCAGTTGGCCAGACCTAAACGAATGTGACAGAAGCCTAGCCAGAAGTAAAGTGGGCATGAGCAACTCTGTCTTATCACTTTAACATTCTTAGAGTACTTTAAAAAAAAAAAAAGGAATTTTACTAGTTAATTGGGAAGGATAACCAAATGGATCTCAGGGACTTTATGAAAAATGTCAGCGTGCCTCTGACGAATGGACATCTAAACAAATTTACCAGTTTCCTTAGGAAACCATATTCTTCCTAAGTGTTTCAAATATAAACACAATGCCGCAGGATCGAACGCACCAGCCCCTTTATCCATGTGCGTGGACTGAAAGCCCCGTGCCCTGGTTTCTGACGCTCCCATAAGCATCGGACCATTGGCGGTTGTCTTGCTGAGGGTGACAGGCACCCAACTTACAAGTCAACTCACTCTAGTTCTCTCCGATCGGGAAACCACTGCCTCCTGCCCTGTCTCAGCGTCGCTGTATATGCTGCATCGGCGGGTTCCGCATTAAACCACAGTGTTAAGACCGATCCGCGTGTCTGGACACGGTGTCTCCCAAGGAAGACTTTGTTCAACTTCAGATCTAAAGCTTCAGACACAAGGCAGGACCATAAAACCCAAACAGTGTCAGGAAATACGATGAAGCTTCCTCGCAAGAGGATTCGTTTTCCTCTAAACCAGCGGTTCTCAACCTTCCTAAGGCCGTGAGCCTTTAAGACAGCTCCTCCTGTGGTGGTGACCCCCAACCATAACATTATCTCCGTGGCTACTTCATCACTGTCATTTTGCTACTGTGATGAACTGTAATGTAAATACCTGATAGGCAGGATGTATTTTCATGGTTACAAATTGAACATAACGAAAGCATAGAGATTAATCACAAAAACAATATGTAATTATATATTGTGAAATATTTATTTCTAATGACAAATAAATGAAATTTTGTCTTGAATCGTGGTGTAGCATGGGTAACAGTCTTCATATGACAACAGTAAACTACATGGCTACATTTTGCTACACCGAGGAGCGGTGTGTTGGTTCCTAAGACCATGGGAAATAGGTGTTTTCCAATAGTCTTAGGCGACCCCTGTGAAAGGGTCATTCGACCCCCAAAGGGGTCTCGACCCACAGGTTGAGAACCGCTGCTCTAAACCAACTCTAGTCTGCTTTATCCGACCTTCCATGATCCCGGGGCACTTTCTCTTCCAGTCCTTCTTTCTGGAATGGAGTCTTATTTTTCTGAGTCAATCTGTTTCCCCTCATTAGTAAATTCTGATAAAATAACTGCAGAATCTCAAAGAATGTAAATGGAATAGGACATACAATGAGTAAGGGAGTGTGCCTTTGGGATAAAAACACCTTTAAGGGGTGGGGAGAAAGAGAAACACGGTGAGGCACGATGTAAGGTGTCCCTAGATTTCGAAGGGAATGCCTGCGTGAACGCCTTTGACAACATGTGCTGCTAACCTGGACATGCCTGGCACAGGTCATGTTTGTGCCATGGATGTGCTGAGGGTGGCGAGGTCTAAAAACACTCTGTCCTCGGACCGTACAGGTTCCTGCAGATTCATATTCTGACGTCACACATGGTTTGCACTTGCACTTGCTCTTGTCGCTTTCTCAATAACAGACACGACAAATAAATAGCGGGGGGCTTGTTTGAAACAGCTGCCTGCATAGTTATCTGAGGGCCTGGGTCTGGCCTCTGAAATCCCAGCCGAAGAAAGTGAGTGTGAAAGGAGGGACCAGGGGAAATGCCCGGTCCATGGAGCGGCACGGGAGCCGGGCAGCTGAGGGGCGCGGACGGATGTTCTGCCCAGTGAGTCCCACACGGACGGGCAGCTCAGAGAGCGATGCCTCCTGGGCATTCAGAACAGAGAGGGGCTCTTTCCTGATGGGGCCCGGGCACCATCACAACCCGAATGCCAGGGTCTTATCCCTCCAAATCCCGCAGGACTGCCTGCTCCTCCGCGGGTGGACACACAGGTGGGGAACCCAATTTTAAAGTGATAGAGACACTATTTCTGAGTACGTGTGGCTTGACCGCCCAAACTCGGCACACCACAAACATAGGGCAAGGCTAATTTGCTCCTTTTAGATTCAAGCCATTAATGGGATCCTTGGCATTTGCTGCTCCTCTGCCTCTATGTTCTTTCACTCTCGGACAGATTCAAGATTGCCCGCTGAGCCCGCCCTTCTTTGTGTCTCAAGTTCAAGGTCAAAGCCCTCCTCCAAAATATTCTGTCTGGGGGCAAAGTGAGGTGGAGGGGACGGAACCCTGGGACGGGAGGCGAGTGGGTTCCGCCGGCCTGGGTTTCAGCCTCTGTCCGCAGCTTCTCCAGCTTGCCCCTCTCTCTCCTCTTGTTCATCCCACCCCCGCACCCCCATTCGTCTTGAAAATGGGGCTGAGCTGGAGAACACGGGTTCAGGCTCATACTTTTAAATGCGGGTTATTAGAGCTCAGACTTTGAAAGTTGGGTGCTAGGAGACGGGATGGTGCCATTCCCTCCAATCTCATGACTAACCCATTGGCAGGTGGGCAAGAGGCCTTTGCCCTTGAACTTGGGACACAAGGAAGGGTGGGCTCAGAGGGCCCACATCTTGGTTGTGCCACCTCATCCACCCTCCCACTCCCACCCTCTCCGATGCAGCCACAGAGACCCGGCCGGATTCCCTGAACACATACACTTGCTGCACTGGCTGCAGTTGTCCTGACTGTCCCTCTTCCATGTACCCTTTCTCCACCTTCCTGCCTGGCAAACTGATTTTTAAAAAAATACATTTACTGAGGTAAGCCCGGCTGGCGTGGCTCAGTCAGTGGTGGGGCAACGATCCCTGAACCAGGAGGTCACGGTTTGATTCCTGGTCAGGGCACACGCCTCAGATACAGGAGGGAGCCGGTCAATAATTCTCTCCCGTCACTGATCTTTCTATCTCTCTCTCCCTCCCTTCCTCTCTGCAATCAATAAAAATATATTAAAAAATTTGTTGAGGTAACATTGGTCAATAACATTATATATATTTCACATGTACGATTTTATAATAAACACCTGTATTCTCTAGTGGGTGTTCACCAAGAGGTTTAGTTGCCTTCCGCCTCCATGTACCTGACCCCCCTTTTTCTCTCTTCCCCCTCTCCTCCAGTAATCACCGTTCCGTTGTCTGTAGCTATGAGGTATTTTTGGTACTTTCTTTTCGGCTCACTTGTTGCTTTTTGCTTTATATCTCACATGAGAGTGGAATCAGATGGTTCTGGTCCTTTTCTGTCTGACTTATTTCACTTAGTGTAACACCCTCAAGATCCATCCATGTCATTGCAAATGACAATGTTTCATCTTTTTATGGCCGAGTAGTATTCCACTGTCTAGATTAGTGGTTCTTAACCTGTGGGTCGCGACCCCTTTGGGGTCGAACGACCCTTTCACAGGGGTCGCCTAAGACCATCGGAAAATGCAGATATTTACATCACGATGCATAACAGTAGCAACATTTCATGGTTGGGGTCACCATCACATGAGGAGCTGTGTGCAAGGGTCGCGGCCTTAGGAACGTGGAGAACCGCTGGTCTAGATGGACCCCCGAGCATTATTTACAAGAGCCAACACGTGGAAACTACCCAAGAGTCCCTCAGCAGGTGACTGGACAAGCTCCATCTTGACAGACCAAACACACAGCCGCCCCCAAACGTTCCTGATTATCCTGGTCTCTGAGGCGGGCTTCCTCCTCCCCCAATCATGTTCCCTCAGAACTTAGTGCCCGAATTCACCCCAGTCCTGGGGGGCGGGGATTGTCTGCCTCCCCACCCACAGGCTCAGCAACTCAGGGGCTGATGTAGGTACAGATCTACACATGCTGACCTATAAATGTTAATAAAGCTAAAGTTTCCCATTGGATTTTCATTAAATTTACCTAAATGCTTTTTAAAGTTAACTTTCAATCACTGTTTTTCCAAAGAATTCAGGGAAGGGGAGGTCAGCAAAACACAGTCTTTAATTATGGAAAAGCACAAAATAAAGGTGAGTTTATTTATTTATTTATTTTAAATGCCCAAACCGGTTTAGCTCAGTGGATAGAGCATCGGCCTGCGGACTGAAAGGTCCCAGGTTCGATTCTGGTCAAGGGCATGTACCATGGTTGTGGGCACATCCTCAGTTGGGGGTGTGCAGGAGGCAGCTGGTGGATGTCTCTTTCTCATCATTGTTTCTCTCTCATCGATGTTTCTAACTCTCTCTCTCCCTTCCTCTCTGTAAAAATTAATAAAACATGTTTTAAAAAAATCTTGATTGTTGCAGGTGTGACATATGTCCCCTTTCCTCCAGCTCCATTTACCCCTTCTCTAGCCCAGCCCCACCCTCTGCCCCAGGCTCACTCTGGAAACAGGCGCCCTATTTGGAAAAGGTTTAAATGAGTCTGGAGTCCATTCGGGCAAATATGGAGACGGAAGCACAGTGACAACATGCAAATTCGGGGAAGACGCAGGGCCGGCCACTAACTGCCGATCTGCTTCCTTCCGCTGTCCTCACCCGCCACCTTATTCTAAGAGGACAGTCACGGTGTAGAGGTTTCACAGAGTGAAATAAAAATAAAAGTAGAGCCGAAACCGGTTTGGCTCAGTGGATAGAGCGTCAGCCTGCGGACTGAAAGGTCCCAGGTTCGAGTCCGATCAAGGGTATGTACCTTGGTTGTGGGCACATCCCCAGTAGGGGGTGTGCAGGAGGTGGCTGATGGATGTCTCTAACTCTCTATCCCTCTCCCTTCCTCTCTGTAAAAAAAATCAATAAAATATCTTTAAAAATATAAAAAATAAAAGTAGAATCAAATTTAGACATGGCAATAGCAGGAGCTGCGTGGGGACAGAACCACCATCACACAGTCACTCCCACAAAGGGACCCGTGCGTCTCACTGGGCTGCACAGTAAGCGACAGGGTACCAGAGGCAAGTGGTGTTCAAGAGTTCCATCGAGGCAGGGATGGGGGCCTCCGTGGGTCAATCTTGTTTCTATCAGTTCCCCCTCCCACCACCGCCCTTCCCCGTTTCTGGAAACTCACACTAGATGCTCTCAAATCAACACAGCTCTCTGTAGACACAGCCCTGATACACACAATTGCTTTAATGCTGTTTTCAGAAAGAAAAACTTAAGTCAACGACCACACATGGATTCTAACATGTGTGCCACATGTTAGGATTCAATCACATTTTAAAAGAGGGCTGGGTCTCAGAAGGAGCGCATTTATTTTTTTATTCATCATTCACTCAGTTGCAAAACTTTTACTGAGCTCTTTCCTGCCAAGTCCTGTATAAAATGCAGGGAGAAAAACGGCGAGCAAGACCCAAGTACTAACTTTGAGACCACAACTTTTTAAGAGGTAACTTTCAAAGAACAGTAGTATAGAAGGCATAATTTTACCTAGAAAAACCAGGTCTATAAAAGTTTAGTCATGATAAATACAATTTGTTTTGAAAGACTAGCAAGCAGGTAATTTGAAAGTATCCCTAATAAAAAAAGCTTCTGTTTGTGTGTGTGGCCTATTATTATTATGAACGGATAATAATCTGGCCACTCAGTGTACATCCTATATAATAAAAGGCTAATATGCAAATTGTCCCCTCAACCAGGAGTTCGCCCATGTCCCCTCCCCCTGGCCAGGCTTGCTGGATCCCACCCATGCACAAATTCATGTACTGGGCTATATATATATACACACACACATACATACACACACATACACACCCATATACACATACATATATATATATATTTATGTATGTATGTATATATATAATACATCATAGTTACATTTGAGATTGTGTGCATCAGATATTCTGGAAATATACAGCAACAAAATACATGCCAAAAAAAAAAACACAAAACTGTCTGAAATGATGCCAAAGACCAGGCAAAACCCATCTGACCCAAACTAAATCTTTCCTGAGACTATGTCTTATAGAAAAAAAGTAATAATAATAATCCCTTAATCCTCTTTAGACCTAGCCTAAGGAAAAGTGTTCTCTCCCAAAGCATCCCTATCCTAAGGTAGATATAAGTGTCTGGATTTCAACAATCTCCCTGTTGCATTGAAGAAAACATTCAAAGGGTATGAGATATCAAGACAGGCCAATTAAATGGAGCCATAACCGATAAACTAGTGTTAATAATACCTGCCCCCCAAACAAATTTTCCGGGGAGAAAGACCTGAACATGATATGTGTTGATGCGTGACCATATTTGGTGCCATAGAACCTATGAAGCAGACAGACCTGAAGTCACTGAAGCTCTCACTGTCTCTATGACCTGCTTCGTGGGCCAACCCACTGATGCCCTCACCTGTCCCGCGGATACCAGCAAAACACCCCTGTGTTGCCGAGACCGGTGTGGCTCAGTGGACAGAGCGTTGGCTTGTGGACTGGGGGGTCCCGGGTTCGATTCCAGTTGGGGCATGTATCCTGGTTGTGGGCACATCTCCACTGTGGGGCGTGCGGGAGGCGGCTGATCGATGTCTCTCTCTCATCGATGTTTCTGACTTTCTATCCCTCTCCCTTCCTCTCTGTAAAAAACCAATAAAATATATTAAAAACAAAACAAAACAAACAAAAAAAACACCCCTGTAAACTCAGGCAAGAAGAGACACCCCATCAGAGACAGAAAGATTTCACGGGAAAACAGGCCTCTTAGGTACCAGCCTCGTGCCACCCGCCCCTCCTCCCACGGAAGCGGTGTGGTTCCTCTCAGAGCCACGGTCAGGATGTCACCCTCGGCTGCCCGCGAGCGGAAAACCTCAGCCCCTTTTCCTCCTGCAGGGCCCAACGCCGTGATGGTCTGCAGCGCATCAGGCTCCCGACCCCTCTACACAGGAGGACAGCAAACCCCCTGGAAGGGGGAACAGAGACAAAAGCGGGGGGAAGAGCGTCCCCAAGAGGTTGGCAGAGGTCAAGGGTAAGCGCTCCCCTCATGGGCTCTGCTGGTCACTGCTTTATCCCCCACACAGGACAGGGAACCCCAAGTCTAACCAGGGAGGCCAGAGGAGGGGCTGAGGCGGCCAACTGATGGAGAAATGGTTCTCTACGGTGACACTCGACAAAAAGGAGGGAAGGGGTGACCTGGTATCAACTTAAAAAACTTCACTAACCCCAAACTACATGCATCAAACTGCCGTTGGGCGCGCTGAGCCGAGCCGTTCTGAGGATCCCTTTAGCTTGGACTGTACTGGCAAGGAGGTTTGTTTTTATTATGAGATCACAGTCCCTCTCCAACCCTTATCATCACATGATGAAATACTTCCCTC
>JAAGEH010000480.1:60243021-60313009 GCA_011751065.1 Lasiurus cinereus
CAAAACCCTGCAATGGTTTAATATCTCATTCAAAACAGAAGCCAACATCAAGGTGTGATCTGGCCTAGAACTTCTCTTACTGCTTATTTTACCATATTTTGCGCCTCTCCCTCCTTTGCTCTTTCTGGCTCCCAACCACATTGGCCTCTTGATGGTTCTGGAACATTCTGCGAACTCTCCTGCCCCAAGACTTTTACAATTGCTGATGCCTCTACCTAAAACTCTCTCCCATTAAATATCTTCTCCCTCACTCCCATTGGGTCTTTTCTCAAATGCACCCCACTTTTATGTCCTTATTTATGTTGCCCCATATCACTTGTCAGCATTGACTAAGCTATAAATTTTACATATCTGTTTGTTTTTACATTTTTTTTTATTGAAGAGAGAGAGAAATAGAAACATCAATGATGAGAGAGAAACCTCGATCAGCTGCCTCCTGCCTGCCCCTACTGGGGATTGAGCCGACAGCCCAGGCATGTGCTCTGACCAGGAGATCAACCCAATGATCTCCTGGTTCAGAGGTCAATGCTTGACCACTGAGCAACACTGCCTGGGCTACATATCTGTATGATAGCTGTCTGTCTCTTTAACAACATGAACACCCATGAGCGGCCTCTTTTTGTTCTGGATTTTCACTGTTGTGATACAATGTCACAGGTGGTCCTTGGCACTCAGGACCAGCTCAGTGTCTGTGTGTTGGGAGAGTCGGCATTCAAGCGCTGATGCACATGGGTCATACAACCAGAGGGTGACCCCCTGAGGTTCCCTTCGTCCTGCTGAAGGAGGAGAGTCTGACCCCCTCCCCAGCCTCCCAGGAAGCCAGGCAGGGCTGCGCGTGGCTGACCGGTTCTCCCTCCAACCACGGGACCTGCCAGAGCTCACAGCGCTGTTTCCATGGGGGTGGACCGAGTTTGCAGAAGGTACAGAACTCGGGACATCAGATGCAATGAAAGTTGATTTGGGGGGGCGTTAAGGGGGGACAACTCTTCAAGGCTTAGTTCAGCCGTCTGACTAGGACAAGACCCCGTGGTTCCTGATTCGCCATCTCTGCTGCAGGCCAGCTGGGCGCTGAGGCAGACCCATCTTGGGGGGGATCGTCAGAGGTGAGCCCAACAGCTTAAAGGCAGGGGTGCCCGGCACGACACAAAGGGACCCCGATGGCCGAGAGTCACCCTCACGGCTCTGGCCGTCGGCGACACCCACAGTTCCCACCAGGATCCCTTCAGGTTTGCTGTTTAAGGAAAAGAGACAGAGTTCTATGCGTCCCCGGACACGGGCTCTAATGACACAACCACCTCCTCCCCAGATCACCACGGGGTCCACGCGGGGGGCCAGTGGGTAGCAGGTGGAAAATCATCACAGCAGCTTCTGTGGAACATAACTTAGCCAAAACGGCCACACGGACACCACAGAGGCAGCAGAATCATCTGCGCCTGCCCAGAGCAAGGTACAAGCAATTCACCTGCAGAGGATTCGGGGGTGGAAATGCCCCCCTTAGAATTGGAAGGGCTGCTTATGTTTTTTTTTAAAAAAGCGTCTCACAAGAACAGGACTCATCCGGCCCTTGTTTCACCATGGGGAATGTCGGCACTAAGCTTCATTGTTACGGACAAACCTGGAAACGAAGCTGTTACGAAACGATTGTAATATGTCAAGCACCATCAGGCATCAGCCCCTGGCATGCTCCTGCCTCACACCAGGTACCCGCGGGCGACCCTCTCGCCTGGCAGGAGACATGTGCGGATAACGCTCAAGATGACCCAGGGGAAACCCATCCCAGGTGAGAATAGAATAAAAACAAAAAAAGCCAGAAACTGTTCACTTTTCTCAGGTATGTACTGACCTTTTGGATCACAGTGGTTTGGTGATAAGTCTAGGCAGGTGGTTAAAACTTAGAAGACAATGGTGTCTATAGGGGGGGTAGGGGGTCCGGTTAGTGAACTGGGGGAGTTCTAGGTGAACTAGGGAACCAGGGCTTCCGTCCTGAAACCCATCACACTGACCTCCGTTTCCTTCCCCCCGGGCGCTGGCTTCTGCCATTTCTGTGCCATCCACTTCCGACTCGCAGCCTAAATCCAAGGTCCCCTCCGCTGGGCAGGAGGACTCCTCTTTCTATCGTTTTAAAAGATGATGTACGGAGAGGTATTAGCAACTGAAAACACTCGGCATGCGTGCAGAATCCTAAAGCATCATCACATTTACTGGTCATTGGGAATGGTCAGTGCGGACTTACTGTTTCCTGGAAAAGCACCCCTTGGAAAAAAAAACAAACAAACCCGGCCCTCGCTGGTTTGGTTCAGTGGATAGAGCGCCGACCTGCGGACTTGAAGGGTCCCAGGTTCCATTTGGGTCCAGGGCATATGCCCAGGTGGGGGGCTTGATCCCCAGTGGAGGTGGGGGTCAGGGGGCATGCAGGAGGCAGCCAATCGATGATTCTCTCTCATTACTGATGTTTCTATCTCTCCCTCTCCCTTCCTCTCTGAAATCAATAAAAAAATTTTTAAAGAAAATATATTTATAAAAAAAATAAAAAAATAAAAAACTGGGCAAGGCCCCTTGCCACAGCCGAGTTTCTGGATGACCTTTTAAAACCCGTACAAACTCCATTCCCCTGACATACGTTGTTGTCATCATATTTCTCGGGTCTACATTCTCTCTTACGCTCGACTATGACTTCACTGCTCAGAACTGTAATCAGCAGATGCAACACGCAAGTCGCTGCAAAAAGCAGCTAAAATAACGCCAGGTCAACCTGCGGTTGTTTCCCGAGACACACAGAGCTCAATGCTTAGTAGCTGAGAGTCTTCGTTTCTTTGCAGGTATAACTTCCAACCTTCAAAGCGAAAGCTTCTCACCGGAAAACGAAGGAGCTTTAAACGGACCCCATCATTTATGAAAGTGGGGGGGGGCCTCTTTTTAATGGGTGAGAAACCATGCGCTGCTCTTACTCCGTGAAGGGCACAGGGGCCCGGGCAGACCCCCGGCCGCGTCCTGGGGCAGAATGCTGCCTCTTAGACGGCGCTTCCCATGGCAGCTGGAATTGGGAACTGCGCTCAGATAGGGGAGACTCTGTTATCCGCAGCTCTCTCTCTTCTTCCCGCCCAACGACTATGCCTGGTGAGTCAGCCTGAGTGGAGGGAGATCCAGATTGTTCTAACCACCCAGGAACATGTCAGGCAGCCGGTTTCCTGGACAACGGAAAGGTTTCCTCTTGGTCTGAAACTTGGGCAGGCATCAGGTGGGGGGCTGTCTCCACCACCAGCCTTTGGGGGCAGATAGTCTGCCATCCTCCTGAGCTCCTGGCGGGGGATCCCGGGCACCCAGGCCGCAGAGATGTTTAGGGATCAGGAACGCTCAGAGAGCCACAGCTATTTTCCAAGACCGTACGTTAGGCTGCCCCCCCAGATACATTTTCCTTAAAGGAAAAGGTCACTGTTTATTCTTCACAGGAAATCATGTCTAAGACATCTGAAAACGTTGAAGAGGCATGGAGGGCGCTCTTGTAACCTTTACCCCCATCTAATAATTTTGTTTCCCTGCCCATGTGGGGGAGGGGGTGGGGACGGGGAGGGGTGGGGGAGGGAGAGAATGCATGGCACACGGTAATAACAGACGTAACATGCAGAACAACGCCACTTACTTTGAGAGCATAGAGGCCCGACTTCCCAGGGATCTTGAAGAACGTTCCATCCCCTATCCGCGTGCTACTGTGCAGCATGGCATTCAGACAGGCTAGCGGAGAAGTCCCGCTAGAAGACAAAAGTGCGCGGACATGAAGCAGTCTGAGGCAGAACTGTTCTCTCCTCTCTTAAAAAAAAACAAAAACAAAAATCCTCCCGCATCCCTTTTAGAAATATCCTCCCGACCCTGCAAACATCTACATTACAATAACGGGCCGGTCCAGTTTGCCAAAGTTAATCAGATGCATCTGTCTTATGGGCTCCGGGGCAAAAGTCTCCTGAATGGAAATGATGCTTTTATTCAGAAAGCCACCGACACACAGGATATTTCAAAGAAACCCCAGCCCGGGCGTTTATGTAGTGCTATTTCGCCAATAATACCAGGAAGCCTCGGTATTTAAATATGACAGACAACTTGATGGTTGCACTCGAGTGATCAAACAGACCCAAGTTCAAGGACAGCTCCGTCCTATAGGTTGAGAAGCAACAAAAGAATAATAAGAAACCCGGCAAGGGCTGATTTGAAATTATAAGCATTTAAGTCACTTCGTGGGGATTGCCTTTCTCACAAGGCTACATCAACATTTATATCTGTGTTTATATCTCTGACACATCTTCCACAATAACATCCTTTTCTCGGGTTTGTCACAGAAAGCAATGTGCGCTTGGGAGTTCTGCCCAGCTAATAATAATGTTCTGTAGGAAAGATGGCAAGGGACTCCACAATTATGAAATCAACAGTTTAAAAAAAAAAAGAAAAAGAAAAAGAACTCTAACAGTATTAAATTAGTGATTAAAAACACCGAAGCCCGTATGTGCAAACATTACTGAAAAGTACTCATCTGCATAGAGAGATGTTTACGAAACGTCAGACACATATGTATTTCCTGGGTTAGAACTTGAGAGATTTCTTTGGCGTTTTGTTTGAAAACCGTTATCTTTGCAAACTAGAATGGCGAGCCAGACTTGCTACTTTCATTTACTTATGCTTCCATATACAGTGGTCCCTCGAGATACGAGTTTAATTCGTTCCGTCACCTTGAGGCGTGGGAAACTATGAGAGGCTCGAGTCGCGGTAAACTGGGGGGTCGTGTGCAGCCGGCCGATCCGCGCGATGACTCCTATCTCAAATGTTGCTCGTATTTCAAAGCAAAAATCGCTCGCTCGACGGCTCGTATCTCAAAAATCTCGTATGTTAGGGCACTCGTATCTCGAGGTACCACTGTGCATTTTACTCCCTCAGATGCTAAAAGACCCATACATGGTGGAGCCAATACTGATTAGAATCCCTACCCCACCCTATTTACCGCTCGGGTGAAATGTGTGGGGGACAGGAGGACCTTTAAGATAATCAGGTTCACATTTTTTTTTATCTTCTGGGATAGAAACATCAGTGGGCATTACTGCACTGAAAGTCTCCCCAGAGCCACCATTAGCAGATCTCTTCCTGGGCCTGCAGAGCCACCAAGCAAATGAAAGAGCCGGATTTGCTGAGTTGCCACAACACACTTAATAGCCAGTCAGCACATACACACCTCCCGGCCCGCCCGGCTTCCGAGTCTTATAATAATAACAAGAGCATCTTTATCACTGTGCACAGCGGCTCTGCGTGCCAGCCCGTCAGCGCCATTCCACGGGGCCTGGCAGGAAGCGAGGGCCTCCTGGAAACGTGGCCGTGGAACAATGCGGCGGCGGCAGCGCCCGAGTCCACATGGGTAGAGTGCCATGCGTTTGTGTCCTGTCTCCCCTCGTGAACGTGGGCCAGCGCCCGGCCTCATTATCCCCCGCACAAAAGACTCCCTGCTCGTATGCAAAGTAGGCCAGGCCTGCGCTGTGAAGAAAAAATGCATTCATCTCCCCAGAAGTGTCTGCTCATGAATAAATTCCAGAGAAATGATGCTAGACATGGTATACTGAATCCTTCAAAATATATATATATATATATTATATATGTATATATTTTATCATTCTTCTCTTCGGGCAGAAGCACACGGGCTATTGGAAGCCGGGAATTATTGTGCCAGATTGGTGGAGTTTTAATTTAGTGAAGCTGTCAGAGACACACATTTCCTGTCCAGCCTTGGCAAGGGGATGTTAACACGACAAGTAAAAGAGAATCCAATACAGAAAAATGATACAATGCGGGCTTTCGAAAATACAACTTAATCAAATTGTCCTCCTAACATCCCCTCCATGCGCGTTCTTCCTGGTCTGTATTTCTAAGGTCTGAGCACACCCAATTCCAAGAGCTCAGGTTTAGAATGTTAAAGAAGGACACAGCGTTGAAGATGGCTAAAAAAAAAACACAGAGCAAATATAATTTAACATCACTATTAATTTCTTCTCAGGTACGGGAAACAGAAGATAATTGAAGATAAATTGACTATTAAATAGCAGTTTCGTGCGATGCTTCTTGCAAACATAAGTGATAAGCACCCAGTTTCAGATAAATAATAAGCTCTGTTGAGCATAAACATATTATTTAATTATATTGTTTATTAACGCAATAGACTCAAGATTCACTATAGAAATATTTAAAAATATGTAATTCGCAATCTCCCGAAGTCTCAATGACTTTTTTTTTCTCGTATTTAAAGTAGGCCAGGCCTACTTTATAAAGTAAAATATATTCATCTCCCCAGAAATATCTGTTCATGAATAAATTCCAGATAAATGATGCTATGAATGTTATATGAATACTTCAAAATACGAGTACATATATTTTTTATCATTATTCCCTTCAGGCAAAAGTACATATTTTTCCCAAATCTTTCCTAAAACAAACATGAAATTTGTTGTATCTCCAAATCCTACAACATTCGCCTTTTAGAAGAATTAGAAAACACTTTACAAAGGCAAACTGTGCAACTCAAATCACTGGCCGCTCGGTCACTTAAGACTTATGCATGTCAACTGCAATTCTTTACAGAAAAGTAAACCTTATATGATCTGTTTCATTTAAAACAGAAAACATTAGCATAGATGTGCAGAATACACATAAAACAGTGCGTTTAGTTAAGCGTCTTTCAGACCATTTACTTCTAGCTGTTCTTCTCAACAATTCCATAAAGCCTAGGAAGTCGGGACTGCTTTTTCTGGAAATGAATCTTAACTCCAGTTGAACAGGAATAAAAAAAAGTATTATTTATATATTTTTAGATTCACACAAAAACAAAGCTAGCAAGCATGCTTGGCCTACTTTAAGAAAAAATGTACATATACATAACACACACACATATTATATATGTGTGTATACATATATATGTATACACACACACACACACACATGAACACACATATCACAATGACTCACTGTGGTTATAAAAGACGTGCTCTATGTGATAAAAGTCTTAGCATGAACACCTTCTACGGGACATTTCCCTATTGTTAATTAAAACCTCTTCCTCACACTAAATGTCAGGGTTGATAACCTCAGTCAGAATTTAAAAGTTAAAGATGCTGTAATGTATGGATATGTGTGCACATGAAATAATAAAACAATTTAACCAAAAAAAAAAAAATCTCTGAAATGTCAAAAGTTACTTACTTTCTAAAAAGATGAATTGGAAGAGTCATCCCGATTTATGAAAGGAAAACAAGGGGAAAAGAAGAAGAAAAAAAACGTTAGTTTTCTAACTTAAAATGCAACTCTGTGTCTTATCATTCCCTTAACAAGGTACCAGAAACACACCAACTCAGACCCGGCTGCCGTAGGGAGGAGGATACCGAGGGGCTGGGGTCAAAGGTGGCTCTGCTTTCTCCCCTAGCACTTCTAGAACATTCTCCTTCTGCCCACACTGCACAGGCATTTCCACCCAGGAATGTGACTAGAAATCAGTAAGCGAGAGAGCGTTTGTCCCTAACGTTCTGCCTCCCGCCCGTGCCCACACTCGGCCCTCCCTGCGCACCTGCCAGGGTGGACAGACCTCTCACTCCACGTGTTGGTTTTTCTCCATCGCCTGGAGCGATCGGGGCCTCCTGGTTTGTTTTCATTTCCCGCAGCCCCCGAGGCAGAACGGGGTGAAGTTTGGAGGCAGGGGAGCAGGCGTAATTTAAACCGTCTAGACATCAAAGAACCCCCAGAGATGCTTGACTGAGACCCGTGCCGAGTGAAATACTGAAAAACCACTGCTTTATTACATCGAAAGGTGACGGAGCACATAAAATTTTACTAACGGGGCACACTCAGCAAAGCGAATGAATGGCCTGTCTATTTTACTAATTTTAAGAACGAGGAAGAATACCTGGGGAATGAAATTGGGGGAATATTTGTAGACATAACAAAAAAAAAACACACAAAAGTACATCATGATTGTGGCCTTCCTTCCCTCTGTCTAAGAAATAATAATGCTTTCAAAGCAGGATTTAGGTAACATAAATCTGAAGTTACTTTCTTTTATGAAGTATCCCAATAAAAATTTCAGATGCAAACTATTCCCTGGAAACATTTTTAAATCTAATCCTGAACAAGGTAAGTCTAAAAATCCAACAAGTTCAAGAAACTTATTAAGAAGCATTATGAGACAGTTACTGTACTAAGTGCCACTAATATAAATTAATAGATACGAGTATATGTTCACTCTCCTTTCACAAAATTAATAATAGCTCATTTCAAGTATTTTCAGTGTTGATAGCTTAGAGAAAGTACCTTAATTATATTTTAAGGG
Source organism: Lasiurus cinereus (assembly GCA_011751065.1). Taxonomy (NCBI): domain Eukaryota; kingdom Metazoa; phylum Chordata; class Mammalia; order Chiroptera; family Vespertilionidae; genus Lasiurus; species Lasiurus cinereus. The sequence continues at coordinate 60,251,369 of JAAGEH010000480.1, forward strand.
GAAATTATGTAGGGCTCTGGGGTGCAAGCAATGTTTTATGTAGTTCTTACTACAGATGTGTTCGCTGTGTGAAATTAAATTACTTACGATTTGTGCATTTAACTTTATGTTAGACTTCACACACACAAATGTTAATGTTATAAGAGGAATCATCAACTTGAGTTATCTTTTCATTTACATGTTTAAGAGGCATGTCAGTACGAGTGGAGGAAATGAGACTATTTCTACCAGTAAATGGGGAAGACTCCTAACTGCATCTATGCCCAGTGCACATCACTGGATAAGTCACTGAAAACAACCCTAGAAAGTCAAGGCCAAACGACCTTCTTACTCTTGATAGACATTACTGCTAGTCTGGAACTCCCTAAAATTAAGGAAAATAAAATCTTAAAGGCTACAATCCTTGATATACATCACATGAATACTCCTAGCACATAAAATGTTAACCCAAAAATGACTTCTCAAAAGGACACTAATAAAAGTTTTCAATAAGCACTGACATATAAGGATTAACAAAAATTAAAGCTTAAAAACATAATAGTAGATAGAATAACCAATTCATTCAAGAGACGGGTCATATTTTAAAGGGAGATATTTTGCCGATTTCTATGTTCAGAATATAAACATGATTTTCAATATTCTACACATCTCTAATGTAAAGTTATAAATGTAGTTCCAGTATTTTTTGAGTTGGATATACGGAGGCAAGAAATAATTACCCAATGATGTATGTTGCACAAGTCTTAAATTTAGTGGAACAATCACAGACTCCAAACTTAAGCAACATATATCTGATAGGCTTGAACAATTATTCTAAGAAGGTATTTTTCTTGAATATAAAGACATTTGAACGTAGACCTTTTATTCACTTTACTGACATTACAAAGCTACCACTAGATCAATGGCAGTGACCAGTACAGCTTTAGTCACTAAACTGAGCTTTCATTTTAGGAGACAATAATTCCTAGACAGTAATACAAGGACAAAAGTTTGGTTAGTACTAATTTAGAGTAGCATCTATAAGGAAATTAAGAAATAGTCCTATAAAAGTATAAAGTAAGACATATCATCTAAATTATAACTTTCAAGACCTCCAACTAAAATATGTGGTCTTTAAAAATATAGCCTTTGACATATGAATAAAATTGAAAATAACTTATTCAGTAAAGGCAGAGAAAAGAGAATAAAAATAATATATATATTATTATAGCTACCATTTATTCAGTATCTCTAATGTGACTGAGCTTTTACAGCCATCATCCATATTCCTTACAGCCACCAAAAAAACGCTGATCAGCATGACTGCCACCCAGAGTGCAGGTGTGACAGAGGCTGAGGGGGAGAGCATCTCACTGCAGTCAAATATCAACCAACTGCGACCGCCACAATTCAGATTCTACTCCCATTCCAAAGCCCGCGTGCTTCCCGCGACCCCACGTTCTCTCCACAGAGCCATAGGGTTGCCTTCCCCACCTAAGAAGCCTTGGGTATATGTATGTGTATGTGTGTGTGTGTGTGTGTACACACACACACACACACACATACACATACACACATACATATATGTACAAATGCATACATATACACACATACACACCTACATGTAGTCTATCTCATGTATGTATATCCATACACACATAAATATATTCATACACATGCACACACATACGCACATGTACATACATAAATGCATATGCACATATATTACACATGCATGCACATATGCATATATGTACATACACATATATACACACTTATACACATACATGCATTCTTACACACATACATATATATATTTACATGCATATACATATACACATATAAACATGTATACACATATACATATATATGTGCACATGCACATATATACATATTCATATAGATGTATACACACACACACACACACACACACACATATATATATGGTTCTTGAAAGAAAGATGAAAGGAAAGCCAGATGCTGGCAGAAGGAAAGGTGCGTGGCTCCATCCTCCCTCCACGGTGCCCACAGCAATGGTCCCCCGGGGTCAATGTCAAGCATCATAAAGAAGCGCGAGGCCGCAGCAGTGGCCACTGTGGGTTCCCTCCTTCCTGTGTGGACTCAGGAAGAAGGAATCCTGAGAGACTGATGTACAGACCTGAGAGTCCCTCATCCCAGGAGGTGCCTCTTTGGAGAACTGAGTCATTAGAAAATAATGCTACCCACTCAAGGGGCAACCATTTACTAAGCACATCATACATGTCAAGCTCGTGTTGACACAGACTGGCCCTCTGGACGCAGAAAAAGAACGCAGGCCGAGCTGAGCTGAACTCTGAACACACGCGAAGTGACAGGGATGCAGGGACGGGGCCTTGAGGCCGGGGGCAGCCACTGGAATTTAAATGTCGTCCTCGGTTTGTCCCCAGGAGATGACCGAGATTGGGCCGGGCGCACACTTCTCACGCTGCTCCTGGGGCTCTAGACACGTCCTCCCCGCTGCCGCCGCCAAGAGAATGCCTTCAGCGAGGACAGAGTATGTACCTCCCGAAACACCATGCTGAACTTGGTATGATCAATTAGTTTCCTGTAAAAATGTCAATGTCTACGTCCTACCTGTAGCGACCAGGTCTCTCGCACCGTGTGCGCTCTGGCTAGCCCTGCAGTATTTCCACGTGTTCTGGGGGATGTTAGTCCCAAGTGATGCCCCCCAAAAACTGCCCAATGAGCTTCGGAGAGGCAGCATGCTGCATCCTTTCCTTGCAAACTCGCCAAAACACCAAAAATATCGATGGATGTCTCTGAGAAACCCTGCTTAACTCAAGAAACACGCACAACTCAGTGTTGGCTAAGCATATTTAATAAAAAGTCCCCCATCATAACATTTGACAACATTCCCTATGACAGTATGCCTAGACATATACCTGGGCAGATGCTATGCTAGATTTATGATTAGGATCATTAGGAAAAAGTGCCTAGTAGTTATACTCCCAGTAGTGTTTAATTTTACCAGCCAAATATTTCTAAAACTTAAATATACAAAATATCTGTTTCTCTGTGAAAAAAAATAATGCCGTGTGGTGATTAATTTTCCCTGTGTAAATTCATAAAACTGAAAATCATGTCCAGGAACTCTAAATAGCATTGAAAATGTTATAAACAATATCCACATGTAACTGAAAGTGCTGTGTATTTGCAATATTATATTGCCAACATAAAAACCATTCCAGCCCTCCCTCCTGCTCCTCCCCCTGAGGAGACCTGCCCCCTGAGTCCCTATTCCTCTCATCAGTGATGGCCACCATCCTCAGCATCCTAGGGCTGAAGCCTTTCCCACACCCACAATGATTCTGCCTCGACAGAGCTCCTCTTCTGTAGGGAGCGGCTATCGGGTTAAGCCTGGGACTGACCTGTGAGCAAAACACAAACAAGTCCCAGCTTAAAGGGCACAGCTCTCTTAGCACAATTAAGCTTGACCTTAAGACCTTCCCTAGATCCTTCCTGGGTAGCTAATGGGTTGTGGGAGGTGCAGGAAGTGCTGCCAAAGCAAGTGAAACTCACCAGAACATTGTAACTATGGTGACCACCACCTTGTTTACCTCTGGCTATAAGATAAAGGCTCAGCTCGCTGTCTGGATCTTTTCTCTGTGGCCCCAGCCAGGCACAGGAGATCCACCAGGCCCCAGCTGTATTCTCTCCGTCTATCTTTTCTTTAATCCTTTGCTGCTCACCAAACCTTTGGCTGTGCTGGCCTGGCACAATCTTCAATTTACATATCCTCTTCCTCCAAAAATCTTTCCATCCCAAAGACAGTTCCAGAAGCTCCCTCACGCTAACTGCTAACTCTGCCTTCATACCACCCTGCCCCAATTCAGCCCATCCATTGACACCAAAGCAACGTTCCTATTAAAAACAAATAATAAACAAAAACAAAACTACCCTCCAGGCCACCACCCCCCCAAATACTGCTCAGGCCCTTCATACCATGCCATATGCTGCGTTGTTATTAAAATGACTTCATTTATTTAATCGGTGGTTGTCACTGTCCGTGAAACAAAGGAAGAACGAACTCCTCCACTGTCATCGGGGTTCTGACATCACAGAGCACCGGCACCTAGCTCACCCTCATCTTCCCCACCTCTCGGACTCCTCTCCCCCTCGCAGACTGTCCTCCCAGGATCCGAACCAAGGCCTCTGACCTCGTGCCTCTGTGGTTTCCCATCTCTGTTCTGGCTCCTGTGACACCGTCCGCCAGGACACGCATGCCGCTCCCGGTTCCAGTTACTACTCAGAATAAACCTTTCCACTGCCCCCTGATGGTGACACCTTTGGTCGCAGCCCTGAGCTGCGATCTCAACGCTGTGCCTCTCTTTCCGGCTTCTTCTCACCCAGAGTTTTTACAGGCCTCACCTTCCTGCCCTTGAGACTGCCAACAAGTCTGGGGACTCCGCAGGGGGTAGGTACGCATTGATTTATCTTCGTTGTCTCTGACAGGCAATCTCAATCTACTCGAAAGGTGCCGGTGGAAGGGAATTTAAACGCTGCCATAAAAATTGCTACAATCATGGGTATGTGGGCATCAAGCACCCACAATGAATAGCATCCGTGTCCTATTTAAACCCCTGACTACAATCAGGCGTGCCAATCACCCAGCAGAGGACCCAGGCTACATAGGAGACTGATGTTTGCATGCCCTGTATCCCATCCCACTGGGGACTTCCCTTCCTCAGCGAGGATTCCAGGGCAGCCCTCCCCGAACTGGTCCTGAGTTCCCAGCAGGAAGGCGAGCGCGCTCCAGCTATCCCCAGCAGCGGGTGTGGGGGTATCTTTGGGAACTGATGGGTAAGTAAAGGGAAAGGGAACACACCATTTTCAGTAGAAACATCAGCTGGGAAAGTCCAAAAAAAAGGGGGGAGGAGCTGGTGCCGACCTCTGCCTCCAGCACTGACTGCCGAGAACAAAGCTAACCGAGGGCAAGCAGAGTGACCCATGGGAAGAGGGGAGAGCAGGCAATCCTTGGACTCTGCATTTTCTAGTCGCATTGAAGACCACCCTACCGCCTGCCCAAGGTAACTCACCAGTACGTCCTTTGCTTATTTTAGCCTGACCCTTGACTACGTGATTTAGGCACATGGACCCATTTTTCTAGGCCTCAATGTTCTCCTCTGTCCATTGGGTTTAAAGCAGGTATGCTCGAAAGCTCTATGACCCCTCTCTGGCTAAGAGGTGAGGGACAATTAATAACGGTTTCACTGTTGGCTGGCTCATTCCAGCCACGCTGCCTGCCCGGATCCTTCTCTGTTCTCCTCTCTTCCGACTCATGTGTCCAGGTCGCCATGCCTTCTAATAACCCCTCTGTTACAAAGGATCATCTCCGAACCTCTGCAACATCATAGCCTGCCCTACGGTGGTAGAATTTAGTCCTGGGCGGCTGATACTGTATGGCAGGGTGGTGACCAGCTCCCGAGGAGAACTCCAACCTTCTTAAGATTCTCTGTGACCCCACAGAGGCCCTGCCAGCCTGGGTCTCTCGGGAAACAGACCGGGCTGTCGATAAGCTAGCGTTTCACAATTTACAGAACAGGGCAGAACCTGAAGCTTGGCAGTACCAACACCTGGTTGAGAATGTCCAGAAATAGAACCAAGAAATACTCCAGGGAGAATGTGAATTGACACAAACAATTTGGAAAGACATCTGGCAATATCTGATGGGGAAAAAAGGTGTGCATGCTATGAGCATCCGCAATTCCACCTTTTGCTACAGACTCTAGAAAAACTAACACCCACAGAGACACTATTAGTATGTTTTAGGGAAGCAAGAACTGTCCATAAACGAAATGTGCATCAACAGTGACAGCGCTATGATATCCTTTTCCCTGTATGTTCACAGCGAAACTCTCCAGTTCTGGGCGATGCTAGTATTCTGCACATTGATGACATTGCTTGCCCCTGGGAAAAGAAGTAAATCAAAGAAACTTCAGCTTTTCCTGATAAGCCTTATTTCAAAGAAATTCAAAGCAACTCTGACATATCCACAACTGCTGGTTGCTGCCGAAACCGGTTTGGCTCAATGGATAGAGCATTGGCCTGGGAACTGAAAGGTCCCAGGTTCGATTCCAGTCAAGGGCATGTATCCTGGTTGTGGGCACATCCCCAGTAGGAGGTGTGCAAGAGGCAACTGATGTCTCTCTCTCATCGGTGTTCCTAACTCTCTATCCCTCTCCTTTCCTCTCTGTAAAAAATCAATAAAATATATTTAAAAATAAAAACAAACTGCTGGTTGCAGCTGGGGGTCGCTGGTCTCTGCTATGTTACTGAAAACTTTCCAACCCTCAACTAAAACTGTGGATACTTTTCTTCTTTTACCCACCATTTGTTTTTTCCCTACTCCAGCGATTTGCAACCGATGTGCCTTAAGAAAATTTAAAGCACGTAATACCTGCCTAGTTAGGCAGGGGTGCGGACCCCTTTGCCCTTATATTGTCAAATGACAACAGGGAACACAACAGCAGCCATCGGTGTGAATGAACCCAAATTATGCCTAGTGTTAGTTAGGTTGGCAAACAATGTGCATTTCGGTGTGCCACCTAAGTCCAGTAATTAGTTCATGTCTGTCATGAGCTGGAAAAGGCTGAAATTGCTGCTCTGTCATCTGTCAGATTCGTCCCTTGTTTCAAGTGATGCTCGTGTAGAGACATTTTTATGCAAGCAAATCAATACCTACATGGAAACTGTATACAAAGGGCACAGGTACATCATACGGAGTTCAAAGTCCCTCTAAACTTCCCAGCTCATGCCTACTCCTGCGGCAGTAATGGCCACTGAAGGTCTATTGTGTTTCCTCTAGAGCTGTTCCCAGTTAGCATTTGTGTATGCATGTCTTCAACTCAATGATTCAGTATTTCACATTTGTTCTCAGAAAAAATTACTGATTTGAGATTATATTCCACAAGTTAGAAAACTGCATGGGAAAATGTTTCTGGGATTTAAAAAGGGGGCGGGGGGAAAGAACCCTATGAAGGATTTCATTATAACAATGGCTATGATTATTTTAGAAGTTAGAATAAATCTCCGTATTCCTAGGTAGTAATAACCGTTAAGTAGAAAATTATCTAGATCATGCCAGCAGGAAGCTTTCTTGTAAATATGATTTCTCTTTTAATGTCAGAAGAACATTAGGAAATATCTGTCAACGGAAGAACAGATGAGAAAAACTGCTCAAAAGCCCACTCCTTAAAGCACCCCTAAGCATGTTAGAAAATTTCTCCTAGCCTATTTTTCTGCTGTTTCTATTTTAAAGTTATCCTTTCTCAACACATTGAATTACAATCATCTATTTTACATTATACCCTGTCCACACTGCGACGAAACCATCCAAAGTGTTTCAAATGCTTAAAAGTATTTATCAATTTGTTTCAAGGGAGCCGTTTCCCATTTGGCTATCTATTAGAACTTCCAGGGAAATTCTTTTCCATGCAAGTTCGAGGCAACTCCAAGCTTATTAAATAAAAATCTTTGGCTGTGAAAGCAGCATCAGCATTTTCTCACCCAGTTCCGAGTGATTCTAAATGTGCAGCCGCGTTTGAGAACCACGGATACCACCCGTGAAGATGTAAATTGTGTTCTTTATCTGTACGTGAAACAGCATTGCTAGGACGATGCGAGTGCGCATAATACTTTTTCCTTACATCCCAGAGCCCTTGGAGCGAGGCTTGCAGAAGCGGCATTACCAAGTCAGGCATCGGAAGTTATGGAATGACCTTCTGCAAACAGTGCCGAGTGGCTTCTGAAATGAGGTGTTTCGGTGTACTTTCTCGCCAGCGGTGTGTAAGCAAGGAGCACCCGTTAGACTAGAGGCAGGGGGAAGGGCACGGACTGATGAATGTGTCAGATCAATTAGAAAACGCCCTCTCGTGTGGACTTTGCCTCGCCGTCCTATGACTGCTGGCAAGACCAAAGGCTTCTTCACTTCTTCGTTTTATGGACTGGAGCTTCTCTGCTCACATCCTTTGACCACAATGCGCTGAGCTCATTACTTTTTTTCTTCTTATTGTTTTAATAATCTCTGCATATAATCCCTCTGGAACGTTAACGAAAGATTTTCTCCCGGGTCTCGTAGGTTTGGGGTTTCCTCTGCAGACGCATAAAACCTCATGTAGTCCATTAGGCCCATCTTTCCTCTGTAATGTATTTTACAGCTTCTCACGGTGAAGAGTCGTGTCTCTCAGGTGGACTGAAATGTTCGATTTGAATTTTTATAATTGTTCCCCGAAGGTCTGACTTTTCGTGTTCAAATCGTCCAGCCTGTCTGCAGCGCCCTTAAAATTCCCCATCATGTCCGTGTCATCACAGAAACGCAACGAGCACCCATCCCAGGTCCAATAAACGTGCGCCCTGTTTAGCAGCGCTCCCTGGTCCGTTAGTGCTTCTCTGATTCTCCCTCCGACCCCCTTGCTGGCCCTGCTCATTGGAAATCCCTCCATCAGCAGAATGTCAACAGAAGCCAGCTCAGCGTTCTGCGGGCTCCGGGAAAATTTTTACCTCTAAATGTTTGATAAAGGAAATGCCTAAAATTAACTTCGCCAACCGAAACTGTTAAGACCGGCGTTCATATCACGGGACAAATGTCAACTTAATGGAGCTTTCTTCTCACCTTGCTCCTCCTCCTCTCCTCTTGCTCGGTGGTAGGTGTCTCCTCGCATTAGAAGTGCTCCTGTATCAAGACATTTAATGAGCATCCCTCCTCACCCTAACACGCGAGTGTCGTGAGATTCAAGTATCACGGTGACTTGGGGTGGCATACGGTAGGCAGCCACGACAGCCTGGCAGAGAATTACCAAGGACAAACAGACCTGGCAAAAGGCCAACTTGCTAGGCAGGATCCTTGGTGAGAACAATAAACTTTGAGGGAGGAAGCACAGGTCGAAGCCAGGTGACTGAAGGGTCTCTCTCTTCCCCAAATGGCATCACCAAGGGCCAGGCTGGAGGCCTCAGAGAAATGTACCCCCAGTCCTTGTTTCCATTCCCCCTCCCAGGCCAGGACTCAGGAGAGACATAAATGGGGGGCAGGAACTGCAGACATGCTGATGTCCGCCACAAGCCTTAGGAACACTCTTCCACGCAGAATGAAACAGTGAAATAAAGGAACGAAAGGCCAGGATTGATGCAAATGTAAAGAGAGAGTAATGAACATGGAAATCTGTAAAATTAGACACACATACAAAAGTAATGCCACTAATATGTTATATATGTATTACCTTTGGTTGACAGAAATAAACACTTCCTTAGGAAAAACATGTGCATTTTGAAGATGCAAATGTATCTTTAGACAAAACGAGATTTCCTGTACATTATTTTACAGCATTATCGATGTTCCAACAGGCACACAGAGACCCTTCAGACAACAGCTCCAATAAAAAACAGGGGTAGGACAATATGTAAATGTAACTGGGGTGGAAAGGAAAAGAATTTGTGAGCCAAGGTAATAAGTCAAGAAAAAACTTTTAAAACTGAAGACCTATTTAATTAACTAACTATATGGTAACTGACTAAGCAGTTGCTAAAATTATAGAGAACTATCTATTTTTATGGAACTACTAGAGGCCCAGTACATGAAATTTGTGCATGGGGGGGGGAGGGGTGAGAGGTGTCCTTCAGCCTAGCCTGCACCCTCTCCAATCTGGGACCCCTTGAGGGATGTGTGACTGCCTCTCAGACTGGGATTGGGCCTAAAGGGACAGTCAGACATCCCTCTCACAATCCAGGACTGCTGGCTCCCAACTGCTCGCCTGCCTGCCTTCCTGATGGCCCCTAACCGCTTCTGCCTGCCAGCCTGACCACCTCTAACCACTTCCCTGCCAGCCTGATTGATGCCTAACTGCTTGCTTGCCAGCCTGTTTGTCCCTAACTGCCCTCCCCTGCGGGCCTGGTCATCCCTAACTGCCGTCCCTTGCAGGCTGGGTCCCTCTCAATTGCCCTCCCCTGCTGGCCATCTTGTGGTGGCCATATTGTGTCCACATTGGGGCAGTCATATTGTGTGTGGGAGTGATGGTCAAACTGCCTATTACTCTTTTATTAGATAGGTTAGAGACCTGGTGCATGGATCGGGGCCAGCTGGTTTGCCCTGAAGAGTGTACTAGATCAGGGTAGGGGTTCCTTTGGGGCATGAAGAAGAGGGGGCGAGGGGCCTATGGTGGTTTGCAGGCCGGCTACGTCCCCCAGTGACCCAAGTGGAGGCCCTAGTATCTGGGATTTATTTATCTTCTACAATTGAAACTTTGTAGCCTGGAGTGGAGCTAAGCCTTCTACTTGCTCTGTGGAGGCAGCCATTTCTGTTGGGATTTATCTTCTATACCTGAAACTTTGTAGCCTTAAGTGGAAGCCTGGGCCGGCCAGGGTGGGTGGAAAGCTTGGCTTCCTCCATCACCAGGGCAACTCAAGCCTCCCTCTTGCTCTCTCTGTGGCTGAAGATCTTGGCTGGGTTAATTTGCATACTCACCCCTGATTGGCTGGTGGGTGTGGCTTGTGGGTGTAGCAGAGGTATGGTCAATTTGCATGTTACTCTTTTATTAGATAGTATAAGAAAACTGTTTTTCATTTTTTAATGTTTAAAAAAACGTAATACGTGGAATATCAAGGCTTCTGGCAATTTGGCGGGCATCTTATTTAAATGAGAACAATTCCAATCCACTCATTTGACCTGAATGAATATTCTCAAGGTTTTAAAGCTCCCAGGAAATAGGTCCTCCATGCACCTGCCACCTAATTCCATGAAATCGATATCTCACTTAACCTAAGTCAGGAAATCTTAGGTGATGAATTAAACTAGGACCGCGGCTCCATGAGCTGCTAGCAGATAAAAGATAGCAGTGAGGCTGGAAATCATTACAGTTAAATAGGTTTACCTCTTTGGGGAGGGGTGTTTTCTAAGGAACCGTAAGCACAATGAAGAGCAGCATATCATGCGAGGATGATAACAACAACCACTTCAACATGTGATCCAGTACCTGGCTATTCCTGGGTGTCAGTTTATCAACAATGAAACTACATTCTTTCTGGCTGTGCCTGAAATGAAGCGACTGTGACTGCGGGAGACAGCTGTCCATCAATACCAAAAGGAAAGCCGATAAGATGGACTCAAACTTCATTTGAAGAGAAAACCAGTATTTGCTGAAATCCAGCTAGGTTACTATGTAAGCAGAGCACAAACATCCAGCCTATTTTCAGTTCCCAGCACCGTGTTGTAGCAGGGGTGGGGAATGCTCAGCCTGCGGGCCACATACGGTCTGAGACATGATTTGGTCTGGCCTTGCCAAGGCACCTGCAGGCGGGACTCAAAATCCAATACATCTAGGAGTTTTCACCAACAGCATGCATTTATCTGAAGTGAACTGTATGAAGCAAATGATGTTATAAATATCCAAACAGGCCGTGGCAGAAAAAGTTTCCTGCCCTGTTATACATGAAAGGCAGAGGTGAGCTGACCTTCCACAGAGAAAGGTTTCACACACAGAGACGTATATTTTCAAAAGCTTTCCTAAACAGAAGACCCCTAGTGTTGGTCTTCAAGTGCTACCTCCCCCCCAATAATTACTCACTACCTGACTGACTTCCATATGCTGATCCTTAGAGTTGCTTAGGATTCAAATGTGGGATATTGTGACTTTATTTTCAACACTGAGAATGAACAAAGAGATACAACTGGACATGTTAAACCTGTTCAATCCCTCACACGGTAAATATTTGATGATTCTAAAATTGTTCCTTTTGCCACATGGCTTGATAAACTGAGTTTTAAGAAAACTCGGGCCGAAACCGGTGTGGCTCAGTGGATAGAGCATCGGTCTGCGGACTGAAAGGTCCCAGGTTCGATTCTGGTCAAGGGCATGTATCTGGTGGCGGGCCCATCCCCAGTGGGGGGCGTGCAGGAGGCGGCTGATCAATGTTTCTCCCTCATCGATGTTTCTAGCTCTCTATCCCTCTCCTTTCCTCTCTGTGAAAAATCAATAAAATATATTAAAAAAAAAAAACTCGGGAAATTTTCAAAACAAACATATGCTAGTATATAGCCTCTTCCTGTGCCTCTCATGTCCTCCTTGGTTTGTTTATGCCTTCTGATGGGCACTCTGAATTTTCTTCTATTTTTTCCCCCTTTGGGACACCCCACACTTCAACTCCTGACATTTCCCTGTTGCCTCACAATTGACTGTGATAGAAAGACTGAGCTTTGGAATCAACCAGACCTCAGCTCAAATATCAGATCTTCTCCTTATCCCCAAGCTGTGTCATAGTAAGAAGATCCCTCGCGTCTCTTACACCCATTTCCTCGTCTGTAGAATGAAGAAACAATGCCCCATCTTCATGTTACTGTGTGGCTTCAATATTCTCAAAAAGAGAAACTGCTTGGCTCAGTGCCTGACGCTGCCCAGTTTCTGGAGAAATGTTTATTTCCTGCCCTTTTGCCAAAATGACATTCAATGGACAGGTCTCAAGGTATTTCCAGACACACACATCCATGTTTCTCTGTTTCCGTGATTTACCTGTATTCTACCCCTGGACCCAATAAACTCCCTCTATGTTCAACACACATCCAGCTTGGCCTTGCCCTCCAGGAAAATAGCTCGAATCATGTTACATAAATGAATAACAGCTAAAAGAGGCAGTGCGTTGCTACAGGACAGGTGCAAAATCGCAGGCACTCTCGCCTGTTCTCGGTGAAATCTTAACATGCCTGGCTGAGCAGCTGAAAGAGAAGGAGAGGCAGGCCCAGGCCTTCCCGGTGTGACCCCTGCGATTCTGAGGAGAAGGAGCTGGCATGATGCAGTCCTCTCGGTGACGGTAAAACAGAACATTCTCTGGGAAGAGGCGCCCCCCACCCTGGAGAACATTTATTCGTGCAGGCAGGCTGCTTTGCTTACAGGAGCCCCAAGCAAAAAGGATGGGGAGCAGACGTGGCTTCAGCCAGAAAGACCAGGGAGATGCGGTCAGCACCCACAGAGAAGAAGGCGAGAAAGGGACACCAGACCTGTCTATCTGACACTGGGACAGGACTTCCACGCGTACATAAATGTGCAGTCAGAATAAGGCCACAGATTACACGGACTGTAATTCAGACAGAGAGGTGAGCAAGTGCAGGGAGGCCCCCCAAAGGTTCCCTTTCCAACAAGCCACGCCCTCTCTGGTGTGATTCCGGTCCGCCCTGTCACACGGATGAAACGGAGAGAATGTCTGTGAGCGACATCCATCGGGGAGTCACCCTGATCACCGGTTACCCCAGTGGTTCTCAACCTTCCTAAGGCCGCGACCCTTGCATACAGTTCCTTATGTGGTGGTGACCCCCAACCATGAAATGTTGCTACTGTGATGCATCGTGATGTAAATATCTGCATTTTCCGATGGTCTTAGGCGACCCCTGTGAAAAGGTCATTCGACCCCCAAAGGGTTCGCGACCCACAGGTTGAGAACCGCTGGTCTATCTGGTCCTTCAGATCACACGGCCTGGCCTTCTCCAACCCACGGATCGGGAGCAGAGGGAGGAGTGACAGCTGAGTGGGGGCTCCAGACCGGGGGGCCCCTGCCTGTCCGTGTTCGCCCGGCGTCCCTAGCTGGTACCTACCCGGCAGGCAGGGGTGGCACCGCGCCCAGGCACACCCGGCCACGCCTGCTAGTTCAAGCGCTCGGTTCCGCATCACCTCCTGACCCACCCGGGAGCAGCTGAGGCTCTACCACAAGCGCCACGGAAAGGTGTCCCACATCCTTCACCGGAGGAAGAGCCTTCCGACTCAGCACCGCGGCCTCCGAGCCAGGCCGGGGTCTGAACCCAGACTGGAGAATACCACACGCGTGTATACACAGTCACAGGCCACGCACCACGCTCCTGCTGCGTCCTCCTGATGGACGGCCGCGGGCCCCGTCCAGCGGACAGACAAACGGAGCGCCTTCTGGGGGGGAAAAAGGGACAGTCAGGGAGAGCTCGCCTCCCCGGGAGGAGGCACACTGAGAGCGGGCACAGGAGGGCCCGGTGCTGCCTGGGAGGGGGGTTCAGGCGGTCCCCAAGGGAACACACTGGGTCCTGAAGGGGAGAGAGAGAACGCGGCGTTGGTGTCCAGGGCCCGTCTCCGGCACGTGGTACGCAGGGTCTGACTATTCCCTATGATTTAAAAATCCAAAAGGAAACTCCTACAGTGGCACCTCGAGATACGAGTTTCATTCGTTCCGTCACCTTGAGGCGTGGGAAACTAGGAGACGCTCGAGTCGCGGTAAACGGGTGGGTCGTGTGCAGCCGGCCGATCCGCGCGATGACTCCTATCTCAACTGTTGCTCGTATTTCAAAGCAAAAATTGCTCGCTCGACGGCTCGTATCTCAAAAACCTCGTATGTTAGGGCACTCGTATCTCGAGGTACCGCTGTATTTTTATAAATAGGCTATGTTAGCAAGTAAGCTGTGGGAAGGCAATGCCAGGTTCACCTCGATGCCCTGCTGGGTCACGGCTGGGTGCCCTTACCCGGAGCCCACGGTGCCACCCCACCTTCCTATCTCCTAACAAACACGCCTGCGTGCCAGGCTCTGCTGCCCACGGGGCTCCAGCCCACAGCCCTTGCTATGAGACAGGACCGGGGACCTTTGCATGAATAACAACTGCAAGTGACAGGGATAATAATAATAATAATAATAATAATAATAATAAAGATCAAGGGAGCCCCAAGAAGTAGTATCTGTGAAAGAGCAAGAACAAACGAACTTAAAATATATCCATCTTCCTTCTAACAAATAGGCTTTTTAGAGGCAGGGTGATAGACGTTTTATAGAGTTTTCAGAGGTGGACGAGAGAATTCCCTCTTTTTACCTTCTTTATTACAAGATTAAAGACGATGCATTTCCTTTGGATGTCCTTTCTCCTAAGCTAATACAACACCACCAAGAAGGGAGACTTTCAACCCAGGCGCAGAATTTTCACGAAGGGTCTGTATTTCCGGAAGGTGGCGAAAATAAAACGAAATGGGCTACATCGCTACAGCGTTGTTTTCTGTGTTCCTAGCCCAAATGTTTATTTGCTTCAGGTAATGGCTATCGCTAAGCCTGCTTGTCCTCTGCAATTCCGCTTAAGGTTAACACCATTCTGCCGTCTAGCTTCCATTTCTCTGCTCGGCTGGCCACACTCCTCCCGTTCTTGTCAGCGATGCTCCGTCTGCAATAAAACAAGGGCCTGGTAATGTCGCCCGACACACTCCCTGTACATGCCACGGTTGCTAAGTCCATTATTCCACGGAGGCCACATATCCAAAAGCTTTTTAGACAGATGTGGACCCGAGATTTCTACTAAATATGATACTCACTCTGTTTTTCTGGACATTCTCCACTAACTTCATGGCATCTCATAAAATACGACCCATCTCCCATAAGGAAAATGCCAAGGTCTCCTAGGCTTAGGACTCAGAAAATAGTATACTTAAAGGAATAGATCACTCGGTAGCTTAGCTTGAAGTTACAGTCCACTGGAAGCTTAGTGATATACGATGTGCTTCCTTCTTAAGTTTGAAGTCCTCATGTTTGACCTATTGACCCTCTTGTGCATAACCTAAGGGTCTGACCAAGGACAGTAATAGAAGAGTCTCCTCAAACCATCCCTAATGCAGATGTTGGCTAAAGAGGTTTGTAATTAATATATGTTCACTTGAATTAACGTTTTCCGAGAGTCTGCTATGATCTAGGAACTGTACAATGTGTATAAACATGAGTATGATATGTCACCCGCTATTTTGGAATTCAGAGTTCAGACAGATAAGCCAAAAGAACTATGATAAAGAAAGGGTGAAAACCTCCCTTGGAATATGAAAGAAGGAACCAGATTTACACCTGGAAATTGTGGGGCGACTTTCCCAGGGGACATGACAATCTGCATTTAAATGATAGAGATATTAAAGGGGGCCAGTGATGGTAATAACCCGCAGATACTAAGACATTTGCATAAATGTAATTTATAAGATTCTTGGAAATCAGATCCCTACTCCAAAGTACAATATATTCTAACCTACATTTAGTTTAATAGACAGCAAAACTAGTTCAGTATGATGGAAAACTCCCAGTATACTGTGAACACTCAATAAATATTACACAAGGCAAAAATGGGAGAACCTTCCTGACAGAGCACACGAATAAGTGACATAAATTTTCCAAGTAATTAACCGTCACCTGCACATTTAAATATAGCCTCCAAGAAGATAGCCAAGTGGTTTTGTTCACTACACTCTATTCTCCAAAAACTTGTTCTGTGTATGTGAAGCTTCATAATCAAATTTCAGACAAAATTTGGATAATAGTTAAACTATGCAGGACTCTGAAACACATCTTTATGCAAAAAAACAAAAACATACCGATTAGGTAATTAGCAGGAGGTATTGCCAGAATGCTACAAGTGAACGCATCCAAGTTTAGAAGACGAGAAAGCAGAGGAAATACTGCATCAATAGTGGACATTCAAAAGGCTACAGTGGCCCAAGCATGAGAGCTAGTTAGAGAAACACACCTTCTGAGTTACAATTAAGGCTTCGCATTTAATGAAAAATAACTTACTCACTGGTGTATTGTAAATCAGGAAAATACTCAATATGAAAGTCCCAACATTCGATCTTAAAAACCATTTGGGGTCTGATTCATCAAGTAACAGTGGTTTTAAATTTTATCACTAAATCTGAGCCAAGAATACAAACTAACTAGAATCCCTTTTCCAACCTCTCAGGAAAATTTAGATACAAAAATAATTACTAAACAATAATATATATACTTTTTAAAAAATATATATTTTTCATTGCTTTCAGAGAGGAAGGGATAGGGAGAGAGAAAGAGAGAAAGAGAAACATCAATGAGGAGACAGAATCATCGATTGGCTGCCTCCTGCACATCCCACACTGGAGATGGAGCCCACAATCCAGGCATATGCCTTGACCAGGAATGAAACCCCTACCTCCTGGTTCATAGGTCGATGATCAATCCTTGAACGATACTGGCCATGCAGGATTACTTCTAATTAAATATGAACCTTTTGGCCCATGTGCCAAGATATTACTGTGGAATATCTTTGAATACATATTTGACTCAACACTAACAAATTCCATTCCATCTTGATTAATTTCCCCAAATTCCTAATAATACAGCAAACAGTAAAATCTCATAAATCAAATATCTTATAAATTGGCAGTATATTTTTCAAATTATTTTACCTTTATAAGAGCCTTATACTGTGGATAAGCAGTTATAATTTTCCCCATTTTACTGGAAAGACCAAAAAAGACTTGAGTGACTTATCCAGGAATATACACTATGTTACAAACAGAGCAGAACTAGAATTCAAATTTTCATTCACTCAATCAGAAAATACCGTCAACCTTATAAATGAAGGGCACATACAGAAGAGAAGGATCAATGAGACAGAAACTCTACTATGAAGGAAATTGCTGTCTTATTATAACAAGAGAAAAGTTGAGAGAGTGTACTGGATACTACAACAAAGGAACATACATGCTGTGTTATAATGGAATAGCAAGGGTACAAGGATGAGTTAAAGCTAGCATTAAAGATTCCTTTACTGAGAAGGTGTTATATGACATTTGAATTGGGTTTTGGAAGTACAGAGTGTGAGACAAGAAATGGTGAGGGTCATTACAGGCTGAGCAGAGTAAGAAATATGTGGAATGTTTGCATAAAATCAAGTAGGTAGGGTTTTTTTTTTCAAATGTCAAAAATGATAATATATATTTAACCTAAGTCAAGCCCAAATATGAATTTAATTCACAGATACATACAGAAAAGGCTGCAAGTTGTTCCCCAATAATACCTTCCCCGACAGTTAAGACTTCCACGTTTTAGCTGGGAACAAGGGTCCTGTCATAGACTATTCTCCAGCTTTCCATTCAGTTGAGCACAGCTATGCACCTGACCAACGTGGCATGAAGAAGACTGATACACTCAACTTTCAGAATATACCGAAGGGACGGCTGTGCCCCTTCTTGTAGCTGCTGCTCAGGACACAGATTTGGTATCAAGTCATATGAGACAATGGGAATGAGGAAGAATTTCCTCCTATCTAATAAAAGAGTAATATGCAAATTAACCATCACTCCGCTACACCAACAGGTTGCCTCCACAAGCCATGCCCACAAGCCAATTAGGAGCGAGTATGCAAATTAAAACCAACCAAGATGGCTGTGGCCACTGAGCGAGCAGGAGGGAGGCTTGGGTGTCCCCAGCGATGGAGGAAGCCAAGCTTTCCACACACCCTGGCAGGCCCCGGCCTCCACTCAAGGCTATAAAGTTTCAATTATAGAAGATAAATAAACTCCAACAAAAACGGCGGTAGCCATGGAGCTGGAGATAGCAGGAGGCTAGGGTTTCCCCCCCGCAATGGAGGAAGCCAAGATTCTGCAGCCATGGCCTGTCTTGGCCTCTGCTTAAGGCTACAAAGTTTCAATTATAGAAGATAAATAAATCCCAACAAAAAACGGCTGCAGCCATGGAGTTAGCAGGAGGCTTAGCTCCGTTCAAGGCTACAAAATTTCAATTATAGAAGATAAATTCCAGATACCAGGGCCTCTGCTTGGGTCACCCGAAAGCATGGCCAGCCTGCAAACCACTACAGGCCCCTCCCCAGGCCACCCCATGCCTCAAGGGAACCCCACCCTGATCCAGCACACTCTTCAGGGCAAGTCAGCTGGCCCCCACCCATGCAACAGACCTCTATCCTATCTAATAAAAGAGTAATATGCAGATTGACCATCACTCCAACACACAAGATGGCTGCCCCCATGTGGTCAAAGATCCTGCCCCCATGTGGACACAAGATGGCCACCACAAGATGGCCAGCAGGGGAGGGCAGTTGGCAGGGACCAGGCCTACAAGGGAAGGCAGTTGTGGGTGATAGGCCAGCAGGGAAGGGCAGTTGGGAGGGACCAAGCCTGCAAGAGAGAGCAATTGGGGGCGATCAAACCTGCAGGAGAGGAAAGTTAGGGGTGACAAGGCCAGCAGAGAAGGGAAGTTGGGGGTGACCAGGGCTGCAGGGAAGGGCAGTAGGGGAAACTCAGGCCTGCAAGGGAGAGCAGTTGGGGGTGACCAGGCCTGCAGGGGAGGGCAGTTAGGAATAACCAGGCCTACCGAGGAGGGCAGTTAAGGGCAAACAGGATAACAGGGGAGCAGTTCGGCATCAATCAGGATGGTAGGGGAATGGTTAGGGGGTGATCAGATTGGCAGGCAGCAGCGGTTAGGGGCAATCAGGCAGGCAGGCAGGCAAGCAGTTGGGAGCCAGCAGTCCTGGATTGTGAGAGGGAGGTCCAACTGCCTTGGACATCCTTCGAGGGGTCTAATATTGGAGAGGGTGCAGGCTGAGCTGAGGAATATACCCCTTCCTCTGCGCACAAATTTTATGCACTGAGCCTCTATTCTTAAGAATAACAGAGCAACCACACAGAAGGAGGACACTGGCTCCCTGGATATCTTGTTATGGAAACACTATCTCACCATTCTTTGGACTGTCTACCTTGAGACAGTGCTATGAGATGGGAACTTTTATTGAATTTAACCATTTGTATTGGGACTCCATTATATCCATGAAAACATGAACACTAGTTTATATAAATAGGCTATGTTATCAAGTAAGTACAAATTAAAAGTACTTTCTTGGTTCTCCAATCTCAAAACCTAAGAAAATAATCAGAAAATATGTATATTAATTGCAAAGCATTTGATATCATCAGTAATATAGAACTGTACTAGACTTTCAAATTTATTTTTAAATTTTAATCTGCATAACCACTCTAGGTAGTAGAATGATCAGAGATCAATATTATTATAAGTGATCAGTAAGACAAGATATCATGAATTCATCATAAAAGTATTTGATAACTCCTTATTTTATTGGGTTGAACCTCATTTAGTCCATAAAATTATCATTACATATGTTCTATACTATATTAATGTATTAAAGATCAACTTATAAAGGGAAGCCAAATAAGTTATTAATGCCAGAAGACTCAATAAATGAAAACTAGATTTTTGCTGTAAGTCCGCATTAGTTGACCACGTTTTCATTTACCCACTGGACATCTCAATTTTATTGTGATTACAGCTAAATATTTAATTGTTATCTATTCTATGTTTTATGGAGAACAGGGGGAAATTTAATAAGTAAACATAGCCATATTCTCACAGTGTGAGGGAAGAAACAGAATGGGCTGCAAGACACCAAAGGGGAACTTCTAAAAAGAGAACAAGGGTGCTGGATGACCTGTTTGCATCAAATGGTCTGCAGGCCAATCAATTTGCCTTTGCTTCATGAATTACCTCATATTACAGACATTCCAAAGAATAAATGGAATAAGCACATTTAATCCAATGACCTGAGGCACTGCCCCTTACCGAGCTCACTGGCTCTCTCCATCAGCCCCTAGACCAGTGGTTCTCAACCTGTGGGTCGCAACCCCTTTGAGGGTCGAACGACCCTTTCACAGGGGTCGCCTAAGACATCCTGCATATCAGATATTTACATTACGATTCATTAACAGTAGCAAAATGATAGTGATGAAGTAGCAACAAAAATAATTTTATGGTTGGGGGTCACCACAACATGAGGAACTGTGTTAAAGGGTCGCCGCACTAGGAAGGTTGAGAACCACTGCCCTAGACACAGGGATGTAAGGTGGTCACCACGCTTCCCCCATTCTCACCGCCCTCATTTGGGCAAGGTCTTGATGGCAACGAGAAGCCAGTGAGGTCAGAATTGAGAATATCAAAACTCCATCTGACGTATACATTATAGTATCAAATCTGTTGCACCCCCAATTTCTGCCAACAGTATAAAAGTATGTTCTACTGAAGGCAAACACCAGTAAATCAGGTAACAGGGTGACTAAGTCAAGGAAAACTCATCTCTTCAGGAAAATCAAATGAGAGACAGGCCCCTTCTAATAGCACCTTAGAATCGGAGATTCATCTTTTGTTCCTATGGCCTGGCCTTCACTTACTCCTGAGCTTTGGTGTTTTCTTTTCTAACTGTAAAATGATCAGTCTCTTCTAAGTGTAATGATGAGTTAAACATTTACTAGTTCTATTATGGTGGCCAACTCATCTCCTCTAAGCCTTAGCTTAGTGATATCCTATATAATAAAAGAGTAATACAGTGGTACCTTGAGATACGAGTTTAATTTGTTCCGTAACCTTGAGGCATGGGAAACTATGAGACGCTCGAGTCGCGGTAAACAGGTGGGTCGTGTGCAGCCATCCGATCCGTGTGATTACTCCTATCTCAAATGTTGCTTGTATTTCAAAGCAAAAATCGCTCGCTCTACGGCTCGTATCTCAAAAATCTCGTATGTTAGGGCACTCGTATCTCAAGGTACCACTGTATGCAAAATGTTCCCTAAACTGGGAGTTCGACCAGGGGGCAGGGTCAGCTCACCAACCGCCCTGTAGCCATCCCCATGGCCAGCCCTGCCTCTGATCTGCACCCCATTCTGGGGCAGGTGAGCCGGACCCCACTTGTGCACAAATTTGTGCACTGGGTCTTCAGTGTAAAATAAAATAATCATCAAAGTCCTGACCAGAAACAGACTATGATAGTTCTGACTTAAACTTTATTCACATCTTAGGTTGCATCCTAAAGTAGTAGAGGCTGCCCTGAATGTCTTTCGTTTTTAAAGAAGCTTGCTTTTTCAAATAATTCTCAAAAGCATGTCTTGAAATTGGGATCATCATGACACCAGCAAATGCCCCCTTATATCATCTCCTCCTGACCTTCCCAGAGGGTGTGATTCCTTAGCCATGAGGAATTATGCAGCCCACTGCTCTCTCACCATGAGAAACACTTCTAATAAAGGTTAGGAACTGTGTCGGACACCAGGTGGTTGAAAATTGGGAAAGACTGGATCGATCCTATCTAATCCTATCTAATAAAATAATTATATGCAAATTGACCATCACTCCAACATACAAGATGGTTGCCCCTGTGTGCTCAAAGATGACTGCCCCCATGTGGATACAAGATGGACGTCACAAGATAGCCAACAGGGGAAGGCATTTGGGAGGGACCAGGCCTGCAAGGGAGGGCAATTAGGAGTGATTAAGTCTGCAGGGGAGGGTAGTTAGGGATGACCAGGCCAGCAGAGTTGGGGGCAACTGGGTCTGCAGTGAAGTGCAGTTGTGGGGGACCCAGGCCTGCAGGGGAGAGCAGTTGGGGAGGACCAGGCCTGCGGGGGAGGGAAGTCAGGGGTGATTAGGCCTGTAGGAGAAGGCAGTTAGGGGCAAAAAGCTGGCAGGGGAGCAGTCAGGCATCAATCAGGCTGGCAGAGGAGTGGTTAGGGGGTGATCAGGTAGGCAGGCAGAAGCAGTTAGGGGCAATCAGGAAGGCAGGCAGGATAGCAGTTGGGAGCCAGCAGTCCTGGATTGTGAGAAGGATGTCCAACTGGGATTGGGCCTAAAAAGGCAGTTGGACATCCTTCGAGGGGTCCCAGATTGGAGAGGGTGCCAGCTGAGCTAAGGGACACACATCCCCATGCATGAATTTTGTGCACTGGGCCTATAATAACAATTACAGTGGTACTTCGAGATATGAATGCCCTAACATACGAGATTTTTGAGATACGAGCCATAGAGTGAGTGATTTTTGCTTTGAAATACGAGCAACATTTGAGATAGGAGTCATCGCGCGGATCGGCCGGCTGCACACGACCCACCAGTTTACCGCGACTCGAGCGTCTCATAGTTTCCCACCCCTCAAGGTTACGGAACGAATTAAACTTGTATCTCGAAGTACCACTGTATAAAGGTCTAAGTAGCCCAGGGGAAAATTAGTTTCACTCCTTCTTGAAGGGGCTTGTCTCACAGCAGCAGCTTCTAAGGAAGATGTGGCTATCTTACATCTAAACAGACCAGGCTTGCTTCCAAAGCCATTGGCAACTTAAAACTTGGAAGTTTGCTGAGTTAAATAATAAAATTTATTAAATATCTAGGCATTTTGAAATGACAAAATACTGAATATTAATCTGACTTTGCCTCATCTAAAATCTAGAGGATAGAACTGAATCTATTAAACATATTTTGTATTTTTAAAAATATAAGGTTATTACTAATCTGAGAAGTGTTAACTAACTTTTGCCACTTAAAATTTAAGGCTTCTAAGAGTTTGAACTTCAAATTAAGTTGGGAGAAATTATATAGTTTTGGCAACAAAATGCATAAGATATAGAAATTTATATTTGAGAAAGTAATTCTTGTATTTTCTCTAGAGAAATTAATAGTTCAAAATATGTTGTTTATTTGTCTAATTAAAAAAAGAGAATTCTATGGTCTGAACCAAATTTTTAATATAAGAAGGTTTAAATTTAATGAATATCTTTTAGAATAATTATAAAAAGTATATAATATAATCTTTAGGATATACACTGTGTGGCCAGATTCTTATAATCTCTGAACACAATAATCTAGCCACTCGGTGTATATCCTATATAATAAAAGGCTAATATGCAAATTGTCTCCTTGACCAGGAGTTCGACCAGCAGGCAGGCAGGCCAATTGCCCATATCCCCTCCCCCTGACCAGGCTGGCAGGTTCCCACTCATGTACGAATTCATGCACCGAGCCTCTAAAATACACACACACCACACACACACTGAGTGGCCAGATCATCTTTCTAAGTTAAATTTTAAGACTTTAATCAAGAGATAATTTTAGAAAACTTCAAGGACCTGGGGTGATTCAAAAATTTATTCTCTCTTCTTAAAAGAAATAATTTTTAATTAAGCTAATTTAATATACTTGAAACCCCATGGAAAGCTTTATCAAATAAAAATTAAAAACTATATTTTATTTATATATATATATTTTAAACATTATAAAATTTCAACCTCTAAGGGATGGCAAAACCAAGTAGCTAAATATTTCTTAAGTAAAGCTGAAATTTTCAGCAGCAGAATTTTAAAAACAAAAGCAAACAAAAGCCCTGGCAGCCTGCACTTCAAATAGGCTGTTGGGATGGGACGTCATTTGTACTTCATAAATCAAATGTGTAAGTTTATTAAATTTGCTTTTTCAATAAAGATGCCTACTTCAATTACTTAATAAATTAGTTTTTGAAAATATAATCAAGATCTCATCTAGTTTCAGTTAAATGAGAAGCCAATGTTTTTATAAGTTGTTGGCTTTAACAAAGGCCAACATAAAAATCTGCATTCCTGAGATCTCCCATGATCCCTCTATATATGCAAATGAGTACTAGCCAAAAATAATGCTGTTTTAAAGTAAATTTTAAGCTTAAAAAGAGGAGAAATTTTAAAATTTTGACATCTCTCCCACTACTATTTACAGGGTAAACTGAAGGCTATTATTCAAGCATTAAATCTGGATATTAGTAGTCACCATAAGTAGCAGAGAGTCACTTAATATGTAGGCATCACAGCATCAATCAGCATTTGAAGAGTAGTAACCATGTAGGTTGGTTGGTTTAAAAAAAAAGGATTTTTAAAAGAAATTTTCTACAAGTGGCAAGAAATAAAGAGATCTTTCCTTCAAACATCTGGAGAACTGTAATTAAAAGTCAATGTATTAGCCTTCAAAAAGAAAAGTAAGTAATTTGCATTTTGCCTTCTTCAACAAAGCTTATGTAGATAGTATACTCAAAGACTGCTAGTAGAAATTCAGTTAGTATCATTAAGTTAGAAAATAAGCCTTATTTCAGATTGATTTAAATCAGCAAATTAAAATAAGTGAATATTCAGGGGAACTTGGTTGTACTAGGCAGGAACCTATTCCTGGAGCATTAACTAATTTTTTACTGATGGTTTGTCTCATAGTAAAAGCTGATTATGATGCAATTAATTCAGACCAGTCATATTCCTGTACAAAGAATTTAATTAAAAGCTATCAAGGCTGCTTTGCAAGGTTTCCAAAAGCCTCTTAGTATTATTTAAAACAAAACGGGGGAATAGTGGAATAATCTCCTGTAAGTAAATTATAGCAAGCCTTAATGACCTTACATTTCTTCACTTGGAAATTTTTTCACTTGTAATGCTGATGGTGAGACACACATGGTGTCAGAATAAACCCAAGGAAAATGGTTTGGAAGGATGAAAAGATCCCAAGTCTAGTCTATAGAAAGGATTCCTTTATTAAACCTTTAGTCAAGAATATGCTTATATATTTCCAGAAAAATTCTACAAGCCCGTTGTGTGGATTCCTGTGAGGGGCACTGACCAGACTACTCCAGCCACAGACAGCAGTAGCCCCAAGCAACACCCTGAGGAGGCAGAGGAGAAAGAGTCCCGAGATGAGGATGGTGAAGACGCCTTGCCATGCTAGCAGTAAGCCGCTGTGTGTCCCTCCAGGTTGCCATACAACCAGACCAAAGAAGGTTGGACCAGCAAATGGCATCTGACTACTTCTCCACCATCCAGAACTGGAGTATCATTGCTGTCGTGCCACAGGGGACAGTGATTGGGAAGGGAACCCATAAAAAACGGTTGGACATTGGAAAGGGGACTCAAAGAACTGTTGGCCCAGAAAGGAGCATACTGCAGACTGATTCCTTGATGCCTAGCAGCAATGATAGAACTCTATCCTCTCCATTGAATTTAAAAATCTTAAAAGGACCCAAACTCTGCAAATGACATACATTCTTGTTAAATTTATTAAGTCAAATAGAAGGGATATGCTGAAAGCTAATGCCAGCAGGTCATAAATGCAAGAAGTTCATCCAAAGATTGGTGGACCTTGGGGCTTCATCAGGGCTGAAGATCTGCATGTTATTGCCTGTTGCCAGACACCTGAGGGCTGTTTCCTCAACCTGATCATCTTTTACTGTTTACCAAACCTTACCTTTGATATGTATATCTGCTTTGCTATAGGGAAAAATGTGGAAATAAAAAGCCATGGGTCCTGAGATTCAGAGAACTTACTAGAAGTAAGCTTCCTCTGGCTCCCCCGAAATGCCTTCCAAATTCATATTTCTTCTCTAGCCTCTTTATTAATGTATGCACAGCCCCCTTTCCAGGTTTCTTGAACCCTAGCAGATGCTGAGGAAGATCCTGGCAGGGACATGCCGGGGTTTCGGGCTTGGTTCCCAGTGGGGCCATGCAGGAGGCAGCTGATCCATGATTCTCACCATTTAGGTTTCTATCACTCTCCCCTCTCCCTTCCTCTCTGAAATCAATGAAAAAATATATATTTTTAAAAAATAATCATTGTGCAAATTGTATTTCATGCAGACATGCCCCAGAAGAACTGTCACGAATTCAGGCCAGCCGCAGTGGCCTAAGGGAATGTGATCTGCCTGGAAATGTTACACCTGTCTTCTGCAAAAATAAAAAAGAGGGAATTTTTGTATCTCCTGATGGAAATACAATGGCTGGATGAATGAGGAAGGAGGGTTAGTGGTACAGATACAGATACAGATTACCAACAGTAAAGGCTATCTGATTATGCTCTGCTTAAAAAAATGTCCTTAGAAATGCAGGGATGCTGCTTCTGAAATTATATTCACGTATTCATTTGGATCCCCTCTCCTTTCCTTCGATGGATCTCTTGAAAGAAGATGGTTGCTAAGTTAGTCTCTGCAGGTCCCTCCTAAGCATGATTGAGTCAGTCCATCTATTTTCTTTTAGATGCTTCATAAGTGTAGTCACCGACACCCTCTAAAATTGCCCTTTGGACTATCTATATCAGCGGTTCCCAACTTGGGGCACACGCCTCAGAGGGGGGCAATATGATATTTTAAAAATATTTTTTATTGATTTTTTACAGAGAGGAAGGGAGAAAGATAGAGAGCTAGAAACATCGATGAGAGAGAGACATCGATCAGCTGCCTCCTGCACATCCCCACGGGGGATGTGCCCATAACCAAGGCACATGCCCCTGACTGGAACCGAATCCGGGACCCTTCAGTCCGCAGGCCGATGCTCCATTCACTGAGCCAAACCGGTTTCGGTGGGGCAATATGATTTTTAACGGTGGCAATTCAATAATGAGTGATTAACAGTGAATTTTTTACATGAGGTTCTAGGGGCCTCATATACACTATATAAATATATATTGTGGCCGAAACCGGTTTGGCTCAGTGGATAGAGCGTCTGTCTGCGGACTGAAAGGTCCCGGGTTCGATTCCTGTCAAGGGCATGTACCTTGGTTGCGGGCACACCCCCAGTAGGGGGCGTGCAAGAGGCAGCTGATCGATGTCTCTCTCTCATTGATGTTTCTAACTCTATCCCTCTCCCTTCCTCTCTGTAAAAAATCAATAAAATATATTAATAAATAAATATATTGTGACATATTTATGTATTTCAGTTTTCTATTATATGTTTTGAGACTTTATTTGCTATTTTTATATCACTGCATATTATTATTATTATTATTATTATTATTATTATTATTATTTCTTCATGATTTCTTCCTCAGTACTTCAACTCTTCTTTGGTTCTTTTTCTCTTTTTCTTTCACGGATACCATATTCTTTGGAAGCTTGTTTAGACCAAGGTAATGGCCTTTTAGGCTTCCTCCACTTTTTGAAAAATAAGAATTATATGTCATGGCGGCGGTGGGGGGGAGGTGGGGGGCGCACTGGGATTTTAGAGCTGCTTAGGCGGGGCATGGCCACAAAAAGGTTGGGAACCACGGATCCAGCAGCTCTGCTTTGACTAGTCACAGTTAGCAAGTTTCCCAGAAACCATTTCCAATCTGTAAGTTCAATATCAACGGCAAAATGGTATGCGTCCTAGGAAACCCTTGGTTCTTCTACTCCCTGAGGCATGTTCCCCCGCCTCCCGGAACGTCCATCTAGAACACAGGGTGAGAATTCATATGTCAAGTATGTCTTGCTGCTGCCCAGAGCATCACTCACGGCCATCCTTATGTTGGACAGGCATGAAGACAGAGTTCAGCAAAGGCTGTGCCTCCTCCAAATCTACATGGGTTATGGAAACACATTTTCACCCCTGAACCCCGTTTACAAGGAGGCTAGACACTGAGAGTCTTAGCACACCCACATTTGCAGGTCAGCCAGGAAAGCTGCTGAAGGGGATGACATTAGTAAAAGTAAAATCACGTAGGCATGTGGCCATTAAGAGCACACATTTTCTTAGGCTCACACTACAAGCATTTCGAAAGGTCAAGGGCAGCTGGTTCGGAATGAGACATCAAACCTGAGACTTGTCAGCTGCCAGCTGGATCAACTGCCTAAGCTTCCCTGTCTGTAAAATGGGAAATGTAATATCGTCAACCCACTTCAAAGAGGCTTCAAAGGTCAGTCGCGTACAGTCCTTAACATTGGGTCTAAGGTAAGTTATTATAAAAAATGCGAGGTGTTCCTTTAACGATCAGCATGCACTCGTGAACGTGGCTGATGCATGGCACCTCAGCATCCAGTCAAACAGATGAATGGAGGCAGAGAGGCGGGTTCCTGGGCTTAATGCGCTTACATTCAGGAGGAAAGACATCGCTTCTTGGCATGTTGGGAAAATAGCAAATTGCATTCAGAATTCAAGAGAGAATTTAGACATTCTTAAATGTAAACGCTTTGAAACTAAAACTGAAAACATTATTCAGTGGGCTTGAACACGATTCCCAGAGAGCGGTGAAAAGAACACGGAAAAGAACGGTCTGTCATCGCGCTGTTCAACCATCAAACGCAGGGGCCACGTTTTATTAACCCAGCACCTGGTAGACCTTGAGAACAAAGCACGTGCTTAATAAAGGTCCACGGGATGAATCCGTGTCCACGGAATGAAAGCTTCCACAAACACAAGATGGTACACACTGAGCAGAGTAGACATCAGACATCGTATCTAATTGACTAACGTCTTGTTATAACATCTGTATCTCCACAACGTGATTTTCTTCGCTCTGATGTCCTTGAATGGGACTACTAAGCACCTGCAAAGCTCTGTCCCTACACACCTGGGTGCCGTGAGCCTGGTCAGGTGACAGCCCACGGCTGGAGGCGAGCAGGTCTGGGACAGAAGCATGCACAGCACCAGGGCAGCCTTCATTGGAGAAAAATGTGAACAGGCCGGCAGGTGTGGCGCGGTGGTTGAGCATCCACCTACGAACCAGGAGGTTATAGTTCCATTCCCGGTCAGGGCACAGGGTTGGGTTGCAGGTTTGAAGCCCAGTAGGGGGCATGCAGGAAATCAATGATTCTCTCTCATCGTTGATATATCTCTTTCTCTCGCCCCTCTGAAATCAATAAAAATATTTTTTTAAAAACTAAAATAAGCCGAGACCGGTCTGGCTCAGTGGATAGAGCGTCAGCCTGCGTACTGAAAGGTCCCAGGTTCGATTCCGGTCGGTCGGGGGCATGTACCCTGCTTGCGGACACATCTCCACTGTGGGGCGTGCAGGAGGCGGCTGATCGATGTCTCTCTCTCATAGATGTTTCTAACTGTCTATCTCTCTCCCTTCCTCTCTGTAAAAAATCAATAAAACACATTTAAAACAACAAAATCTAAAATAAAATGTTAACATAAATCACCTCAATTTCAAACAGACTCCCAGTCCAGAATTATCCAGTGGGTTTCGTGTAGGCCTCTCAAGGGGTGTAGGATAAATAGTCCTTCGTTGTCCTGACAGCACTAACGCTTGTCCTTATGAATTATGCACTGTAGCTTTTAGAAACCCTGGCTTAACAAAATGTCATACATTTTTACTCCTCTAAAAACAAATCAACTATAAAAAGAAGTCCCCCTGTCAGCATATCAACTGTTTTGCATTTGAATTACTTTGTCAAGTTCAAAACAACGAAGCAAAACTAAAATCATTTAGGCATGTGGCAATTAAGAGAACAAGAGATAAAGATAAAAACACCACTTAGGAAAAAAAATCAAATAACATCACCCCAGCTAAGTGCCCGTTCCTCTGCAGAGATTGCCATCTGCATAGCTTCCTTAGAAAAGCTCACACACAGTGTAATTTTATATCCATTTCTGCTTCGATTTCTGCACCGAAATATTTAGAGAGAGCTCAGTATTTCTGGAGTAAATTATACCTAGATCTTGATAGAGCTGAAATCACCTAAATTACACCTTTTTGTTCAATTATTTGGAAGAATGGAGAAAGAAAGCTTGACAAAATAAAAATGCTTATTTAAAAATGGCCATTCCGTAGCTATAATTGTATACCTTAGTGAATATTGATGCTTTGAGGGTTATATGCACTCGCCACAGCTATTTTTACCGAAGGCTTCAAATAAAATCCAAATCAATTTATGTTATGTGACTATACACAGTATATTTGAACACAAAGCAATCCAACTCTTCTCCTGGTTTATGTTAGGAATTGCATAGGAAAACACATACTAGGTCTATGTGAAAATGGAAGCTCAGTACAGTATTAAACATATTCTTGGAAGGACATCTTCCAAGATAAATCAGGTACTCAATATTCTAGAAATATTCTCATGATATGCCATGAATTCTGGAAATGTAAAGTTCGAAATTCTCAATCACGGTTATGAACTGAATTTCGGTATTGCCCTCCACCCCAATTCATATGTTGAAGCCTCCACCCCAATTCATATGCACAGGTAGATGGGGCCTCTATGGAAGTGATTAGGGTGGTGTTAAGTCATAAGGAGGGGGCTTGATCTCACAGGAGCTGCCCGCTTGTAAGAACAGGCAACAAAGAGTCCACTCTCTCTGCACTCAAGCATCAGAGAGCGGCTGTATGAGGACATGGCAAGAAGGTGGCTATCTGTAAGCCAGGAAAGAGAGGCCTCCCCAGAAATCTGCCCTGCGGGACCCTGATTTGGGACTTCCAACCTTCCAGAACTGAGAGAAATAGATCTCTATCCTTAAGCTACCCCGTTTATGGTGTTCTGCTATGGCAGCCTGCGCAGACTAAGCTAATTGCATATGACTTCCATCTGGGAACCAGGAAAAGTCCTGTTCCAAAGCAATGACATGAGTGTGAAGCATTCTGCGTGCCAAGTGCTTCCTCCCCTTCAGCCACCAAACCTTATAGCCTCTATGGAGCAGTGTGGTAACTACCAGAAGTGCACGTGAGTGTGTGTGAATGCACAACCCCCATACACACTCATGACGCAGGCCATGGATGCCTCCTGGAGCTCTACTGCTGCTTTCCATGTCATGGAAAGATAAGGGGAGAAACTCCACCATGAAAACAAGTTGTCTACTGGGGCTGCAATACCAGATGCCTGAACATCAAGGCCAAAGTGGTGCAAGTCCAGATGGATTAGGGATGTGCTAAGCAGCTCAAAACTTACCTCTGAGGGTAATGTTTCAGAGAGCTATTTTTTAACTCAGCAAATGCTTCCCCCAGAATATATAATCTCATCATCCCCCTGAAGTAGTATGTCAATCACAGTCAATAAAAAACTTCAAGTAAAAAAGTTTGATTTATGACAAATTACATAATTATTTTAAAACAAGTAGTGATACGCATGTATAAATTATGTATACATACAAGTTTCATACCAATTAATTTAAAACTAGTTAATTATGTACAAAAATCTAATTATTTATGGACGAAAGCATATAATGCCAACCAATGACATATGGACATATTTGGGGAGGAACCAAATGTATATATAAGTGACCAGACTGGAAGCGTAAAAATAACATCAAATTGTAAGGTATAATTAATGTATGCTTTTGTTATTCATATCAGAAGCTGTGCATTATCAGAATATCATGCATTTATTCCAATATCAATTGATTAGGAAAATAAGTATCAAACTGGTTTTATCTAATTATCACCAAACATACAATTGACAGTATCTTTCTGTTCATAGTTTACTAGTTGCAATCTATTCTCTGGCTATTGGTTAAAAGATGCTACTAACAGTGATAGTTTTTAAGAAAAAAAAAAGGTTTTAAAAAAGAGACCATGTTTAAAGAGGTCAAATAAAAAACTAGTGTGTTAATCTAGTTTAGGAATTGTAAGTGCTTGACCCTTTTTGTATGTAGTGACCAAGAGCAGTCTAGTATCTACCCAAAAATCGCAAAAACAATCATTTGTAAAGGTATATGTCCCCTCTGTCCACTGCAGCATTATCCACCGTGGCCAAGTCATGGAAGCAACCAACGCGTCCTTCAGCAGGTGAATACAGAAGATGTGGTACATGTATACATATCACTCAGCCACAAGACAAGATGACACACTGCCACTTGCAACAACATGGATGGATCTTGAGAATATCATATTGAAACAAGTCAGAAAGAAAAAGTCAAGAACCGTATCATTTCACACACAGGTGGGATTTATGAACCAACAAGACAGACAAACAAAAACTCACAGGCACAACAGTATGGTGGTAACCCGAGGGGAGGGGTGTGCAGGGAGGAGGGAAGGGTCAAGGAGGTTAAACATACGGTGAAGGAAGGTTGGGCGTCTTGACTTTGGGTTGTGAACACACAAGGCAATATACAGATGGTGTGTTATCAGACTGTACCCCTGAAACCTGTATGGCCTTACTAACCAACGTCACCCCAACCAATTTAATTAACACGGAGAAATTACAAGAGGAAAGAATGAATGGCAAAGAGTGGGCATACGGAGAAAGAAAGACGGATTTAGGACACAGAACTCACCCCAGCCATGGTGGGAGAGAAGATATTTCAGAATTGCTCTGATTTTGATTTCTAATCTGAGTAACGATGACAAACCAAGTTTTTGTCAACCAAGAAACGGATTATTCGAAAGGTGTGTTTACACACTCGCGTACACACCTACACACACATTGAATACATGCAGACTGCCCTGTTTCTGTTTGGTAACACCACTGCCTCATTCATCCCTCCCTAGGTAGCTGACGGTCCACCCCTTTATTCACCGAGAGGATCAACTCTTAGCACCTGGCAGGGATGGCCACGAGAGTTGACACTGTAATTCTAAAAAGTCCCGACATAAACACACTCAACAGCCACGCCAGTGCAAAAGGATGAATGCCAACAGGGAGGCTGGAGAGAAGAAGGGATTTCGCAGGAGAAATTATTTGTGTTTCTGTCTTACCTCCAGACAAGACATTTCAGCAGCGAGAAGGAAGCAGCTCCTGTAGCATAATTAGAAACGTAAATCTCGCCGAGACAAATGCCAAGACGTTGTATTGTTTGTCATTATACGTGATAATAGAATTCTCTGACATTTTATTCCCCTGGAAAAATGCAGCATCTTTAATAAACCACTGCCCAGCGGAGAGCCTCGTCTCAGCACGTCATCCCAGAAATTGCAAAGCGGAAAACACGCAAAGCCTGA
The DNA here is from genome assembly GCA_011751065.1 of Lasiurus cinereus. Classification (NCBI taxonomy): domain Eukaryota; kingdom Metazoa; phylum Chordata; class Mammalia; order Chiroptera; family Vespertilionidae; genus Lasiurus; species Lasiurus cinereus. The sequence goes on from JAAGEH010000480.1 coordinate 60,284,586, forward strand.
AGATCAGGAGCTAAAAGCGAATTTATTCTCAGGATTTTCTGGGAAGAGAAAGTTTCCACTGATACCAGGACAGTGACAAAGCATTAGGTTGTCAATTGCACGTTCCATAAATTGAAAATAAATGCCCGTGTTCCAAGGAGCACTAAACACAACGGAGACTGTTTATAAACCTTTGCAAATGTCCCTCCTGTGATACGTAATTACAGGCTGCAACTCTGTCAACGGCTGATAAAACCTCATCTCGATTTTTTAAGGCCCCTATAATATTATAAAGATGTACCTCGTAAATATCGCCCTGCCCCGATCCAAATGTGTTTTTTATGGCTTTTGGGTTTTGCTTTTGTTTGATGAACGCCTCACGCTCTTAAAGAGCTACTTACTTATCATCCAAAAACATGCAAACCGTGTCACAGTTCACGCGACATTAATGACAGGTATCCTGTAACGATACTGCCCAACACTGGAGCATATGACGCCGGCCAATGAGCCGCTGTTTTGGCCTCGTTAGTAAGTGCGACCAGCCTCGCTCCTTGACCTTCCGGCCCCGATGTCGTGACCCAGCACACATCTCTTTGGAAGAAGCATCGCGAACAATTACACGAGCGGAGACAAACACAGGAAAATCCTCGGGCTTCCAAAACACCTCGGTCCTCTCTGCAGAGGAGCGATCGCTTCTGAGCAAGCAAACCTAGCGGAGAAGAGCCGAACGCGCCGAGCCCCCAGGGAACTGAGATCCTCCTGTGTCTGCAGCTATTTTAATCGCTGCGGACCAGACCGCATTCTGCGGGGCACAGGCCGCCCCGCGGAGCGGGATGTTCAGCCAGGAGTCTGAACAGGCCTCGCCCCCCGACACCCGGCCCGGAGCGGCAGGCTGGGGGTGCAGTCCGCCCCTCTCCGGAAGCAGCGCGGCTGGCTGGCTGAGGATGAGGTCCTGGTCATCGGGAAAGCACACGCACGGCTATGCTTTGTCCGTTATTAGGGACTTATGAACCCCAGGTAACAGAAGCCTGAAGCCCATCTCTCAGGGCCGGTCAGGGCTGGCGGGAGAGGGGCCGGAGGACACTGTCTGGATCAAATCTCCTCTGCTGTTCCGCAGAAGGAAATTAACACTTAGCAGAATATATGTTTTCATCCAAAAGGCAATGCTAGGAAATCGGGTCAGGATCTTATTAATTTTTTTTTCCCAATAAAAACCATTTGTTCTCCTAACCGTTTATTACATCCGTGTACCTTTTAAAACCACATGGAAAGTACTTACTGCCGTCTGGCGTTTCCAAGGAGTGTTTAATCAGACACTGCACATTTCATCAATAACACGAAGAAGATACACAGAACACGATATAGAAAAGATGTCCTCTTTTTATCATATCGACGTGAGAAGTATGTAATTTAAAGTGTCACTTGGAAAGAAAAAGGATCGCATAAGCTGTCAGGAATTTCATCTCAGTCAAATAAATTAACAATATCACGTACACGGCACACATTCAAATACATCAGCTTTGCCAAAATTACTGGTGTATTTTTTTTATTAGATGTTACAAGTTTAAACCAGCAGCACTTACAGTGTTTGAAAACAAGCACCCGGTATAATCACCCTGCTTGCTCAGAGATGATCTGCCGGAGATGGTGAGCATGCGTATATTTAATGGGATTCCCACAAAACTGTGAGATCCTTTTTGATTAAAACAAACTATTGAAGAGAATAAAAAAACACAAGAAGCTTCTAAATCTAAAGGCAGGCCGAAATCATCGCCAGACACCACAAATGAACACCTAGAGAAGGATTATTCACTCAACAAATAATGATTGAGTGCCTTTTGCGAGCCAGGAGTGGTAGGTGTCTGTCTTTATAGAGCTCACAGACAGATGAGAAGACATAGCAGGACAAACTGCAGTGTGGTGCCTAAGGTAAATGCCACAGGAGCTGTACCTGGTGCAGAGAGGCAATGCCACAGGAGCTGTGTCTGGCAAAGAGAGGTAAATGCCACAGAAGCTCTCCCTGGCACAGGAATCTGAGACCCCTTCGGGATACTTGAGGCCAATGGCGTTACTTTAACGCATGTTTTAATGATAATGAACTGCAAACCTCATCTCCCCTTTTCTAGAAACCGGTGCAGAGCTGGACTCTGGGAGGGAGGACTGTTAACAGGAGCTCTCAGCCACAGCAGAGACCAGAGGGTTACCTACAGTCACGTTAGTAACCTGCCCAGTCACTCCCCGGCATCACATCACTAATAAATACCGAGAATTAAACAGCTCTGACCTTTGGTGATGGGATCTCTAAATGTGACTCCACTTAAGAAAAATAGATTAGGTGACACTTCATGTACTTGGCTACCTTACATATTTGGAGAACATTTAAGGACATGGAAGGTAGTAAAATTGTCCATTAAGTAGGAAAAACACATGCTAGCGTCTGCTCCCTAAAACATACATAACATGTAGAAAAGCCCAAACACTCACTCAGAATCCAGACAGCTCTATTTATAGATGATTCTACTAAGTACCCTAGAATTAGAATCCTGGGGAGGGTGGTCACAGACACATCAGTCCTCAGGAACACGCCCCGGGACAGGATGGAGGAGATGGGTTTATTTATATTTTAAGTATTTTTATTGCTTTCAAAGAGGAAGGGAGAGAGAGAAAGCGAGATAGACGCATCAATGATGAGAGAGCGTAATGGATCGGCTGCCTCCTGTATGCTCCACACTGGGGATCATGCCCGCAGCCTGGGCATGTGCCCTGACCAGAATCCACCCGTGACCTTCTGGGTCATACGTCGAGGCTCAGCCCCTGAGCCAGGCCGGCCGGGCAGGAGGGAGGAGATGTAACGAGGTATAGACATCAGCGAGAACTAACATGCATACTCGGAGCCCTGTCTGTAAAGCTGTGCAGAAGAGACTTAAATGGCACTGCGCTCTCTCTCTCTCTCTCTCTCTCTCTCTCTCTCTCTCTGCCTGGTGGACCTGCGGTTCTTTGTGGTCACTCTCCCTGTTGCTTCGCTGGCTGGTCAGGATGTGAACACCTTTTTCTTCCCAGAAGGACACAGCGGTGGTGCTGGGCAGAGGTCAGCTGGACTCAAGAGGGGGAGGTGGTGGGTGCACCTCCATTGCTCTTTACGCAGAAGTAGTAGTTTTGTTTTATTGTTTTAACTATAACTACAAATGCTTACAGCCCTTTAGTATACCATGGTGGGGCCCTCACCAGTGTGGCTCAGTGGATAGAGCATCAGCCTATGGATTAAAAGGTCCCAGGTTCCATTCCGGTCAAGGGCATGCACCTTGGTTGCGAACACATCCCCAGTAGGAGGTGTGCAGGAGGTGGCTGATCGATGTCTCTCTCTCATGGATGTTTCTAACTTTCTATCCCTCTCCCTTCCTCTCTGTAGAAAATCAATAAAATATATTAAAAATATATACATATATATATGAGATGCTGCTGTTATAATGAAAACCGAAATGAAAGTGCCGTCCGGAGCCAGCGTGCAAGGAGGCTGTGCCCAGGCCTCCAGGGTCACCGTGGGGAGTAACAGCCCGTGAGTCTGGTGCCCACACCGCCTGCAGGCCGGGCTCCCATGCCCGGTGCCGCCTCCGCACCGGCCTCCCTGGACGGCAGTGAAACCCTTAGGTGGTCACCCGTCCTCCTGTGGCTGCAGCACAGGCCTGCTCCGTGCTTCCTGAGTGGCACCCCTATTCTATCATAAGGTGTCTGACGGGCAGCCGGCGGAGTCAGCTTCCGCTCCCCGTTCTCCTCGCGGCCTCCTCAAGCTGCCGTCCCGCTTGGAAGACAGGCCTCCTCTGAGGGTGCTGCCAGGCCGTGCTCAGCCTCCCCCCAAGGCTGCCTCCACCTCTGGGACAGGAGTCCCCGCAGACACAGCGCCGTTACTGCCTCTCAGCAAAGCCCTCAGACAGGAGGAGCCCCCACACAGCGAGGGATGCGGGAGCCGGGGGCCTGGGCTGCCGGGATCCCACTCCCAAAGGGCGCATGTAAGCAGGGGGAGGATGATGGGCCCCCGCCTTCCAGTGCCAGCAGGTGGAGGAATACTGGAGGTTCAGGAGGAGTGGGCGGGGGGCGGGATTCCCCTCTCCCAGTGGTCCTCCCTCCGAATCAGCCAGAACCTTCCGAAGGCAGCCCAGCAGGTGTCACTTCCACCCAGTCACAGCCACTGTGTGCCCAGGGGCGTGCAGGCGGACAAGCTTCGTACCAAGCACGCGCTCTGTGCCACACAGGTTGATCCCTGCACATGTATGACAGCCAACGGCTATTTCAGCCTCTCACAAGCTTCTCCTTTTCTCTGGGTGTAACATAATCGATACGGTCCTACAGACTGGCTAACGCCCACACTGTAAAATTAATGCTACATAAAAACCAAGCGTCATCACAGACCAACAAAACGTGGTATATCCATACAAGGAGAAGGTATTTGGCAACAGAAAGGAATGAAGTACTGATTCGTGCCACAGCGTAGATAGATTTTGAAAAAAAAATAATAATTAGGTTGAGTGAAAGAAACCCATCACGGAAAGCTACATACTGCATAATTCCTCATATTAAATGTGCCCCATAGACCCATAGTAGGCATAACAATACATTAGTGGCCCCCAGGGGCTGGGGGAGAGGGAATGCTGAATAACCGCTAATGGGTGTTGGGGTTTCGTTGTGGGGTGATGGATATGTTCTAAAATCAGAAAGTTGTCACAATGGCACAGATTTGCGAATACACTAAAAACCACTGAGTTGCACATATTAAGTGGCGACTTGCATGCTGTGTGGAGCACAGCTCAGTGCCACTTTTTTAAAAAGCTCCCCAGCTAACAAGGGATGCTCTCTGGGGGGAGGGAGGGCTAAGTACAAGAGGACTGACGTTTCAACCATGTTCACGGGCACTTGGCCTTGATCCGAGCGAGCTCAGGAATGTCAAGCCTGGGGAAGCGTCTCTCTTTCCCCGTCCACTTCCAGAAACACGCCGACCGCCTCCTCGAAGACAGAGGGAGAGCAGTGCTTCTAGGAAGCCATGGATTCGCACCGCGCTGCACTTGGCTAACAGAGTGGGTTCAATATTAATCCGTCCGGTGTAATTTATTAAGCCGGCAGGCAGACCCAAGGAAACGTGTGGTCACCTAACTACTTGGCAGACACAAAAATATCCGCGGGTAGTTACTTAATTCACAATCAATCATAGCATCTGCATGCAGAAACAGCTATTGCTTCACAGCTGGTGGCCCCGGTTAGTCAATAAAAATAGGAAATGTGGTACATATAAACACTGACCTTGTTTCCTTTAACCCTTCTTTCTGAATGACTTCCAGTATCTGCTTCGCTGTCATTGGTGAGTTGGGGTGTTTTTCTAGTGCCTGAAATATAAAAATAAACGTGAGATCAATAGATGATTGCACGGGAGCTTCTGAAAAGCGTGTGAGTATCACGCAGTGTGTACTTAACGTTTTAAAGGGGAAGGGGTTATTCTATAGAAATAAGGTTCCATCACACAATTCAAGTGTCCAAAGTAAGAATGTAATTTTTCTTGGACATTTATGGCAATCTCTGCAACAAATAGGGGCCGTTCTTTTTTTAAAAAAAATAAAGTCACAAAGGCGCGCACACCAATAAAAAAAAGTGATACTTAAGAAACCAAGGTAATAAATGTATACAATTCCCTTTGTTAAAAATCGCCAGTATTTTATGGCGCGAGACGTGCTTTCAGGCTGTTAAAGTGTTTCCTAGATTTCCAGGCCTTGGGGACACGGAGCCTGAACACTATCAACAGCCCAGAGCAAAGAGCTGGTGAGAAGAAACCTCAGTGGATTCCCACCTTGGTCAACTTCTTTCACACCAAACAGAAAAGGAGGGAAAAGCCCTTCGTGACCTAAATAGCAGGAAGCACACAGACACCCAGGCGCCTCGTGGCGGTGTGTTTTCGGGTTCAGCCCAGTTTCCTTTCTTTGGCCTTTTCCAGTTAATTTCAAGGAAACCCCTGCCTCTTCCCATTCATCCCTCTCCATTTTATACACGCATCCCATTTCCCCCCTCTGCTCCTCTGTCCTCCTTGTTTTTTAGTAGAAGGGAGTTCTTTAAGCAACGTTCGGGAAATACCTGGGACACGGTTATGGCCACGGGTGCTAGATCCTCCATCCTGAAAACCAAGGGCTTTTATTTAGCCTGGGAGTTAACTACATGTGTCCGAAGCAGTACCCAGCAGGGACCTCACTGCTCACCAAAACAGGGACTACAGAGCCACCTGCAGGTACAAGACACAAGAATGCACGCCTTTCATGATGCCTTCCTCCAAGGGAAGACACCCCCTCATGGCAGATTCTGGACAGAAGCTACTGTACATCATGGCCCCAGGCAATGAAAGACTAGCTTTCTTGGGTGAGGATTTACTAGAAGGATCGTAATTATGAAGAACTAGAGGCCTGGTGCACAAAATTCGTGCACTTCTGACAGCCTGGAAAACCTCAGGGGCTGTCTGACTGATGGCTTAGGCCCATTCCTTAGTCAGACATCCTTAGTGCTGCTGTGGAGGCGGGAGACCACCCGGGGGCAGCTACTGCTTCGAGCGTCTGCCCCCTGGTGGTCAGGGCACGTTACAGTGACCAGCTGTTCCACTGTTCGGTCAATTACATATTAGCCTTTTATTATACAGGATGACCGGGGCACGCTAAAACCCCAACATTGCAAAGGCTCCCCAATCTGTTCACGATAGCTCTGTAGCCTCTCCTACCATCATTGGCCAAATTCCCACTAAGTCACTAGCAAAGGCTCCGTCCGTCACTCTTCCAGCGAGTTACAGGCAGCCCCACTTTCCCGGTCTCCCCTTTCTACGCCCAGGATAGTTCTCCCTTCTCCCCAGTCTGGATCAGTCCCTTCGTCATAGCTGGTAAGTGCTTTAAAGAATATAGACATCGGAGCGACGCTCGAGAGAAGGGATGGCGACAAGCACCCCATTAGGAAAGAAGAAAATCTGTCCTTACGGAGGTGGACTCGGAGCGGAACTGAAAGCTGGGAAGTGGGGTGATGGGGGGCAGAGGCTCAGGCCGAGCTGGAGAGGGAGGACTAACACGCTGTGTAAACACACGGCTCGGAAAAGGAGAGAAGGAAACTGCAGAGAGAGCCGAGAGGGGAGGTCAGATCACCCCGGATAGAGGGAAAAAAACAGACACGAAAACAAACAAGTTGACAGGCTTGTTCACAGGAGAACTGCAGGCAGAGACAGCACAGGATGGCTTCCGAAAGGAGATGCTGTGGGCCCTCATGGGCACCTCCCCACGGGATGGGCGACCTGTGGGCACCCAGGGGCTCTCGCCAAAGGTATGGGCCGAAGGTCAACAGGCACAGACATCCACCAGTCAGCAAGCGCAGAAGAGGAGCTGGAGGCAGGGGGGGGGGGGGAGGCACAGGATGGACTAAGGCAGGGTGTAGAAGAGGGAAGAGAGAAAGGAGGAAAATGGAGCTGAACTGGGAATGTCCAAAAGGCAAATCCGTTAAAACGATTAAAACTAGAAAGGGCTGAAGAGGAAAGAAACTCCCGGGTCCTGGGCAGCGTTTTGAGGGAAATGGGGGTGCACTCGTAAGTGGGGTTACTCACTGTGGAGGACTCCCCGTTTCTCTTCCTGAGTACAGGCCCCTCAGTACACCTGGGCGGCGCCTCCCAGCAATTGAGAGGATTTGGGATAGCCCTGTCCCCAACTCTATGACATCACATCCTACTCTACAAAGGAAGTAAAAGTGCCGAGAATTACATCCCGGAGTGGGTGAGAGGCGGGGAGGCGACGACGATGCCACAGAACACCCCAGAAGCGCCCCTCAGGGCCTGCACCACAGAGAAAGGGAGCGGAGTGGGAAGGTTCCTGGGTGTGAGCACGGCCCACTGTGCTGGCGTGTGAACGCGGACGGGACAAAGATAGAGGGGAATTCCCTCCGCATAACAAAACATCGACACCCTCAAAATAACGGGGCTCAGGGCAGAGAGGAGGACCAGACTCGCAGGCAGCCACACTCAGTCACCACGGTGGGGAGAGGTCACGGGCGGAGCGCAATCCTAACACCCACCCCCTGGCCCCAACCTTAGATCCCCCCAATCTCCCCACGCCGAGGTGTGACAGTGTCACATGTCCTGCAAATCGGTACTCTCTGGATTATCCCTTCGTGACATTTCTCAAACACTAATATTTGAATACGTTTTCACGGTCCATTAATTCACCTGTTCTTCTAGTTGTTTCCACCTTGTATCTACTTCTGTAGAAAATCGGGTAAAGGATTCAATGCCGCAGAGAAGGAAGTAGGAGTTTTAAGACGGTTTATAACAATAAGATTTTTTTCCAGAATTAGGTCTAATAAATATTTCAGATCATCAAATCAGCTTCAAATGGGCTTAGGCAAAAATCATGTAATTGTGTCAAAATAGGAAGTCCAATTTTAAAGTTCGCCATGGATAATTACTTAAAATAATCTTGCTTTCTGAGAATAAAAATTAGAAAAATGCAAAGTCACGCCCATTTTATTAAAAGCAAAATGCAACCACGAGCCTGCAAGCAGGAATATTAACCAAGCCTCATACTTGTTCTCTTTCTAGTTTTTCTGTTCATGCACATTATTTTTAACATAATTATAATTAAGTAAAATACATATATACAAGTTGTCTTACTTTTCTGAATGTAATCTGAATTCTCCAAAATGGCATTATAATGAACACTTCTGAGAGTAGGCATTATTTTAAAAAATTCAATTAGTGAAGAGAAATACTCAAAGAATATATTGAACATAACATTTTAAGAGTACTATTGAGTCAAAGAATATGAATTCTGTTATGTCTCTCGACACACGGCCAAATGTTTGCAGGAAGATTTTAACAATTTATACTCTCACCAAACAGAACTGAATGTACCTCCTACACCACTGGCTGGCCAGGATGAAGCATTATCTTAGTAGGTCAAGCAAATGGTAATTTGTTGTTATTTTTATTATGCTTCTGTAAATACTAATGAGATAGAGATGTTTTCAAATTAATCTCACATGGTATAGGATAGGACATTTGAGATATTTCTGTCTCTATTAATGTGGGAAAAGCTCTTTAAAACAGTCAGAATAATATGAATTATTTTGCATAGCAATAATATTTATCCCTTTTGTTGCTTATCTTTGGATATTTTAGGGTGATATGCCACGTTTTCCATTTTCTTGCTAACAGTTCCAGCAAGTTTTCCCATTCTGACAGCTACTGCTCTGATGCTTAGACTCGCAGGCCTGCACAGGACACTATGCGCCAGTACTCTCTGCCCAGAGGCTCCCCACGGCCCAGAGGCCCATCGCGGCTGGGCACAGAACTCTTGCCTTGTCGCTGCGGCGATGAAGCCAACATTCGGCCAGGCCACTCACGCTGCCCGCTCTCAGTGGCCGCCTCTCAGGGCCTGGCGGCCTCTGGTGGGGCTGAGAGGAGTGGGCGCCGCCATCTTGTGGCTATGGACGCTGCCATATTTGTGAGGGAGTGACGGTTAATTTGCATATCATCCTTTTATGTGATAGTATTTTCCTCTTACCCAGAGAGCATGCAAATGTCTACCAACTGTTCTTTCAAGTATCCTGACATTTGCATTTTTTAATTCATCGAGGATTTCCCTTTCTGTACCAAGGTGAAGCGCTGGCCTCCCCTGCCTGTTCGTAAGTCAGGACTCCCCACCACAGTGTTGGATACGCCTGCCATGAGTGAGGCGTCCTCTACCACCTACTAATATGAGGGCAATGAAAGCCCTTGTGGATGTGAAACCCGTATCGAAGTGCGGGGCCCATGATAGGAACTGCACAGGGCAGAGTGCTCCTTGCTGAGGCGGAGGTGGGAGAGCTCAGAGGCCCCTCGCTTTCTCCAATGACTGAAGGAGCGTCTGCCCGGTCCTTTTCAGGGTGAAATGAACTGCAGGCCACTGCACTAGGGGCTGGCCCAGGCCTCCTGCTCCGCTCCCCTGATCTCTCAGCTGCCACGCGCCAGCCACACGCCCTTTTCCATCGCTGTCATAGTCCAATTCTTTTCAGTCCCTGGAGAGGACACTGCTCTCATTATTCCTTCTTAAATTTTTAATTATTCCCGTCTTTATATTTCCATATGAAATTTAGATGGGAATTAAATGAGACACCTAATTAAATTTTTAAGAAATTTACGCACATTGTTCCATGTATTTAAGTTTTATTTCACAAACTGTAATAAGCCTTTTATTGTTTTATATTTTTAATTGCAACTATGAATACACTTTTTCACACAATATTCTCCCATTTTATGGGTAATACATCCAGAATCCATTGAGTGGTGATAATTATTATCTCTATGAATGGCAAATTGAATTCTTAATAGTGGCAACAGTACAGAAGCCCGGGATCAGATTTTTCTACAAGAAATATGAATTTGGTCTCCTTTCCCGTAGCTCAGTTTTCTCTTTCTGACATTATTTACTTTAGATCACAAAGGGATCTTTTCTAGTCCCTGTCAAAAAAAAAAATCGCAAAAACAACTTCTGCCGAACATTGAGCTGCTTTGTCATTTCTTTCTGCAAAACCAGGCCCCCGAAGCCACAGAGCTTCCTTAAGAATGTCCGTCCGCGCTGCAATGAGCAGGGCCGCCGGGCTGCCAGGAGACGCCTGTAATGGGAAACCACGGGACCGATACCACTGTCTCTCCCCCACAAATCAAAGCGCAGTCTTTCCAGAAAATGTCCTGCCTTGCTTTGCAAAACAAACCCTTCTCCGGTGTCCGAGCTGTGCTGGAGATCCCACCCCGCTCCCACCCTCAGAACTGGGTCTTGCCCCTCATGTCCCCGCCTCCAGTCCTTTCCATTCCCACCCACCTTCTTCCTTCATGTAACCCCCAGACGTCTCCCAGGCGGCCAGGCTCTCTGTAAGGTGGGGGGTTCCATGGTTAGGGGCACAAATAAATACAATCCACTACCTTCCTTGCAAGGGATCTGCTTGTATTTTTTTTTTTCAGAAGATGGGAAAAGATGCATAGAATTGGCAAATACACCAGTGGATTGATTTCACCTTCTTTATTTAGGGGACCTACTATAGGAGAGCCCACCCCCAAAGCATCTCATTTCATGCAACCTGAGATAAAACAGACTCATCTCAGAAACCGCCTCCCCCAGACTTTTACATGCTCCCACAGAAAGAGAATTCAAAAAAAAGAAAAAAAAAGGATAGGAATATAGTCAAGAGAAGGAGAGAGGCCGTTTGCCAAATCATCGAGGGCACAGGCCAAGCGAAGAATGCATTTTTCTGGTTTAGGTTCCAACATTCTAAACTAATAAATATAATGTTTCAAATATTTTAAGGCTTACTCACGATTTCCGTGGTGTCTCTCAAACAGAATCGTCATTTCGAGTATCCCTAAGATAAATACATGAGACCAGTGTTCATCTAATGGTTAAAACCATTATTGGGGGGAGGGGGAGGAAGGGGGCATAGATAAAATATTGTGAACTTATTGGATTGCAAAATAAAAAGGTAATGTTTAAATTTGTGAAATTCCAAATGAGGATCAAACACCAGGCTCTCTCCCTTTCTTTAACAGCATTATGCCTCCCCTGGGTCCATACTGGCAGCTCATTAAAACACCTAATTGTGTAAGGTCTTGTGCCTCAGGGAAATGATTTGGGGATTACAAATTAGCCATTTTAGTGTGTGTGTGTGTGTGTGTGTGTTTGTGCGTGTGTGCTCACCCACGCACACACACACATGTGAGCTCTATAATTACAGGGTGTTTTCACACAATTTGTATTATCTCATTTGCTTTCACACAACACTTATTACTATGTCATTCAATTTCGTACAATGATGGTATTTTACTTGACCTTTGAAACAACTTGATGAGATACGCAGAAAAGAGAGAATCAACGTTCTCTGAGCTGCACAGAGTTAGAGTAATTGGTCCAAGTTCAAGAAGCTAGTAAGGGGAAGGACCAGCCTTGCATTCATGAGAATGTTGATGAGGATGTTTACACATAATAAGAACAGCTAATACTTATTAGACAGCTCCTCTGTGCTACGTCTCCACGGGAGGTGCAGATACTAATAGTACCACAGATTCTTGGATTCCTGGATTTAACATTCCTGTTTCCACTATTCTTGAGAAACCACAAAGATCCATGTCATTTTGATGGAACATGAGTTTGGATCCCAGCAGAATTCAGAGGAGGAAATAAATCCTATAAAAAGTGACAGCACCTGGCCTCAAACTCAATGAGGTTGTTCTCCACTCCTAACACATGTGATTACTAGGCAAGGGTTTCAAGATGATGTTTAAACAATTTTTCTATTCTACTTGCATGAATTCTTGTGGGGAAGTTATATGCCTTGGTCGTATGTGTGAATGGGTGATTTAAAGGATTACAGAAATTCTATATAATAAAGAGGCAATATGCAAATGAACCATCACACTCTCACACAAGATGGCCACCCCCATGTGGTCACAAGATGGCCACCACAAGAAGGCTAGCAGGGAAGGGCAGTTGTGGGCGATCAGGCTAGCAGAGATGGGCAAGGGTAACCAGGCCAGAAGGGGAAGGCAGTTGGGGGCAACCAGGCTGGCAGAGGAGGGCATTGAGGGTGACCAGGCCTTCAGGGGAGGGAGGGCTATTGGGAGGACCAGGTCTGCAGGAGAGGACAGTTAGGGGTGACCTGGCAGGAAGGGGGAGGGCAGTTGGGGAGAACCAGGCCTAAAGGGTTGGGCAGTTGAGGGCGACCAGGCCTTCAGGGGAGAGCAATTGGGGGGTGGGGGACATTGGGCCAGCAGGGAAGGGCAGTTGTGGGTGACCAGCCTACAGGAAAGGGCAGTTGGGGAGGACCAGGCTGGCAGAAGAGGGCAGTTGGGGGTGATCAGGCCAGCAGGTGAGAACAGTTAGGGGTGATCAGGCTGGCAGAGGAACAGTTAGGCATCAATCATGCTCACAGGGGAGTGGTTAGGGAATAATCAGGCTGGCAGGCAGAGGCGGTTAGGGGCAATCAGGCAGAGGTTGGGATCCAGGAGTCTGGGATTGTGAGAGGAATGATTGGGCCTAAACTGGCAGCTGGACATCCCCTGAGGGGTCCCAGTTTGAAGAAGGTGCAGGGGGACACCCTACCCCCCCCCCAGTGCACAAATTTCATGCACCAGGCCTCTAGTTTTGCAATAAGAACCTTAAGAATAAGGCCAACTTCAGCCAGAAGAAAGCAGCTGCCAAGAAGGTCAAGTGCCTAGGAGGTCTGGCAGCCAGTAAGTGCCCCATCTAGTCCATATGACACTGCAGTTTGCTCTTCCGGAGAAATTAAGTTGTTTTTTATTATGAGCCTGGGGACTTACAGAACCTGAAGGCCTATAGTCTAAGGCAGTGGTCGGCAAACTCATTAGTCAACAGAGCGGCAAACCATGCCTCAGGAGCCGCATGTGGCTCACAAGCTGCAATTTACTGACCACTGGTCTAAGCTATTACACACAATATCTACCTCATAATCCCCACTTCCATAAACTCAGACTTAAGAATAATCAGATATATATTTTTTTAATAAATCTTTACTGTTGAAAGTATTACATAGCTCCCCCATTTTTTTTTCCATTGACCTTTATAGCCTATTTGGGCCCCTACCCTAGGCCTCCCCCTCCCTATTGTCTGTGTCCATGGGTGATGCATATATGCATACAAGTTCTCTGCTTGATCTCTTCTCACCCACCCAACTACCTTCCCTCTGAGATTTGACAGTCTGTTCCATGCTTCTATGTCTCTGGATCTATTTTGTTCATCAGTTTATTGTGTTCATTAGATTCCACATATGACTGAGATCATGTGATACTTATCTTTCCCTGACTGTCTTATTTCATTGAGCATAATATTCTCCAGGTTCCTCCTTGCTGTCTCAAAGGGTAAGGAATCCTTCTTTTTTACGGCTGCATAGTATTCCATGGTGTAAATGTACCACACCTTTTTATCCACTCATCTACTGATGGGCACTTGGGCTGTTTCCAGATCTTAGCTGTTGTAAATTACGCTGCTATAAACATAGGAGTGCATACATTCTTTCTGACTGGTGTTTCAGGTTTCTTAGGGTATATTCCTAGAAGCGGGATCACTGGGTCAAATGGCAGTTCCATATTTAATTTTTTGAGGAAACTCCATACTGTTCTCCATGGTGGCTGCATCAGTCTGCATTCGCACCAGTTGTATACTAGGGTTCGCTTTTCTCCACATCCTCTCCAGCATGTGTCATTTGTTGATGTCCTGATGATAGCCATTCTGACAGGTTCATTGTCATTTTAATTTACATCTCACGAGTGCATTTTTTCATATGTCTCTTGGCCATCTCAGATATTTTTCTTCAACTCTCATAAAATGATTTGAAACATTGGTACTTTCCTTTGGTAGCAGGTGTCAAAACTGCCATTAATTATCATTATTTATTTAATGGTATTTTTCCCGCTATACTGCAAACTTCATGTGAACAGAGGGACACTGATCCTCATTGGTGTCAATAGCTCAGACTGTGACACTAAGCCAGTAGACTTCAGGAAAGACCGAGTAAATTTTGGAGATGTTTTGAATTGCTATATATTAGGAACTTTTATCCTTTTATTATCTAATAAAAGAGCAATATGCAAATTGACTGTACCTCCACTACACCCACAAGCCATGCCCACCAGCCAATCAGGGCCGAGTATGCAAATTAACCCAGCCAAGATGGCTTCAGCCATGGAGAGAGGAGGATTGGGTTGCCCTGGGTAATGGACGAAGCCAAGCTTTCTGCCTGCCCTGGCGGGCCCAGGCCGCTGCTCAAGGCTACAAAGTTTCAATTATAGAAGATAAATAAATTCCAGATATCAGGGCCTCCACTTGGGTCACTGCAAACCCAAGTGTGGCCGGCCTGCAAACTACCACAGGCCCTCACCCAAGGGAACCCCCACCCTGATCTGGGAAACCTTTCAGAGCAAACCAGCTGGCCCCCACCTGTGCACCAGGCCTCTATCCTATCTAATCCTATTTAATAAAAGGATAATATGCAAATTGACCATCACTCCAACACACACAATGGCTGCACCCATGTGGTCAAAGATGACTGCTCCCATGTGGACACAAAATGGCCACCACAAGATGGCCAGCAGGGGAGGGCAGCTGGGAGGTACCAGGCTTGCAAGGGAGGGCAGTTGTGGGCAATCAGGACAGCAGGGGAGGGAAGTTGAGAGTGACTAAGGCTGCAAGGAAGGGCAGTTGTGGGGGATCCAGGCCTGCAGAGGAGAGCAGTTGGAGACTACCAAGCTAATAGGGGACAATTTGCCTATTAGCCTTTTATTCTATAGGATATACACCGAGTGCAGGGAAGGGCAGTTAGGGGTGACCAGGTCTGCAGGGTAGGGCGGATAGGGGCAAACAGGCTGGCAGGAGAGTGGTTAAGGGGTGACCAGGCCGGCAGGCAGAAGCAGGTAGGGGCAATCAGGAAGGCAGGCAGGGGAGCAGTTGGGAGCCAGCAGTCCTGAATTGTGGGAGGGATGTCTGACTGCCTATTTGGCCTGATCCTACCTAAACAGGCAGTCGGACATTCCTTGAGGCGTCCCAGATTGGAGAGGGTGAAGGCTGGGCTGAGGGACAAACGCCCCCATGCACGAATTTTGTGCACCGGGCCTCTAGTATAATAATGGTTATGCTCTTTGGAGATGGGGGACCAGGAAACCCTTGCTCCCCAGCTGTCTGATCTTAGATGCTCAACCTCCATGAACTTCAGCTTCTTTGTTTCCTGGTGTGTAAAAATGTTGTGAGCACTGAACGATGTAATGACTGTACAGCATGTATCATTCCCATATAACAAATGGCTATCCCGCAGTATGTGTTCATAATCATTAGCTAATACTATTAGCTGGGAGGGAGGGGGGGACAGTCCATGTTGAGCAAGAGCCTAGGAAGATGAATCTTTTTAACACACAGACACATGCAAACACACACACACTCACGTGCACACACAGACGCATGCATACACGCGCACGCACGCTCACACACACACACACACACACACACACACACACACACACACACTCAAAGATGGAATTGGATGTGGCCTTTGAGACTTCCTGCAGAAACTGCACCAGAGTTCTACCAATCAGGTTGGCCCCACATTGCCTTCATCGCCTGATCACTGCCCTACGTATTCCACTGCGACTCACGGGTGACCCTGCACCACTCTGTGCTGAGCCTCACCATCCCACCGTCTTTCTGTTAAAAAGAGGGACTAAACAATATGCGCCTGTCACCTGGGGGCACAGCACACCACAGGGACACAGTACCCACCTGTACTCATTACAAATCATGGGTGAACGCAGAGAACACCAACAGGAAGATTTCCTTCCAGCATATACATGGAGTGGCCAGATTAAGATAATCTCTGAATGCATAATCATCTGGCCACTCAGTGTGTGTGTGTGTGTGTGTGTGTGTATGTGTGTATTAGAAGCCTGGTGCATTGTGCATGGATGAGGTCTGGCCAGCCTGGCCAGGGAGAGGGGACATGAGCTGTTGGCCGGCCTGCCTACTGGTCAAACTCCTGGCCCAGGGGACAATTTGCCTATTAGCCTTTTATTCTATAGGATATACACTGAGTGGCCAGATTATTATGCGTTCAGAGACCATCATAATCTGGCCACTCAGTGAATTGTCACCTGTCTTAAAACATCACCGGGCACTATCAGGGGCCAGGTCTCTCCTTTATTTTTTTCTAGCTTAATGGCACTTCGTTTCTGCCATCATTTCTCACATAAAATAGCTTGCAGACACCACCTCTGGAATCATCTCTCTTTGAATACCTTTGAGTTTGCCAGTGTCACTCGTGAAACACGTTTTCAGGATTACACTAATGAATAGAAGTCATCTACATGCCATTGATAACATATTCTACATGGAGTGTGATCAGAACCTAATACAGCACCCTTCCCTTTTGCTGACCCCCACACTTCACTGGGGAGCCTCACAGGACACTGCCTCTTTGTCTGCAGTCCTCACACTGTCCGTCGCTGGAACTTCCAAACCTCTAACATCTGCTTCCAAAACCGCGTGCATAGCCCTGTGCCGTACTTTCCAAATGTGCCAGGCATCCGTGTGTCTCTGTTTCACGCTCCAATGTCTGTGTCAGGGTATTTCTGCAGCCTCTGGTGTCTTACTGTCCCCAAATAACCAATGACCCAGGGCAAGAGCTGTACAAATTTGAAAAATACTTATATGAGTTCAGTGGCATCTTTTTAGGTTCATGGGATTTGTCCAAGTTTATAAAGTTCTTCTGGAGTCATTCTTCTCCTCCCCAACTGTTCTGTTTCCTTGTTTATGTCCTGATATCCACATATCTGACCAGCCTGGCTGATGTGTTTCTCCACGTTATGCACCATGGAGCTGACCAGGGCGATGGCCGCTGCCATCCCCTCTCTGGCTGACACTGATTAGCGAATCAATGTGCTTTGTCTATAGATGTTCGAGCTGCCACAGGTTCACTTAATTATACCGGCACCCGGTTCACGTGGGTCCATCACTTTTAAAAGCGTTTCATAATAGACTGTGTCAGACTGGCTGAAATTCAGCTCCGACAGGAGCCTCCCCCTGATGTGTAAGACTCATAATCCTATCAAAATAAATTAATTTAGTGTGACAGGAATTAACTGGGAGAATCCATACGCCTTCCAGGGATCACCGGCTCCATTTCTAAATGCTCACAGTCATCTATTTAATAGCACACTCTAGAATTTTACTGAGAGTTGACATAAAGTGAAATCACTAATTGCGATTTCAAAAATGTTCTTGAACCTCTTTTTTAAAAATGTATCAATTTGAGAGAGAGAGAGAGACAGACAGAAAGAAACGTTGATTGGTTGTTCCACTTACAGATGCATTCATTGGTTGATTCTTGCATGTGACCTGAGTGGGGGAGTGAACCTGTGACCTAAGTGTACAGGGACCACACTCTAACCAACTGAGCTACCCAGCCAGGGCCTACCTCTTTAATAAAAAAATAACAACAGCAAACACTTACACAACATGTATGCTATCTCACGCATCATTCTAACCTGCATATAATCTCACTTAATCCTCAAAGCAATCATTTTATTGGAGCTTTCATGGCCCTCACTTTACAGATGGCAGATGAGGTAACTAAGGAGCAGAGAAGTTAATTTAACACTCCCAGAGTCACAGCTACAAAGCGACAGAGCCCAGATTTGAACCCACGTGGCTCCATCCTTGGCTGTGGTTTTCCCCAGGATTCTCCGAGGAGCTCCTGGTCAGACCTGCAGACCCTCTCAGCATCTGTCACTGAATTCACATTTCCTCATCTCTCACCCTATCTAAACACAGTGGCTATAACCTCTACCTTGCTTTCCTTATCACATGCTGTTAAAAAACAGTATCTGCACTAGTTTAAAAGAAAAAGAAAACTACGATATAGTATTTCAAAACAGAGAAATCGTGCCTGAGAAGAAAGTTGCTGTGGCGACTAATTTCATGGCAGCTAAAATGTACACTGCGAACATGAGCCAGTTCATACCCATTAGCTAAATAAAAGAACTTGAGGTTGTCAGGGCACGTAAAGGGGTCCCTAGTTTTAAACTAAGATAATGGTCTTATCTAGATAGTCATATACAGGCATTCAGTGATAATGAACGAGATCGTCAATGGCAGTTTCATACAGCAAGCATGGGATATGTAAATTTTGTCAAAGAATCTCTCATAAAAATCCAAACATAACAGCTACACTAATAAAAGAGAAAGATGCAAACTGACCATACCGTCGCGACTCCTACCACCCAGCCAGAGTGACTATGCAAATTAACCCAACAAAGATGGTGGGCTGATTTGCATATGCAGGCGCCAAGCAGCTGGGGGCAGAATGCTTATGTCGTCACCATTGTGATGATGCAGGCATTCTGCACTGCCCCACCACTCCAGGCCTCTGGGCAGCATGGGGAGGCGGAAAGGTGGCTCAGGCTGGAGCAAAGGTGGTACTGGCAGCCAGGGAAAGGAAGGCCCATTCTTGCACGAATTTTTGTGCATAGGGCCTCTAGTAAACACATAATTATTTAGATAAAATAATCCAAATAGACAGCCTTCCCAACTTCGAATATGATTAAATTAAGATTATATATCTAACAACAATTTGGAGTTTATATTTTACTACTATAGGCAGATATAATAACTCTGGACTTGCAGAGGGCAGAATACAGTATTATAAAAATGTAGGAGCTGAATGTACATTTTTGTCCACAAGTGGGAGACTAAACAATCTATCCATATGAAGCATACATGGGCCAAGCCAGCATTTCCCTCAGGACAACATTCTGAAGCAGCCAGCAGAGGAGACCCCAACTTTCCATATCATGGGAATCCTTACAAGGTGCTCCTCTTAATAGCAGGTAGGACTTACAGACTTCTAGAAAGCATCTGTAACAGAAATAGGGGAGCCACTTTTATGATAATTTGACTTATGTTAGTATATTTAATTCTCAAATTACATGTCAAAGTAGGTATTGTTGTGGGTTGTTGTTTTTTTTTGTAGCTGAGAGAGCTGAAACACAGGTGTATGTACACCAAGTAATAAGCAGAGCTGGGGTTAAACCCTTGCCCTTGGAGTCTGAGGGTTTCACCATCACAATACAGTACCTTGTCACAAGCAATGCTACCTTACACAGAGGGTAATTCAGTGTACTATTAGAGTATAAAAGGAGAGCGGTCCAATTTGTTGAACATCTTTAGGTATTTTCCTTATAGACATCCACAGCCCAGCCTACATATCTCATGAAGCGTTATTTGAGATAAAACAGTAAGACAAGATCTCAGAGGGAGATGGTTACATAAATGAAGGCTCATACATACCATAAACTAATAAAGGGCCATTACAAAGGAAATAGGTACTAATATGATGGTGTCCATGATAAAGGAATTAGCAAAGGTAAGCAAGTTGAAGAACAACATGTTCAGAGGAAGCATATATTCAAGTGCATGTGGTGTACATATATTACACTCATACCCACAATCCTCCACCAACACACACCCCGTTTAAAAATATTCCAACAGTGAACAACTGTTACTCTGGAGAATGGTGGAAAAGCAAGAGTTGAAAAAGGGAATTTCATACTTGAAAAAAAATAGTTTTGTATTTAGAAGCATAAATTACTTTCATCATCTTTAAACTATGTTAATATAACCTCTCTACATAATACATATAATATATGCTCCTATAGATGTTATATAATACATGCTTACACTATATAATTTAAGCATATATTATATAATATTTAGCAACTAATTCAAAAATCAGTTTCAGAACAAAATAAAAACAAATACTCAAACCACAAAAGAAACAGTAATACACCTTAGACTCCCAACGCACAGTGCAGAAAATAAGATCTAGGTATAGTGAATTTTTTTCCAAGGCAAATATTAACTCATCATTCGATCTGAGTCAGGGAAATTCTTCAGTGTTATTTTCACAGACTCGCCTGGAATGACACCACATCCAGATGTAGCTGCCAAAAGAAATTAGTTTCAAAATAGATCTTGAGATAATTGTAGAAAATGACTTTGTTACACGGGATTATTTGATTCTGACCACTTAACTGTTGAGGAATGACAAAAGACAAGGATGCTTGCTTTGTCACAGTTAATAGCAGCCTTTCCTCCTGCCTATAGTCAAACAACAGCATTAGCTTCTCAATAACTCATTGATTTAACAAATATTTACCAAGTACATGCATCCACCAACACAAAATACAATAAAGCCTGTTAACACCGTCTCTGGAGACACTGATCCAGAGGGGAGGGGAGCCAACATCTAATTTACTTAGAAACAGATTAAAAAGAAAAGAAAAGAGACTAAGCCATATGCTTTCTTTCCTATTCATTCAAAAATGCCCATCCCGTTTACATAACAATGACCTGTGCCTATGCTCCTCCCAGGGGGGGTGGTATCATCAGATTCCATGCAGTAGCCATGATCATCATGTTTTATGCTGATCTTCTCAGTCACTGCTTTATTTTCAGGACCTAGCGCACTGTAGGCATTTAATAAGAACTTGCCTGAAGAATGAAAACAAGACCAACAAATGACAAGGGAAGGCTGATGTATTGGTTTTTGTGAGCTCTTTACTCTCTATTTCTAAAAAATACCCTTTCTTCCTGTGCTGTGAGTGGGAGCTGTCATCTTCCTATAGATCCTAAAGAGTTACCCACTCATGATGGGGTGGTGGGATTGGGGGAGGGGGTAGGAGGAATATACACGAGGAGGCAACCGCTGATCTTCCCCTGGATATATAAGGCCAAAGCTCACACGGGCTGGGTGTGGCTCATGAGTGGAGCATCTACCCAGGAACCAAGGGGTCACCGGTTTGATTTCCGTATTCCTGGTCAGGGCCTATGCCCAGGCTTGACCCCTGGTAGGGGGCATGCAGTAGGCAGCTGATCAATAATTCTCTATCATCATTGATGTTTCTGTCACTCTCTCCCTTCCTCTCTGAAATCAATAAAATCATATTTTTTTTAAAAAAGGAAGAGCTGAAACTGGTTTGGCTCAGTGGATAGAGCATCGGCCTGTGGACTGAAGGATCCCGGGTTCAATTCCGGTCAAGGGCATGTATCTTGCTTGTGGGCACATCCCCAGTGTGTGTGTGTGGGGGGGGGGGGGCGTGCAGGAGGTGGCTGATCGATGTCTCTCTCTCATCGATGTTTCTAACTTTCTATCCCTCTCCCTTCCTCTCTGTAAAAAATCAATAAAATACATTTTTAAAAAAAGGAAAGAAAGAAAAATCTCATTGATTTCTGGCAATAACCGCATGTGATGGGCCCCTGAGACTGATGGATGCCTTTCTCAGCCATGAGTAAGAAGCCAGGTTCAGACACGGCTTCTGTACAGAGAGAAGCAGAGATGAGAGCCTCCTGGACACAAGCATTCCTACTTCCGGTGTTACTGAGGACTTTCATTCACTGATAATGGCTGATGTTTGTCCAAGACTTTCAACAAATTCTTTGTCTCACTGAATTGCTTAGAGTTGGATGTTAGTCTCTGTGCATGGCTAAATGTTCATGAC
Source organism: Lasiurus cinereus (assembly GCA_011751065.1). NCBI lineage: Eukaryota > Metazoa > Chordata > Mammalia > Chiroptera > Vespertilionidae > Lasiurus > Lasiurus cinereus. Next base: position 60,306,649 of record JAAGEH010000480.1, read on the forward strand.
CAATGTGTTCCTTACACTAACTGTGAAGCCCTCAGTTAGTTCCTCTCACAGGATTTTAAAGAATTACAGAGTACATGGTATTTCCAATCTGATGTTAAATTTTGATTCCTTTAGAAGATGAATAGTAGTTATTGGTAAAACTTACTTTTTCATCATTGGCAAACTAAATTCTTAATGAAATAAAAGGTGGGAATGCACATTGGTAGTCTTTGGTCAAATATACACTTTGACCCATCCAGAGACAATAGTTAAAACAATTAAACAATTATATAAAACTAGAAGCCAGGTGGGGTCCCTCAGCCTGGCCTACACCCTCTCGTAATCCGGGACCCCTCAGGGAATGTCAGACTGCTGGTCAGGCCAAGGGACCCCACTGGTGCACAAATTCATGCACCTCTAGTATGCATATAAGATTTTTTGTTAATCTGTTCTAGCCTTTCCTCCCCCTCCTTCCCTCTAAGATTCATCAGTCTGTTCCAGGTTCCCATGCCTATGCGTGGAGTGTCTGCCCCTGGTGGTCAGTGTGCATCATAGCTACCAGTCGAATGGTTGCTTTTATATAGAGAGATTATTATATAAATAATTCTAGCAGTAGGACGTCTTTACCCAGAACTCAGGTTTGATGAGTTAAGAATTTCTAAATCCCAGGCTTTAGAAAGAGGACTGACATTTTTTAAAAAAACATATGAATCAGGTATCTTAATATTTTAGCAATATGACTAGATCTTCTATAGGTCAAAGGCTTATCAGATATGTGCTTCCCTGTTTTCTAATTGAGTTGTGTGTCAACATCTACCATAACTAAACTAAAATAAAGAGAAAAGACAAACACAATCTACCATAACTGTGTATACCAAAAACCAAGTCAAAGATCTCCCACCAGGTTTATTACACTCAAATAGGTAAGATACCACGGAAGTATCTGCCTCAAGATTTATGCTAAATACATTCTTGGGACAATTGCTTCCATGTTCTAGTTGATATACTACCCCACCTTCAGATCAGCCAAGTTTTCCAACCCTCCCCATCCTATCCCCTTTCGGTCCTGTTTCTTTAAGTACGTGCTGGAAGAATGGAGGCCATACTGATCAGGGCACAAAGCAAACAGAACAACTGGCTTCCATCAGCTCATGTTTGTTGATAGGAAATATGGGCTGGGTCTCTTTAAGGAGGCAATGGAGCAATCCAACTCACCTTTGCCAACAAAAGATTCTTTAGGAAATCAGATCATCCCTCCTGCTCTCCAGCTTCCCCCCCCCCCCCCCCCCGTCCTGATGTTTCCAGCAGAGCCTCGCATACAGCCAGGCGGGGAGCTCATTACACCCTAATGCTATGTTTAGATGTCAGGATGAAGAAAAAGGATTAGCTCTGCTGTGATCGAAATGTCTATCCCTCTGAAAGAAACACAAGGAAGAGTTACCTATTAACCAACTCTAAATTAGCAGTTACATAAAGTCTCACTTATACGGTTCCCAGAGGTTGCCATCCGGCATTATTCAATTACGCCGGAAGATAAATGAGGCCAGATGTTTTCCCTGCAGACTCCCTCAGCTCCAGGCAGCAGTCACCGGGCCCACAAGGAACCAAGTCCTCCCCCTGAAAGCTACACGTAGGAAAAGCTTCGAGGGTTCTGCTAACTGCCTTGACATTCGGGTTTTAAAAGTGCACCTGCCACCAGGTACAGAGAACATGAAGAGACAAAAACGTTCGAATATTCTATGGGCACACTCATGCAAAGGGGATATAAATATAAAACATTTCATCTATTATTAGAAATAAAAAGATCATTTTTTAATCTTTATTGTTGAAAGTATTAAAGATGTCCCCTCCCCGCTCCCATCGACACCTTCTAGCTTGCACCCCTCACCGCCCCGACCCTGGGCCTTCCCCACACTATTGTCTGTGTCCAAGGATGATCATCTATGCATACAAGTTCTTTTGTTAATCTGGGGGAAATCTCTTTTGTGGCCCCAGCCATTCAGTGGTGACCTTACCTATAATAATTGTAACTGTCTACACCTCTATGTAACAGCCAAAACATTTTGAACATAATTCACTGAAAATCAATGTCTCTTGCAGATAAATTATGTCATAATGAAAAAGATGGTTCAGTAGTTGAGCTTCGACCTATGAATCAGGAGGTCATGGTTCGATTCCCATTCAGGGCACATGCCCGGGTTGCTGGCTCCATCCCCACTGAGAGGCAGGCAGAAGGCAACCGACCAATGAGTCTCTCTCATCGTTGATGTTTCTACCTCTCCTCCCTTCCTCTCTGAAATCAATAAAAATACATTTAAATATACATATATAATCTAACACGTAAGGGATTGTGCATTAACATTCCATCCTCATGTAAGCAAAAGACTGGTAGAACATTCTAGGAAAGATAGTTTTGAGTGTTTGCTTTAAGACATGGAACAGATATGGCTCCATACCGGTGAGCTGAAGGACTGGACAAACATTGTTCATCTGGCTTAAGGTGCATATGGCCAACACATTCCTTGTGGAATGAAAGTCTGCAGGCTTTCGAGACAAGTGAAATGACCCCCCTTTTTCTCCATGAAGCGCAGGGCTCAATGGGGGAGTCTGTGGACTATCAGGAGTTCCTGAATGCTGTGTGCAGAGAGGAGTGGAAACTGGTGGAAATAGCCTGAGGGTGACTTTGCTCTGAATGGGAGGGAAATGTAGACAGGAATCTCGGAGACCGACTGGGAAATATAATCCCTCTGGGGGGGTGCCTTTCTACCAGCCCTCCTTTAGGCAAGAGAGCGACAGACAGACACAGACCGACACACAGGGAAGGAGGGAGGGAGAGAGGTGTTATTACAGTGTCCGCTTTCCTCTCCTCAATGGTGTGTGGAAACCGGGCCATACCTTTTCAATGAAACACAATTTGTCTGGATTTGGGAACTTGAACTCACTTAAACTGTCCGGCTGCCCTTTCTCTATCTCTTAGACTATCTGGGAATTCAATTCCCTGTTAACAGTAATTGTTCTGCTCTCTCTGGTTAAAAAACGTTCCTCCTCAATAGACGGATGGGAGGAAAAGCAACTATTTTATAAGACCAAAATACAAACAGAATTCTCTTGAAATAGCACATAAGAGAATTTTCATTGCTGGGAACATTCTCTTATTTCTTTGTAATGAAAAGTCTCTATTGTTTACTGGTTTAAAAAGATCGAAGCCTAAATACTGAAGAGGATGACTTTGCGAAGCATTCCAATGTGATGGTGAAGAACAGAGGGACTGGACCTGGTTGTCTTACTTGCCTCTTAAGCATGTACTTACACACTTAGCATCTCATACACAAAGGGAAAGGTAGCCAGGGATGAAAACACGGGTTTTACCTGTCAGGATCGGCAGGGACACCAAACAGTGAACACCAATCTTGAACTCTCAGTGGATTAAAACAAACAGGGATTTCTCACTCACACCTTCGTGCCCAACCAAAGACCGGGCTGACTGAAATCCCAGCTTGTCACCAGCTCCTGTGATCCACACAGCCGGGAAGGAAATAAGGTGAGTCACACTCGGGCTGGAGGAACAAGACAACTCACACTGTCACCCTAACTCCAAGGTGTCAAAGAGGTGAACCCTACCACATAGCCCTAAGCAGGCAACATGAATGAACTGGGGACCCACCTACTGACTATCACGAAACATCCAGTGAACCATGTATTAGAGACAGAAGAAAAAAATTAACAACTTAGCAGAAAACTATCTTTTATTTTCTCTGCAAACGTTATCCCACCCAAAGATAGATGAACAAACACAGAGGGAAAAATATATAATAATACAGCAAGTTTACTGAAGTCCTACACTGTTTCTTCTGCATTCACTCTTCCAATGACACCGTGAATGGGCTTAACGTTGCTCTTTCCCTAAAGCTGCCTCCTACTAGCACCAAGAGAGAAAAGTTCATGAAAAGATGGAGTGGGAAGACTGGTCTAATCAAGAAAGGGCTGCCCTAGCCGGTTTGGCTCCATGGATAGAGTGGGGGCGGATGGAAGGGTCCCGGGTTCGATTCTGGTTCAGGGCACGTATTTCAGTTGCAGCCTCCTTCCCAGCCCTGGTCAGTGCACGTGCAGGAGGCAACCAATTGATGCGTTTCTTTCACATCAATCTCTCTCTGTCTTTCCCTCTCTCTTCCACACTCTAAGAATCAATGGAAAATCATCCTCAGGTGAGGATTAAAAAAAAACAAAGGGCCTCATTTTCCACTACAGCTCTTAACACATGAGAAACTGTTTAACTTTCATGAATCTTGCATTTCCTACCATGGGAAGCTGAACTCGGTAGTGGATTCAAGCAGTCATTAGAAGATTAAAAGGACATGCAACATCTGTATTTGCTCATTTCTGACTCAAAGTCCAGCTATTCCTGTTTAGTTACTGGAACTTGGTTTATGAAGATAATATTAGCTAAACAGTGAAATGCAAAAATTGGATACATACAAATTGGAAAGTGAAAAAGAAAAACAGAGAGAACTCTTGGACAAGTGTGGTGATGGGGCAAATGGGGGTGGGGGAGGTGGGAAGGCATAGAGGGGAGAAATGGTGATGGGGAAATAAAGTAAAAAATTATAATAAAAGGTGGAGAAAAATGGAAACAGAGTTAAGATTCTTTTTTCATTGAATGTTGTCTTTATTTCTGTTCCTCATTTCCTCATTGAAAACCCTGGTGGGCCCTAGCCATTTTGGCTCAGTGAATAGAGGGTTGACCTTTTGGACTTGAAGGGTCCCAGGTTCCATTCCAGTCATGGGCACATACCTAGGTTGCAGGCTGCTCCTGCAGGAGGCAGCCGATCGATGTGTGTCTCTCACATGGATGTTTCTGTCTTTCTCCCTCTCTCCACTTTTTCTAAAAATCAATGGAAAAATATCCTTAGTTGAGGATTTAAACACACACACACACACACACACACACACACCTTGTGGTGGATTAAATGTATGTTTTTCTTCATACACAATAGCACTGTTGCCTAGAGCATGAGCAACATCAGCACTAAGGACCATCCACCATCATCCAGATGGAAAGGTATGGTTTCATTCCCACAAGGCTGACGGAAAAGAAGGAGGGATGGGGGACAAGGAGAAGAAATTCTGAAAGCACTGTCTCTTTGTTTCAGTTAAGCTCTAGGAGAAAAGAATTCCATGAGCTGAATGAACAAGAACTGATGGAAATGAGATTGAAATGTCCATAGAATTCTACACGGAGTAAGGAGTGTTCGGAGAAATGAGTGCAGACGTACACCATGAATAAGGACATTTTGCTCTCTTTTGCTGAACTAATAACATCTGCTGAGAATCGTGCTCGCCTCTGTGAAGAAAACACGGCATTTAGATGGTGAATACAAATACTGACCTGGATAGGCATTCGGGAAGGTATCTGGAAGCTTCATTCAGAATTACATATTTTGTGAATTCAGATCCTAAATTGTGTTACACTATGTTATAAATATTATAAATTATTTACATATAATTCTAAGAAACTGGTCAGGCCCTGGCCAGGTAGCACTGTTGGTTAGAGAATTATTCTGATTTGCTAAGGTTGTGGGTTCGATCTCTAGTCAAGGCACATACACAAAGCAAGCAATGAATGTATCAATTAGCGGAACAACACACTGATCAATTTCTCTTCTCTTCCCCCTCCACCTCCCTCTCCTCTTTCTCTTCGTTCTCCTCCTCCTCCTCCTCATTCTTCTCTCTCTCTCTCTCTCTCTCTCTCTCTCTCTCTCTCTCTTTCTCTCTTTCCCTCTCCCCTCTCCCCCTCTTTAAAGTAAAAACATAAAATCAATAAATACTTTTCTTAAAAAGCTGGTCTGTGAGGGAAAATAGAACAGAAACCATCCATTGTAACTTCTACCCTTTAAATCAGGGATGTTACATTTCAAAGGAAACAGACCAACAAAATCTTTAGAATTTTGCAATGGCTTCCTTGGCTTTAACATTTTTTTAAATATATTTTTTTATTGACTTCATAAAAGAAGGGAGAAGGAGAGAGACAGAAACATCAATGATGAGAGAGTCATAGATCCATTGCCTCCTGCACATCCCCTACTGGGGATGGAGCCCATAATCCGGCCATGTGCCCTGACCGGGAATCACACCGTGACCTCCTGGTTCATAGGTCAACATTCAACCACTGAGTAATGCCGGCCAGGCAGCCTTAATATTCTTTAAATGTAAAATGAACATCACAAAAAATCGTACCAGAAATAATGCATGAGAAGTATCTTCCTTAATGCACTTAAGATCTAGAGCTCTGAAGCTGGGCAGACATGGATTTCAATTGCTCCACTACTTACTACGTCAGCAAGTTAGTTTGCTCTCTCTGTAGTAAAGGCAATGGCATTACAGT
>JAAGEH010000480.1:60313019-60324578 GCA_011751065.1 Lasiurus cinereus
CTGGCTTCGGATTGGTTCTTCAGCAGAAGCTCTCTGTCTAGGGGTAGGTATATGCCCGCTGGCTTCCCCCAAAGCTCTCCTCTAGGGGTGTTGGTTGTTCATCAACCCCTGCCTTAGGTGGGTTTTCACCTAGCCAGGTTGCCTTAGCAACTAGTCAGCAAGCTTCAGCCTGATATTCCTGGACTTTCCTCTTTTCTGTTCCTCCCGTGGTCCCGACCCTAACGACCTATCCCTCTTCTATCTCCTCAATATAATGCATAACAAGTTGGTGCAGTGTCAGGAATATAAGCATTTATTAAGTACTAACTCTTATGATTAATTAGTGCTACTTTAGTAACAGTGACATTTTATGATAATTGATATACTAAGGTTATACCATCGTTATATCAGAATCCTACATCCTCAAAAGGAGGCTCTGACAGCCGAGCATATAAATATTTTACTTACATTTATAAAGGAGATTATTTACTTTGCAAACATTTGCAATCTGTGTTGTAATCAATGCGCTAGGTAATTCTTCTCCTGGATTGGAAGTGATAGCAAGCCTTTATAGATGATCATTGCACCTTATTAAAATCAAACATAGAAGATTACATTTAGGTTATTAAATTACTACACTGCACAACTTTACATTCACAGAGAAATATCTCTTGGGCCCTAAGTGGTTTATTTTTTTTTACATTAATTTCCCAAAGGTCAGGGTTCGTATCTTATTTCATTCACATGTCAGTTAACATAATGGCAGAAATTGACTACTTTTCAGTGCTATTAAGCATGATGACTGCTAAATTATTATCCCAAAGAAGTAAAAGATACTGTTGAGCTGAAAGCAGACACACTTACAAAATCCATCAGTTGTCCAATTGATTCTTGGGAAATTTAATCCCTTCTCTAGATTGCACAGCGACATGTCTCAGAAATAAACGAGGAGATAATTTTTATAGTTCCACTGATCTGTTGAAACTTTTAAAGACTTGGTTCTAAGGGCTCATTTTAAAAAACTCTGACTCATTCACTTTATTCAACTGTGATCAGCACTAACTTAACATGAGGTAGTGCATTAGGCTAGCAGGAAACAATTATAAACAAGTAAACAACTCATTATATTGCCACAACCACAAAGCACTTTGGGCACATGTAAATGTTTCTCAAAGAAAGAGGAGGCCTGAAGAAAGTGTGGGAATGTACTAGATAAAAAGAAGGAGAGGGTGGGAGGGAGGACTTTATGATGAGAAGGAACGGCATGTACAAAGTCAAAAAAAAAAAAAAGAGGGACAGCATGATAAACCCAAAGGCCGCCCAGTCCTTTTCTACGACGGGTGTTTAGAATGGGAACGGCCAGAGAGTGAAGCTGTGACATCAGGCAAGTCCACCGAAGGCAAGCCCAAAGGGTTCTGAAACCAGATGACAGCCCTCGGAGGAGAAGGAGACACCATCACAAGTTTCTGGCGCTGGCTGGTCTGGCTTGGTGGATAGAGCCTCAGCTGAGGAGGGTCCCAAGTTCGATTCCGGTCAAAGGCACATGCCCTGGTTGCAGGTTCCCTCCCTTGGGGGGGGGGGGGTGGCGTGCAGGAGGCAGCTGATCAATGATTCTCTCTCATCATTGATGTTTTTATTTCTCTCTCCCTCTCCCTTCCTTTCTGAAATTAATAAAAATTTTTTTAAAAAGTTTTTGAAAAGGCCAGTGGTTGAGCATTAACCTATGAACCAGGAGGTCATGGTTTCGGGTATGGGCTCCATCCCCAGTAGGGGTGTGCAGGAGACAGCCGATCAATGATTCTCTCTGATTATTGATGTGGCTATCTGTCTCTCCCTCTCCCTCTCTGAAATCAATAAAATTATATTTTTTTAAAAAAGTTTTTGAAAAGGAGATATTTTGCATATTCCCCATTAGTGACACCGAATTCACTCTCTACCCTTCTCCATGCAACTCTGTAACCCTGTAGCCTGACATCTGTGAATTTCCTCAATGAAGACACCCCTGTGATGGACTCAGCCAACAAGGGGCGCCAGCTGGAGATGAGAGAATGAAGGGAGAGAGGGGTCAGAGTACTGATGTCCATGTCTCCCTCACATACTGGGGCAGAGAGAGAGCACGGACAGTGGAGGGATCCAGGAAGGGCTGGTCCCCGGGGTTGGGTTGGAAGAGGCCATACCCCCCGGCATGGAGGCCCTCAATCTGGTGAGGTCCCCGAGGCAATACTAATGGTGCAGCCCCAGCAGTTACCCCCAGGGGGCGATGAAGATGAAGGGGCATCCCAGAGCCATTACTAACCAATACTCCTTTGTGTGACACCCACACCCACCCTTTCTCCACTTTCTTGCTCCCCAGCCCTCAAGTCCTGAGACTGGAGCCGGGCAGGGACCTAGAGGAGCAATAGGAATCCCCTCCCTGGGTGCTCCCATACCCCTGATGGCCAAGGGCACCCATGTTGGAACAAGAAGAGGTTCAAGAGTTCTGCTAACTCCCTAGTTCATACATTACAGGATCCCCATCCCGGATTTGGGCTCCATGACCTCTCCATAGGTCATGGGGGCCACTTCCTCATTAAGTACACCCCCCGCCCAGCCCAAGGAGGTCTGAGGGGTAAGGACTGTCAGTTATTGTGAAGGTGGTTGATGTTTGAAGCAACACGGAGAAGCGTAAGTAAATAAAAGCTCACCGTTTCTGTCACACCACTTTTTCCTACCCCCCCAAACCAAATCCCTGGAGCGACCACGCCCTGCTCTTACCCCACCAGGACTCAGGGTGCTAAGAACTTCCTGCGGGTGCCCCCTGCTGGCTGTCCTTGTTCCTCCCCTTCCTGTGCCCTACCTTTCCTTCATCACCTCTTCAGCAGAGCACCACCCGTCTCCTACGGGGACTCAGACTCAAGAGGATGGATACCACGGACCAGTTTTACCTAACCTCAAATTCCAGGGGGCCCCATAAATCACGTTTACCTGTCAGGAAGCAGTTAGGGATGCAAGCAAGAGAATTATCCCAAGTGGGAGCGAGTCTGAAGGCAATGAAGCCAGCGCCAAAGTTGCTGTAGCCATTTAAGCAGGAGAGGGAGACTACCAGACACTATAATTAACTGGCATCGTCTGGTCTAATGTCAGACACTCTGCTAAGTACATTATACACATTATCTTCCTTAAATATTCCAGCCGCTCTTTCATGTTATTATTCCCCTTTAATAGACAATGAAACTAAAATGGAGAGATGTTAAATAATTTGCCCAAGGTCAAACACATAGTAAGTGGCAGGATTGAGACGCACACATAAATCTTCCTGACTTTTAGGCCCGTCATTAATCTATATTCTTTCTCATCTCCTGTCTGGTGTCAAAGTAAATCACAGTGGAAATGGATATAAGTCTAGGATGAAAAGATAAGGATTCGGAGATGGGAAGAAAAGGAGGTAAAACTGGCAGAGCTTGGTGGTCACGGAATGAAAGGGGGAAAACACAAAAAGGCATTTAATGAGCACGGTCGTGGCTTTCACTGAGAAATGAAAAGAAGAAGGGGGGACAGACTGGTGGGGAGCAGGAGGCAGGGAAGACATGATGTATTCGGTCTGAACCTTGTTGACGTCGTTATTGGTAGGAAACACAAATGAGGTATTTCCACCGCGGTAATGAAGAGGCCATATCTGCCTTCTCAGCAGTCCCTCGCCGCCAAGCTAGAGATACAGGAACTAGAATCTGACCATCGGAGGCACCTGCCTGTGAATGTGAGTCTTGAATGCCATAGGCAAAGACAGAGAAGATCAGGATACGATCATTGGACACACAAGCAACACAGGCAGTGTCCCTGGTCACGCTAGGTCACCATGGAGACCATGAGTGGGGGTAGCAGTACCCACAGCCTATGTGTGTCTGTAGCATGCTGTACTATGTTTGTAGCATGACTCTGTGTGTTTCTGCTCCACAGATTCCACTGATTTCTGCCTATTTTTCCAGCCTGTTTTCCCCCACTTCTTCCTGATGATTATTAGGAACTACTTTGTGGCCTCCAAAAAACTCCTTTTCTACTTAAATTAGCAAGAATTGTTTTCTGTTGCTTGTAACCCATAATTCTGTCTGATAACATCAACATATGATAACATCAACATATTCATTGCTGTTATAACCAGTTAAGTATGAGGGGGCTCCTTCCTGCATGGCTCTTAAGTCATTTCCAATCATGAGTTAGAAATGCTAAATTTGCTAGCTGCTGAAGGAACTCTTAGAAGAATTCAAAGAATTCGTGGCCTGGTGGGAATACAAAGCCCTAAAGGAGCTCTGTACCACAACATGATTAAAAATTTAAAGCATAAAAAGGGTAAGAAGTGTACTCTAAAAAAAAAAAAAAAAAAAAAAATTGTACTCTATGTACCGAGTACAAACAAACCCACCCATCAATATTTAAGAAAGAGTATTAAAAGTGCAGAACTTCAAGGAGAAAGGTGATATGTAGCAATTCTCAGATACAAAAGGCATATCACCACTTAAAAAAAAAACAACTCACCACAGACAAGGTATCATAAACATTAATGCAACAACATAATGAAGATGCATTTCAAAGTACTAAGGCTAAAAAAAACTGTCAATTAAGACTTTTGTAACTAGCTAAATTAGCACTCAAAGGTGAGGGTAATGTGGGATCTCTCCATTTTTTTTTTACTAAGTCTCTCCACATTTTTTTATTTGTTTTTTTAATGAAAGATGTGCTAAGCCTCGTAGAGAGAGCCTCTGAATGGTGATCTACGTATGTGGGGGAATAATGCTCCCTACAGGCTGCTCTTGACCACTTTCCCAGGAATGCCTCCATAGAATCAGGTGTGTTTGGTGGGGATAAGTACGGCTTAGCATTGGAAAACAGATTAGGGTGCAAGCATTGGAAAACAGATTAGGGAGAAAAGTCGTTGGGAGGTCAAAACTCTATAAAACACGGTGAATGAAAACAGAAGGCCCTCAAAGTGAGTGTTCCTTAGAAGACAGCTCGACCCTCTCCGTAGATCTTGTGTGTGTTGGTGACACAGATGAGCAGTCAGCAGCTCATGGTCCTTGGACCAATGGTGGTCCCTGAGGCCCGAAGGGTTGGTGACCACGGACATGAGTAAGCCTTTCCTAACCAGCTATGCCAACACATTCGCTTTCTGTGCCCAACGCATAACGCATCTAGGGAGGAATGCAATAGCTGTTGAACAACTGGGTACGTTTTCCTGGGGATAGCCATGGTACATAAAAAAATAAATAAATCATAGGAATTGTTCATCTATTTAGGGAGAAGATCAAGGCAAGAGTCCTCATCCTGGGAGACTGGCCATTGGATGTGTGAGACTGCCAAAGAGGGGGGCCGATAAGATAACAAAGAGAGGAGCAGGGATAATTCTGAGCTGACTCCATACCGAAAGGGGGGCTGGGAGAAGAGAGCCTCAAGCAAGAAGGAGTGGGTCAGAGGAGTGATGGAACAGAACACAATGACCATGAAAACAGTTTGATTCAAAATGTTCTAACTGAATCTCTAGGATGGATATTAAAAATAAGAAATTAAACAGAAAGGACTTAGAAAAGACCATTTTTAACAGGAAGCTGTTGAAGCATTTAACACATTTTAAAGAAAGGAGATTTTCTGATAAACGCTTTTTAAAATAAGAGATTATCTGTTGTGTGTGCATGTTGGGGGTGGGGTTGGGGAGATACCAGGAGGCTGGAGAGTAATACAGAATTCTGATGGTCCAGATAACAGCTTCGTGCTATGACCGTGCCAACAAGGTTTTGATATATGTACAAATCACATGTGCATTCAAAAAACAGAAAACTAAGAACAGTAAACAACAGCCTCACTATATCATGACTGTTCTATGACCGCGCTGGAGGAAAAAGTCCCCCAAATCCCATCTCAATTCCCCACTCTTTAAAATTATTAAGATATGTGCAAATACATCACAGTTAACAAAATGCTAGGAATGCCCATCTGTCTCCTGAGTACGGTGAAGAAGGTCAATTCTATTCCCTTCTTTACTGTGTAAGCCACTGGTAATACATTCAGAAACCAATTATTGCACAACTAAAGAAAAATAGAACACTTGCCCCCCCAAAATACCAAGGATGGAATTATTTTAAAAATCATTCATATCTCATTTTTTCCTGGACCGAATTTATGCTAAACATCTGCAAAATAAGCCAAGGCATCTAACTGCCTGGTGCAGTAAATGATCTATCTGTGTACTTTGACATAATCACACCGTTTCTAAGCTGGTCCACTCAGTATACACTGCGCTACCTGGGAGAATTCCTCTGGTGACCAAAGTGGGGGTCTTGGGTGTCATCTGAGTTAGAGATTTTAGCTTTTAAAACCAATGTTCTGGCCAGCCCTTGGGCTCCAACCCCAGGGCACGAATTGGCCTTCAAACCACCCCAGACTGTGTCAGAGGGCTACCTGTCAATCAAGCCAGGCCAGGGCCTAGCCCCAGTTCAGTGTTGTCACTTGCTGACATGAAACCCGGCAACAGTTAATTGTTGGGGCTTCGAGTGGGAATGCTGAGGGACAGGAGAGGTAGGTGTCGAAGTTCAGGCTGATAGAGCTGTTAATTGCCACCCTTTTCTGCGGGCTGGTGTGATAATGAAAACAATGTGGCTAATCATATAATGTGCCTATTTGTTCCCCGAGGGCTCTTCAGGGGCAGTCTGAGCCCCGGCTAGATTTCCCCTCCGCTCCGGCTGTGCGGGGACAAAGGCCGGACAATCCCGGCGCTCAGGGCTGGCAAACAGCTGAGCAGGGTCCCACACCCAGGCCCCGGCCCGGCCTGTCAGGAAGGGGCCAGTCTGCTCCTGCCCACCTCTGGGGTGGAAGGGGGGAGGATAAATGCACAACAACTTCAGGCGCACTTTTGATGATGCTGGGGGGTGAGGGGGGGGAGAGTGTGGGAAGAGAGAGACAGAGAGACACAGAGAGAGAGAGAGAGGCTGATGTAGGCTTGGATCCTCCATTCAGCAAATCGGGGGAAAATCCCAGCAGTAAAAAATGCCCCTTTTCCTTGTTAAATTGGAAAGACAGCACAGGAGCGCACAGGAGCCGGTGCCAGACCTGGCCTAAGAGACAGGGGGCGATGCCGGGCACCCCATTAAACCACACCTGGGACCCACTTCCGGAGAGGCCCCTCATGATCTCAGAGTCTCTGGGGAAGCGCAGCCCTCGGTGGCGTGTTTTCTACAAATGCGTGTTGCTTCCTGGGGCTCCTTGTGCCTCACTTGGCAAAGGATATTGGATGACAAAGTTGTGTTATTGAAAAATCAGTATTTCTAGCACCCATTTGTTTTCAGACTCTTTATGACCAAGTAAGGGCGGCATTCAGAGACACCCCAGGACATTCCCTATCCATTCCCTCTCTCTAAGGGACGGTCATTCTGTTTTGTGTGGGCCTTTATTATTATTATTATTATTATTATTATTATTATTATTATTCTCTTTCCACCAACACCTAACTGGCAAGGAACAACTTCCGTAAAAATAACTTTCAAACCCCCACCCCCCATCATTTCCAGCTCCTCTGCAGGGCCTACCCCTCCAGACCTCTGCTGTTTCTAGGCGTGTCTTGTGCAGTGACCCCTGAACCCATCCTCCTTCCTGACTCTGCGCCTCTATCCTTGCGGCTTTCTCAGAATGTTCTCCTCTTGTCACCTGTGTGATGCGTATTTCAAGGACGAACCGAGTTTCATCAAACCCGTCAAAAGCCTTCTCCAGTCACTCACTGCCACCAGCTCTCCCTGCTGTGAATCTGCAGACCAGCACCTGCCTGATCGCTCACGGGACACCCCGACGCTGTCTGTTCTGTCACCCCGTTCCCCTCGTCTCCTCTCCTGCACTCTCCCCTCCTGGAGGCGATGGCTCTGGATCCTCCCCGGCATCTGAACTGCCTGTGGGGGAGCCCGCAATATGGTTAAGGAACACATGCTCCTCTCCAATGCGTTTCAGTGAACGGATGAAGCTGTTCCATGATTAGATATTAAATCGAACTGCTTTCCCAGTTAGCTTTCCTGTCGTGCGATGCCTTTCCAGGTAGAACTCCACAAGTCTCACAGCCGGAGCACGCTGAGGAAAGAGTCCGTTTCTCACCCCCAAGGAACTGTCTGCTCTCCAAAGAGTTTGTCAGAGAAGAGAAAAAACGTTCCGACTCATTTCTTAAAATTCCCTTTCATGTTAGCAAGACATAAAAAATGAATCACCTAAAACACCAGGCCCACGTGCCCATTTCTCATCATTTCAAACACATGTTATTTCCACTTGAAGCTCATTTCTTAAAATATGGAGCGCGCTGAACCCATCCATCTTTTAAACTGCAGAATGAAAGCATGGGCCCCGTGTCTGAAGGAAGAGATGATGAGAGACAGACACGCAGAGAGGAGGCCGGAGGCCGATCCCGGAAAACCGCCGCATCCAACCAAAGGACAGGGGAGCAACTGAAAAAAAAAACAAAAAGAAAACCCCGTTTGCCAAATACACTGGCCTGGCTGCCAGGCCGGTGAGCCGGGTCACCAGGAGGCTCTCGGGCACCTTTGGGGCTTGCTCCAAATCACAAGTCATCGTGCTCTCTGCTGGCAGGGCCTGGTCACCCCCTAAAATCTCAGTGACAGGAGCAGTGCCAACAGCAGGACGGATGCTCCCTGCTCATCCCCACGCCTGCGGCTCCTGAGAGAAGGTGCTGATGTCCCCAAAACACAAAGGCCAGAGGCCGGGCAACCGGTAAAGGGACAATTGCCAAACAGTGCTCGCCTGGCATGGTTACCAGCACCACGCCGCTCTGCCTTCTCGCCCCGCTAAGGGCTGATTTAGGCGGTAATGCATTATAAATCTCCCCTGGGCCAGAGATCCACGCAGGCTCCCTTTAATTAATACACCCGCGACTTCGTTTTTCAGGCAACGTGATTTACAAAGATGTCCGTTTCCCCCAGACCTTCGGGAACCCTGCCCTGGCCTACGGGGCTACGCGCCTGCTTTCTCCCCGCAACGAGGCACATTTTGCCATTTAACGTCTTTTTCCAAAGGTCACCTTGAACTACCCAAAATAAATAAATAGATAAAGGCCCCCTGATAGTCATCAATCTGCATGGCTCTGTCTAAACTGTGGGCACCTCCCTCAGCCACGTCACTAACCAAGCACAAAGCTCCTGGAGATGAAGATGTATTTCCAGGTGCCAGCGAGACAAAGGTGGTCCCTCCGCGGTGAGACCAAGGGAAGGGCACGCCCCGGGAGCAAATGAACACCCCGAACCCCTATCTCAGCAGCCACACTCCCTGAAGGACAGAGTGACGAAACTGCCCCAAAGCACTTCTCGGAGCAACATTTGTGCCCGTGCAAATAAAATATAAAATAAAGGAGGCAAGAGAATTCACCTGGAGTAAATATATACATAACAGTCCTCTCTGCCTTAAGCCAGCAACAAAGAAACCCCTGAGCCCCGTCAAACAAAGTCCTGTCCAACTCCCCTGTCGTTTATTTTATTTTTTACAAAGCAGCACGAAGATCCTCCCCCGCGGCAGAGACTGTATTTATAGTCACGGAGTGGGGACTTCAGATAAAAGTCAGAAAGATTAAGGTGGAAGAAGCCCCCGCTCGCCAGGAGCTGTGTGGTTCTGATTTTCTGTCGTCCTGGCAGGTTTGCCAATATTCAGACAGAAGATGCTCGCGTGTGGCTCGGTGGGCTCCTGGGAGACCCCGGCATCTCTGGGGAGCGGAGGACGCGGGTGGAAAGGCGTGTGGGCTGGGAGCAGGCTCCACGTTACATGGCGATGCGCAAAGTACCCACCCCAACTGCAGGCAGCCGGGGGAGGGGAGGCGGCGGAGGGCTGAATTTCTGCAAGTGATGCCGGGCAGAAAGAAGACGAAGACGAAGAAGAAGAAGGGGAAAAAAAAAAAAAGATGTGGTATTACTGCTTTAAAATGGCAGCCTGTTAATAATCACTGCGTTCCTGGAAACGCAGGCCACTTCCAGCGCCGCCTTCTCACCACCCAGGGACCTGGGGGGCGGGGGTACCCTGTCTCCCTCTCAAACCAAACCCTGGGGGTGCCACGCAGGAGTTTATAGGCTGGGAGACTGTCTACTTTTCTGACAAAGAAGAAAAAAAAACACACACACACACGATATAAAAATGCTGTTTTTGCCTGGCTCGGTTTAGTTACTCCGGAGAGAATGCTTCTCGCATGTATGTTTTTCTTCACGATGAATGCAAAGCGACCCCGAAATGCAGCTTTTGGTTCACAGAGCAGAACAGCTATTTTGCATTTCTCCTCCCTTAATATCGTCTCCTGCAAGAAAATCACTTTATCTAACACACACACACACACACACACACACACACACTCCAGGGTGCTCAGTGTCTCCGGTATGAACTGGAAGGTTATTGTGAATGTGAATTTGGACAGTCTCTCCTCCGTTCCTACAGTGCACGAGCCCCGTACTGAGTTGTATATTTTCAGGCCATCCTTGGTATTTACGTTTAAAATCAGACACTTGGTTTAACAGTGGATGAAGAAAGACTAAAAAAAGTCCTTAACACACACAGCCAGGGGCCGTGTGAAATATGGAATGACAGTATTTGCACCGCCGAAACAGCAAGAAGAAAGCATTCCTTTCTCGCTGAGTGTAAATTCATACTATCAGTTTGGAGAGCAAACATATTTTTCATGCGAGTCTGGAAGAGGTTTTAAGTCTATGTGCTTTCCCTGTAATCAGAAAGCAAGCACGAAAGCATGTCAGTGTTCCCCAAACAGGTCCGTTTCTCTGTAATTCACAAAGTTTAAGAACCATCGAGAATCACTTTTACAAATCACAAATTTCTGAAAAGGGCATTTTCGAAGTACGATTACTGGCTGCTCTATTCGGTGTTTTATTTCAACAGCAACATTTTGAATACAGGCACATTTGTACCGCTACCAGGGGGAAAATAACTTGAACCAAATTGAAAAATTACCATAACTACCGGTTCAATATGTCTGGTTAAAATAGAGACATCTGGTGTGTCATTAATTCTTTTGTGTTGGTGACTCCTCGTGTCTTTTCCCATCAATGAACTTTGCAAGGGAAAAATACAACTTTTTACCACCACCACCACCACCAACAAAAAACAACAACCCCGTGACTCGGAAATCTATTCCACGATTTGCCAATCAGGCAATGTTATGATTAGTTCACAGAAAGCCCAGTGCTTTTCGAGAGCACAAATGGTTAGCTTTACATTCCATCAGAACAACGCTCGGAAGTCATTCTCTGCAGGCAAATACGGCTAATTCATGAAAATATTTATCAATCGGCACATTGTTCGCCAGTTTAAAATGCACGCGCTGGAGCTCTCGGTAATAATACTTGATTGCCACTCCAAGGGATCTGAATAGTACATTCTGCACCCCCCCCCCCACGCCATTCTGAATTAATGGCCGGGCAAACAATAAGTAAGGCACGGCACTCCGGCAAAAAAACACACACACACACACACCCAGTGATCACATCCATCCACCCGGCATCTCCAGAGCCCTGACTGCTCGCCGCCACCCATCCCTCGCCAGGAAGTTTCTCGTCCTGCAGGCGGTTC
>JAAGEH010000480.1:60324978-60415800 GCA_011751065.1 Lasiurus cinereus
CGCCGCCGCCGCCGCCGCCGCCGCCGCCCGGGCGCCGCGGTGACAGCTCCGGGGCTGCGGCGCTCGGCCCGGCTCCCAACAATGCGCTCTGACGTCACGGGGAATGGCGACGGGCCGCACCCCCGCCGCTCACCCCGCCGCTCACCCTCGCCCTCGCGCGCGCACACCCTCGCCGCGCGCCCCGCTCCAGCCACGCCCGGCGCCCCTCGCCAGACCCCACCCCCGGCGCCCCGCCGCCGCCGCCGCCCCGCTCCGGAGGCCCAGGCCGGGGACCCCCGCCCCTTCCCCGGCCGCGGGCGCGGGGCGCCGGGGGGAACTTGGGTCCGAGTCCGCGGGCCACTCGGAGGCTCCGTCCGGGGCGCCGGCGCTCCCACCCGGGCGCCCCCGCGGCCCCGCCGGGTCCCTCACTGTCGCCCGCGGGGCGGGGGCCTGCCCGGAGCCGGAGCCGGAGCCGGAGCGGGGGGCGGGGGGCGGGGGGGGGCGGGCGGCCTCCCTCCCGGGCCGGTGCTGGCCGCCGCGGGCACGGGCACGGGAACAATGCGGGCCCCGGGCTGCCGCTGCCGGAGGGAGGGCCCCGGCCTGGGCGCCCGCGCTGGTGCGGTGGGGCAGCCGAGAGCGGTCCTCCTGCTGGACCCGCGCACACACGGGGGTTCACCAGGGTCAGTGCCAGGCGTGGGAGGCGGGAGGCGTGGGATGGTTCACCTGGTTAGCGAACTACACACAGACATACACTCACACTCACACACACACACTCACACACACACACTCACACACTCACACTCACATACACTCACACACACATACACACACTCATACACACACACACACTCACACACACACTCACATACACACTCACATACACTCACACACACACTCACACACACACACACACACATATACACACAGACACACTCACATACACACACTCACACACACACTCACACATACATACACACACACTCACACACACATACACACACTCACATACACACACTCACACACATACACACTCACACACATACACACACACACACACTCCCATACACACATACACACACTCACACACACACATACACACACTCATACACACTCACATACACACACTCACATACACACACACTCACTCACACACACATACACACACACACTCACACACATACACACTCACATACACACACATACACACACACTCACATACACTCATACACATACACACTCACATACACACACACTCACATATACATACACACACTCACACACATACACACACATACATACTCACATACACACACATGCACACATGCACACAATACACACACTCACACACATACCCTCACACTCACATACACACATACACACACACACACACTGGGACAAACAACTGCGAGGACCTGGAAGTTTCTGGAAACCTCCCAGCCGCCCAGCTCCTGGTGAGGGCGCGGGTCTGCCAAGTTGTCGCTGTGCGCAAAGGAGAAAAGGCGCCGGACCCTCAGGGCGCCCGGTGAGCCTCTGCCTGCAGGACCTCAGCCCCCGGCAGGGCACTCCCGCCGGGATGTGTGTGTGTGTGGTTATGTCCTGGTGTGTGTATGTGAGTGTGTGTGTGTGTGTGTGTGTGTGTGTGTTTATGTCCTGGGTGCAGACCTCAGGTGTGTACCTCGCTCGGCGTGTGTCTGCATTTACCCTCCCGCGTTGGATCCTGCAAACGTCGCGGCTCCACCTCTTTGCTCCCCGCGCTGCACAAATGAGCCGAGAGCAGCATTACATGGCAGCCCAGGTCTCCGGCAGCATCAGCGCTGAGACGCCAACCCCAAATCTCCCCACCTCACGGCCCCGTTCTCGCTGTTCATCCTACAAGACAGTGTTTGCACACGAGCGTCACTCACCAGCAGCCAGTGTCGCCCTGGAAGAAAAGACACGCCGGCGGAGGGGGACCGTTACACGGGCCCAGGACCGAGGTGATGCAAATATTGGCCTGCCCACGCTCAACCAGCGGCAGGTCACCAAAATAAAGAGCTGACTGGGTTAATTATTTAAAAATACGTGCATTGCTAATTCACCGGAATGAGGGAAAGCTGTGCACCCGTTTAAGAAAATACCAGAAGGTCATCTTCACTTTTTTCTCTTCTTTAAATGGACCGGAGCGCACACTGAAGTTACCGGGAGGGGAAACCTGACCCAGGCCCGGGGCGTAACTCTCTCTCCAGGTGTATTATATTTTTACTTCACATCTCACGTATATTACATCTGAATCGCATTCACATCTGCTTTTATTTTCCGAAATCCGCTTTATGGCTAAAGTAATGGATCTGTTTTCAAAGTGTTCTCCTTCTAATGTTTTCTCCTCTCTTCAGAAATGGCTATGTTAAGCAATCAGACCGTAACATGTAATTTGTTATTTTCTGTGGAATAGTGCTTAATAAGAAGTTTTGGAGCCAGCTAACGGGAAACATGCATATTTAGTTGCTCTACAGTAACTTATTATTCCTTAGTAACCAACTTGATTATCAAAGAAGAGAAAATAGATCATCCTACTGAAGCAGATATCAATCAATTCATTGCTTAAAAAAAAAAAGCCACCTGAAACACAAAAATGACTCGTTCGATGACAGTGAGCCAAGCATAGATGATCAATATTCTGAACTGACTCTTAGAATGAACCTCCATTTTGGGGTGAGTATAAATAGGCCCTTGCAGGTAAGTTTGGTTAAAGACTTGGTGAGTATTTGATGCCAAAATAACATATATGTACTTCACGGAGCACCGGGACAGAGCCGGGCCTGCTCCTGGACCTTCAGCCATCCTTTCGCTTATGGCCCCCTCTGTCCCCATAGCTGTCTGTGGCAGGAGGAGGGAAAGAGGATCAGCTACTGATCTTTATGTTTGGTAAATTACATGAACCTCTCTCTTTTTTTAAGAGGTAGAAACTGATTGATGTCACCAGAGATACACAAGGCAAATGATGTGAAAATTACTAAGAGGAGTAACTCTCTGCTGGGGAGATGTTTTAAAAAGGCTTTAAAAAAAGACATGTCCGCCGAGGCCGGTTTGGCTCGTGGATAGAGCGTCAGCCTGCAGACTGAAAGGTCCCAGGTTCGATTCCGGTCGGGGGCATGTACCTTGGTTGCGGGCACATCTCCAGTGTGGGGCGTGCAGGAGACGGTTGGTCGATGTCTCTCTCTCATCGATGTTTCTGACTTTCTATCCCTCTCCTTTCTGTTCTGTAAAAAATCAATAAAATATATATTTTTAAAAAATGCTGTTAAAAAAGACACGTCCTTTGAAGCAGGATGTGAAAGATGGCAGGATTTGAACATGTGAATTCGTAGAAATGGAGAGAAACTTTCCCACCAGAAGCACAGCCGAAGTCAGGACCGTTTAGGGCCAGGGAAATACGCATATGCCCTAGCCTTCCTTTAAAGTTCCCATCGGAGCAAATGCATTTCAGGCTGAAAACTGCCCGCTCCCCCCTTCCTTTGGTGAGGCTCCCCTCCCAGTTCCACAGCACCGGGCAGAGGCCACCCCAGAGGTCAACCCGCATGGGATAAAGGGCACCTTCTCCTCGGCATTCCCAGGCCGCCTTCTCCCAGGCGGGCTCCGGGGTTTGGAATTCAGCGATGGCTGTGGCGCAGGCCTCCCGCATCACGTCCAGCCGATCTCGTCCTGCCCGGAATGGGACGGAGTTTGAGGTTACCAGACGTGTTAACGCATGATGGACACTCCAAACCCAGCACACCCGAGCACTAATAAGTGTCCATGGATGTCAGACAAAACCGAGGTGAGGTGCATTTTGGAAACGGGTTAACGTTCATAGGAGACTCTGGCCCTGAGAGAGAGAGAGAGGGAGAGAGAGGGAGACCTGAGCATTAGGGGCAGAAGTAGCTGTGTCCTGGTCTGTCGGAAAATGTAATCAGAGTGTTGACCAAATATGGGAAAGCTTAGGCCGGGATAAGGGCCTGGGACTGCTTTTATTGCCATCCCACACACCCCATGCAAGTCTGGAATGAATGGAAGCTTCCTCCACCCCTCCCCCACACATGCCTACCAGCAGGCCCAGCCTGGAGCAGAAGGTGGGGTGAGCAGGGAGTCATAAAAGGGGAAAGGGGGAGAAGAAAGGCCATGCTGCCGGGGAGACTGACGGGGCAGGTCTGGGGGCGCCTTCCTGGCCGAGCCACGTGCGTTCCGTTTCGGAAATACACTTATTTATTAGCACAAACCGGGGATCTCCGGATTCTGCCAATAGGCACCTTTAACAGTCTGATTTCTCCAGGTCAATTAGGAAACCCCAGGATGACAGTCACCTTCTCTCCTTTGTGCAATACCCAGCTCTCTGAATTGTCCCTAACCTAGGCCCCGCGCTCAACCAAGGACAATAAATTATATATTTTATTGTCCCTAACCTAGGCCACAGCCAATAATCACCGAATAAAAGATTGGAAATGCAGTAATATGATCCTCTTATCGTAAAGACAATAAAAGTTCAATCAAGATTTATTTCCTTTACCTCCCCCCCACCCCATCCTACTAGCAAAATGTTTTGGTTGTTTTTTTTTCTTCCTATATTTCACTGAGCAATTCAGGGGTGACGCCCAGAGAAGTAAAATAAACCAAGCACTGGTGTGGATGATAACCGTCGGATATTACTGAGTGATGCTCCTCACTGCTCATAAGTCTTGGCCCGGTCCCTCTTATTTTTCTTCCCGTGGAGACCCTGTTTCTCATTTTTCACGTCTCTCAATCTAGTCTCTTCACGTCGGTTTACACTGCAAATATACATATTAGCTGCCCTTCAGGAACATACAGAGGGCTTTCGTCATATTATCCAAGACTAATTATTCCTAAACTCCCCCCAATCCTTCCACCGGGGAAGGAGTGGGTGAGTTGTGGTTACTTTGTTTTTCACTTGACTTCTACAAGCGTTTGAAATGTCAAGATTTAGGTGTGCTATGATTGTAGAGATAAAGAGGGGAAAAAATGTTAAGATTTAGGTGTACTACGATTGTAGAGATAAAGAGGAAAAAATTTTAAAAAACAAACATCTTCCACGTTATTTTCAAAGCTTTTCTGGTAGCTGATTTTACGGGCATTGTCAAAGCGTATAGCTTTCTGGTTGGAGCTGATTAGAGTTAAGTGATCAGCTTGTAAGGCTGCTCATGTTTCAGCTCTCCGGTCAACTTATATGACTATCTCATTTCAGTGCGTTAATTAAAAAATAAGTTTTTTGTGTTTTTTTTTCCTGTTACAGCCAGATCCTGTAGCATCTAAAGCTTTCTTAACCCTGAGGAGGAATGGAATAAGGTGGCAAAACTATTTCCCTCCTTTTCACTTTCTGCTTTTTTTCCTGCTTTATCTAAGTACTTCCTTTTGGAAATAACAAACTCTGCTCCTGAGTAGAGCCCTTCATTCAAGAATTTACCTTTCCCCCCTTTAAACCCTTAATTGGGCCGAGAGAACACAGTCTGATTTATGGCCTCCCGTTGAACAGAAACTCACACTTAATCCATTACACAAAGAGGGGATACACAGATCCCCTAACAGCACCACTCATTAAGTTTATACAGAATGAAAAAAAAAGAAGAAAAAAAAAAACACTTAGCAAATGTAAATAAAGCTTTTGCTCGATACCGTCTTCTTCGGCATCTGTAATGTGATCAGAATATCAACAGAGCAGCCTCGCAGCTTTTTGCTTATTTTCCAAACCGCAAATTAGATTTCTCTAGGTAAACTCTCATTCACATTTAGCGGCTAAGAGGGGAAATTACACACTGCTAAATTCATCTTGGGGTGGAAAGAATGTTCTCAGCGCACAAAAGAGAAGACCAGAATGCCGAGGACAACGTCTGCCTGTCTGTCTGTCTGTCACAGGCTCTGGAATGCCCAGGCCATGCTGCTGATACCCTTCTTGCCGCGGTGGCTGTGTTTGCCAAAAGGGTAACTTCTGTGATTGAGAGGTTACCCGCCCCCCCAAGAAAAAGAACCTCAAGGAATCACGAATAAGTCTGTTCCTCCCATCACTTTCCACCTACCCGCTATTGTAAGCTCCGCAGGAAGGTGTCTGGAGCACACACACTGCAGGTACGGATCTGGCCACGGAATGCCCCCTCCATTCCACGCATAGCAACGCCAGCTCCAGGGAAGATATGTCAGGCCACCCTGCAGCTTTTACAAGGGCGGAGGGCAGTGATGGGGAGATAGGGCTCCTTTTGTGCCTCAAGAATTCCCATGGCTGTCCCCACCCCCGTCGAGTTTATTGCAGGGGACACGGTCCATCATCTCAACCAAGACCCTTCCAGTGACCACGGGGTGACATGCCTGACCTTGCAGAACTGCAAGGGGGTGAGGGCAAAGGAGCGGAGGCCTGGGGGTCTGCCGGAAGCGCCACCTCCACGCAGAGGCACACACCTGGCAGCCCAGGGAGGCAGCGGCCTGCGTGTCAGAAAGGACAGCCGTGTCCCCACGGCCTCTGAATTCTGCCCTGGGCTGGCCTGGCCCCAGTGAGGCTGGGGGTGGGGGTGGGGGTGGAGCAAAGCGTGTCTTGGCTCCAGGGAAAGCGAGGCTTGCTCACCAACTCCCCCCCACTTCCTACCCGGCTCTCATCCCATTTAGGCAAGGTCTCCCCCAGGAAAAGGATCAGAGGCGGTTATGACATGCAGATGTCAAAATAGTGAATCACGCGCGGTAAAAAAAAAATCCCTGGATTGTGTTTCTGGTTAGAATTCTGATCAATGTGCGTTTCTTAGTAGAAAATTCTTTTCTCGGGGAGATTTGTTCCTCTTATTAGACCCAGAGGTGATTAAGTCTGTAGTAGATCCATAATGTCTAGGCCATGAATCTTCTGCCTCACCTACAATTATTTATTGAATTTCTCTTTCATAAAACGAATGCTGGCCGGCCAGTGTGGTTCAGTGGTTGAGCGTCAAGCCCTGAGGTCACTGGTTTGATTCCAGTGAAGGTACCGGCCGAGTTTCGGCTGGATCCCTAAGAGGGGGCGTGCAGGAGGCAGTTGATCTATGTTTCTCCCTCATCGATATTTCTCTCTATCCTTCTCCATTCTCTGCTCTCTAAAATCAAGAAAAACATATATATTTTATTTTATTTTTAAAATATATTTTATTGATTTTTTTTACAGAGAGGAAGGGAGAGAGTTAGAAACATCAATGAGAGACATCGATCACCCGCCTCCTGCACGCCCCCTACTGGGGATGTGCCCGCAACCAAGATACATGCCCTTGAGCGGAATCGAACCTGGGACCTATCAGTCCAAAGGCCAATGCTCTATCCACTAAGCCAAACTGGTTTTGGCCATATATATATATATATATATATATATATATATATATATATTTAAAAGAAAAAAACAAATTCCTTCTTTCTCTCTATTTGTGGGCTCATTGCAGAATTCTCCACCCAGGCAAGAACTATTTTGCTTTGGTAACATTTTTTTTTAAGTTTTCTTTTTAAAATTTCTAGTCTTTTAAAAATGTAAGGAATAATTAACAACAAATAAAATGCACAGGTTCAGTGGCGTTGGATTATTGTATAGACCCCAGTAACATTTACAAGACGGAACATTTCCATCAACCCCAGAATGTTCCCTTATGCTCTTTCCAAGTCATCCCCACCCCTCTCAGAAATAGCTGTTTTCAGACTTTAATCACGATAGATGAGTTTGGCATGTTAATGGACTGTTTATATGCTCCCCTGCCTGTGGCTTATCTACTCATTTTTGTAATGGTGTCTGGTGTATCTAAGGATGATGTCCAATTTATATTTTTTCTCTTATGAATAGGGCTTTTGAGAATTGAACAAGAAATGGTGGCCTACTTCAAATTCAAGAAGATCGTGTCCTGCCCTGGCTGGTGTGGCTCAGTGGATAGAGCGCCGGCCTGTGGACCAAAGGGTCGGTCTTGGCCTTAGGAAGGTTGAGAATCACTGCTTTAGGCTGAGGGGTGATGCTCTATCCACTGAGCCACACCAGCTAGGCTGTTCTCCTTTTTTGAAGCCATTTCAGCTACTTCTTTTCTGAAGTAATGCATTTTATTTTTTTCTTGCCCCAGCTAAAACCTCTAGAAAAATTCTGATGATGAGAATAATCATCATCTTTAGAGTGAAGAGATTCATGTTTCATGTGGGTATCTCTTTACTCCAAACTTTGGAGTGAAGATTCATATTTCATGTGGGTATCATGTTAGCTTCATGTAGGTATCATGTTAGCTGCATGATTTTTGTAGATGCCCTTCCTCTGACTGAGAAATTGGTCTTCTTTTCCTAGAAAGCTAACAGTTCCTCCCCCCTCTGGGGGGTGAGTTTTAAATTTTACCAAAAACTTTTCTGCATCTACTTAGAGAATGATAAGATTTTGTCTATCATTTTGTTAATATATTGTGTGTTACATTGATTGATTTGCTAATATTAAACTCCGCATGCAGTCCTACATAAATCCCACTTGATTTTTTTTTTTCATTATACTTTGATATGTGGCTGGATTCATTTTTCAGGCATTTTGTTAATAATTTTTGTCTGTGTGCTCATGAGGAATATTGGTCTTCAATATGATTTCCTTTTAATATTTTTGAGATATCTTAATATCACAGTACTGATGAATTCATAACACGACTTAGAAAGTTTATTTCCCCTTTGCATGTCAGAATACTGACAGAATTGTTACTGGGTTAGCATTATTTTCTCCCTAATGTTTAGTGCAATTTACTGCTGAAACCCCCTTAGACATGGAGCTATAATTGTGTGTGTGTGAATATTCTTGACAGCAAATCCAATTTCTGTAATGCATTGAAATCTACCTCTTAATTCCCTCATTGAAATGACTTGGTACATCTGGAAATCAATTGAGCATAATGACATAGGTATTTTTCTGGTTTGTCTACTAGGTTGCACTTATATACGTATGCACTTGCACCAATATCACAATGTTATTATTGTACCTGAGGATATTTTCCCATTGATTTTTAGAGACAGCAGAAGGGAGGGGGAGGGCGAGGCAGAGAGAGAAACATCAATGTGAGAGGAACGCATGGATTGCTTGCCTCCTGTATGGGTACGGACCAGGGCTGAGGATCGAGTCTGCAACTGAGGTGTGTTCTCTTCACCGGAATTGAACCCAGGACCCTTTAGGCCAGAGGTTCTCAACCTGTGGGTCGCGACCCCTTTGCGGGTTGAACGACCCTTTCACAGGGGTCGCCTTAGACCATTGGAAAATGCAGATATTTACCTCACAATGCATCACAGGAGCAACATTTCATGGTTGGGGGTCACCACCCCATGAGGAACTGTATGCAAGGGTCAGTCTCGGCCTTAGGAAGGTTGAGAATCACTGCTTTAGGCTGAGGGGTGATGCTCTATCCACTGAGCCACACCAGCTAGGCTGTTCTCCTTTTTTGAAGCCATTCCAACTACTCAGGCTTCCTCAAATTTAGAGTAAGTGTTAGGATGAGAGGATCACTTTCTGACACAGAAGGAAGAGGCTGCTGTTCGCAACCACTGTGTTCACACTCGCCTTATTTTTGAGGAGAAATCTGCAGTAGTGCTCATCGTCGTTTCTCTGTTCTTAAGGAGTGTTTTTGTCCTCTGGCTACTTAAATACTTTTAAATGTCTTAGTGGCTTTGAGTGATTTTATTATCAAGTTCCTGCTTCCTGTTTCTTGTTTGTGGGGTCCACTGAGCTTCTTGCATTCGAATGTACAGTTTTCAACAAATTTGTAAATATTCCTGCCATTCTATCATCAAGTGGCTTTTCTGTTTAGTGTTTAACCCTCACCACCCTCCCTCCTAATTGGCTATTTCCAGGAAAGGGATGGTACCTTCATTGTCAGCGTGGCACACCATGATTATTCCAGGCCTTAGTGCCTATTAGTTAGCCAATATCCCAATGAATTCCCAAGCAACCAAGTATTTGTCCTACTTATTCATTTTGATTAAGCTGTGTGTCTACATTGCTAGACATCATTCAGCAATTATACACCACCCGTTTAGATTAATATAAATCTTAGGTTTGCTTAATTGAGTCTAACCATCTCAGGCCAGGATATTCTAATAAGCCTTCTCCATTTTTATATTTCTTTTCATTGCTCCTCCTGCATTTGAAGGGAGTAGAAAAACGAAAGCAAAAGTAAACTGAGAGAGAAAGGAGGGGAAGGGTGAATCGACCAGTGTCTCCCCCATAAATTCAGTTTTTAAAAAAATGGACTCCCCTTTTCGATGATTTAATGATCAGTATGGAATTTTCTGATCTTTACACCTACAAGGCTGCACTTAGAGAAATTTTATTGACTTGCATTCATTTTAAGTATTAGACCATGTAAAGGATAATACATATGTGCAAATGGGTGGTTCTTGGGTTTATGCCAATGGTAACAGCAGCCAACATTTATCGAGTATTTATTATGCCATCGGGGCTATTATAAGGATTTGTCCTGTTATTTGCAAGAGCATTATAAGTTATATATGATTATTATACTCTTTTACAGATAAGGGAACGAGATTGCAGAGAGATTAAATAAATTGCAAATGTTTATACAACTTGCAAGTGACAGGACTGAGATAAAACTTTAGGCAATCTGCCGAAACTGGTTTGGCTCAGTGGATAGAGCGTCGGCCTGGGGACTGAAGGGTCCCAGGTTCGATTCCTGTCAAGGGCATGTACCTTGGTTGCGGGCACATCCCCAGTGGGGGGTGTGCAATAGGCGGCCTATCGATGTCTATCTCTCATCGATGTTTCTGGCTCTCTATCCCTCTCCCTTCCTTTCTGTAAAAAATCAATAAAATATATTTTAAAAATAAATAAAATAAATAAAAACTTTAGGCAATCTAGTCAAGATTTCTTACTTTTCCCTCTTCCAATTAGCATGCCTTCGCATCATAGTGTACATTTTTCTAGTATAAAATAAATTCCCTTTTTGTTGAAAGTGTATATAAGGCTGTATTTATCATTTTATTACATCTAAGATTCTGCTGAAAAAAATATGTCACAAAGAAAGATACTGAGCCCATTAAATTATTGACAAGATTTATCCACATGTATTTGTATAGAAGCATGTGCCTCCGTTCTCTTCATGTCTGTGTGCGCATGCATGCTTGTTTAGAAAGACATAACCAACACGCGCTTAACTTCTTTAAGGCTTTCAAGACATTACTTTTTAAAAATATATATTTTATTGATTTTTTTTACAGAGAGAAAGGGAGAAGTATAGAGAGTTAGAAACATCAATGAGAGAGAAGCATCAATCAGCTGCCTTCTGCACACCCCTGACTGGGGATGTGCCCACAACCAAGGTACGTGCCTTTGACTGGAATTGAACCTGGGACTCTTCATTACAACGGCCGATGCTCTTACCACTGAGCCAAACTGGGCAAGACATTACTTTTAAATAAACATTACATTTTAGAACAGTTTCAGATTTTTATTTTATTTTTTTCCAGATTTTACTTTATTTTACTTTTTATTAAATTAATAAGATTCTATAGGTTTCAAGTATAGATTTCTTTTATACATGATTGTATCACAGAGTCTTTCTCAAAGCACACGTGTTATATATTTTATTAGGTCAAATTCACTAATTTTTTTCTTTCACAAACTGTGATTTCACAAACTGTGTGTGGGGTGGTGGTGTTGGGGGGAGGTATTGTAACTAAAAACTCACCACCTAATCTAAGGTTACACAGATGTTCTATTATGTGGATCTTTTTCTCTGAATGAGTGCATTTGGCACTTTGATCTATAATCCATTTTGGATTAGTTTCTGTGAAAGGTGTAAGGTATAGGTTCATTACTTTGTACATGGATGACCAATAGTTCCAGCATTATTGATTAAAAAGACTATCCTTTCTCCACTGAAATATTTTGAAATGTTTTTTTTGAAATGCTGTCATTTTTAATATCAACCTTCATTGTTGAAAGTATTACATATTTTTACCCCGTTGCTCTCCCCGCCACTCACCAAGCCTTCACCATCCTGCTGTCTGTGACTATGGGTTCTGCATATGAGATCATATATGCATAGAGTTCATGGGTTGAAATTTTGTCAAAGATCATTTGGGGCACAATCATTTAATACTAGGAGCCCTGCGCACAAATTCGTGCGCCAGTAGGTCACTGCCACCCTCCTGTAGCTCTTCGCCAACCCTCCCCCTCACCCCACTCATAGCTTGCTCCCCTGCCCCATCCTGTAGCTGTTCTCTGCCTGCTTGTAGCTCACTGCCCCACCCTCCTGCAGATCTGGGATGTGGTCTTTACACAGTTGGTCCTTACGCCTCAGGGCATAACACAGAATTAGCATATTCCTCTCTTATTATACAGGACGTGCATGTAGTTAACTCCTTTGTTTAAAGAAAGTGCTCTTGAGTCAATATTGAAATTAAATCTTATTCCAGCAACTTGGATTCATACAATCCAAATGTTCTTGGACACAGGTGCCCCTGGGTGCTTGGTCGTTCTTCAGTCTTCTACGCTCTCTGCCTGCTGATTGGCAGATGGACACCCTTGCCTATAAAGAGAGAAGAATATCCCAGTAGCTTACTCAATTGAAACCCAGCACTAAAACAACATACGTTGGGAAAATGATGGGTCTTTATTGCCCTGTTGGTATAAAACAAGACGAAGAGCAGCCAGAAGATCAGTTAAAATGTGCGAGGTTAGCGGCCTGATAAATATCCAATCCTTTGGAAGTCAGGTTCTTCCCGGCATGCAGAACTGCGGGCTGCGTTGGTCACTGCCGATCCGCGGCGCATGCCCTGAGCTAGAGAGAAGGGTGTCCTGAGGAGCTGAAGGGGAAAACACAGACATCCATTCGGCTGCTGGGAGTCTCATCCCAGCCCTTTTCAGACACCAACACGTATGACTGGGCGGCCTCTTGCCCTAACCTTTGCGGCCACGGCCAGCGTGCTGCTGCATCCCTCCCCGCAGTGGAGGAGAGCGTTTCTGATCATCGCTATTATTTTCTTCTAAGAAAAAGCACCGTGTCTTGGAATCACTGCAGCCATAACAATTTCAAAGCACACGTACGCCTGATGGCAAAACAACAGAAATGTACGCACATTCATTTTGCAAGGGAAGTCGCTTCTATTCGAAAGCAAAGGGAACAGCACCAGCCCAGGCTGTGTCCGGTTGGCCAGCGAGCTTGGATGGTCCGGCCCCGACCCTGAAAGATGTCAGGACGATGCCTGTCTCTGAAAGCCCAGCATCTCTGCCTGGAACGCGCAATCGGCACCCCTGTCAGAGGAGGCACGCTCCGAAGGGGAGTTCATAAAACCCGCTTCAGAGGCAAATCAATGTCCACCCAGGTCCCGCCTGCAGACTGTGCTCCTGGAGCGTTTTGTTGGCTTGTCAGCTGTTTCATTAATATTTTGCAGCAGAAGGTAAATGTCTTGAGGTTCCAAAACCATCGCAAACTGCCCCAGCTTCATGCTGCTGGTTATGATGATGTCAGCCACATGCTCTGAGGTCTGCAGAAGAGCCTCCTTCCAGGGAACCGTTCCTGTTGGGGTTAGACATGCAGGAGGGAGGGAACTCCGCAGCTCCACGCTCCTGCCGCTCCAGGAGTCTGTGTGCGTGTTTGTCTCCGGGATGGCTCCACCGTGGAGAGTATCCATCACCTTTCCGCGGACATCCACCCGCTGGAGTTCTTCATCCTTTTTTCATCTGGCCTCCCGTTTACAAACTGATCAAGAAAATGCTAAAATGGAATGACTATAAATAGCAGATGTAGAATGCATTCTGCCAAGAATGCATCCTATCTTAGAACTGGTTTCTGGGAATGAGGAGCAGAAATACTCTTGACATTTTTTACCAGTGAAGTGTCCAATCCATCTGTATTAAAACCAAGGTGTGTGTGTCTACTACCTCTCTCTATATAGAGAGATAGATACACACATACACACACACACACAGAGAGAGAGAGAGAGAGAGAGAGAGAGAGAGAGAGAGAGAGAGAGAGATTGAAGTAGGAAATTAAGGCAACTATCAGAAAAAATTCTTTTCAAAGAAGTGTCTTCATATCACAAAAGGCCAGTACTTGTTGAATAGAAGTGACAGTAGTAATGAAAAAATTAACTTTTTTCATACTAGATGTATGTATAAAGACCTTTATTTTTGAAATGTCTTACTTTAAAAATGTCTAAACAACCCCACAAGCATAGCTCAGGCTTCTCTGAAATCAATAAAACAATTTTAAAGGTTTTAAAAATATATTTAAAAACATTTGAACGAATGAACACATACATCATCCACTTAGATTTAAAAATTATTACTTTAGCACTTGCTCCGTGAGTGTGTATAGATCTTTATGTAAAAAGCTTTAACTATAAATTTGTGAGAATATGATGAGAGCTCTCTTCTTATCTCTAGTTCACATAAGAATGGAATCATTAGTCTCAGGAAAGACCTAAAAGGTACCTACATGGTCAAGTGTAGTGGTTTTGCGATATATTTTTCTAAGCATCACACCAAATACTTAAAAAATATAGAAATCTACTATATGCACTCCTATCCTACTATATACTATATTAGTACAGTAGTAAATTTATGTTATCAGATACAAAACTATAAATATTAAATTAGACTTATTTGTTATTGTTTCATTTAGTTAATCAATTCAACTTAATACTTTTGTTCTCTAATATCAAATATTCAATATTGGTTTTCAGTAAGAATATTATAATGAAAAAAATCTTATATTTAAAAAGCTAGCTTAATTTTAAATTGATTGATTAATTAAATTAGAAATAAAGCTAGTTTAGTTCTAAGTTAGGTTTAAGGGGGGATGGGGACTAATGGGGGAATGAGGACACATATGTAACACCTTATCAAAAGAAATTTAAAAAATAAAATAAAAATAAATTAGGCCAAAACAGGTTTGGCTCAGTGGATAGAGCATCAGCCTGCAGACTGAAAGGTCCCAAGTTCGATTCCAGTCAAAGGTATGTATCTTGGCTGCAGGCACATTCCCAGTAGGGGACGTGCAGGAGGCAGCTGATTGATGTCTCTCGTATCGATGTTTCTAACTCTCTATTCTTCTCTCTTCCTCTCTGTAAAAAATTAATTAAACATATTAAAAAATAATAATGAAATGGATAAATTAGGTTTAAGTACTGTTTCTAATGGCCATATAACTGAAAAAGATACCTCACAAAGATATAGAAACTGATGAAAAATGTTTCATTGGCTATATTTACTAAATGGTGATGCACATTTTCCAATAATGAAAATGTTTTTGTTGAAGTTTAGTTAAGATATTGCCATGTCCCCAATGCCAATTGGTTGTGTTAGCAAACTAATTGGAAGATGTTGGATTTTAATTATAGTGGAAAACATTAAACATAAGTCCCTGAAGTTCTTCATTTGGAAGATTAACAAGTAAAAAAATTGTTTCCAAGTTTTGTTTTATTTTAATTTGACCAAACATGAACATCTTTTCCTTTAGAGTTGAAATAGTATCATTTCAACAACAAAATTCACTTAATGACTGTAACATTCTAAAGATCTATTTTCAACGTTCTCTTTTATTCTATGAAATTCTTTTGAAAAAGCATCTGTTTTCTCATTTATTGTTAAAACTGTATCTCTCCTAAAGCCACAACGACGTATATTTTTTATTATACTTTAGTCTCTGTAGGTAGCATGATATTGACAGCCATGCGTTATGATATAAAAGTCCTGCAAAATTGGAACAAATATAATTTTGCCTCAAAAACTCTGTAACATCTTTAAGCTCAAGGACTTTCAAGTATTTGCAATTGAACAGTCTTCAAAGTCTTGCATGGCACAGAGGTTTCATGGTTTCATGGTCACCCCTGTGTTCTTTACAGGGTTCTCTAAGCTGTTCCTATGGAAGTCACATGTTGCATCAGCTGTGACTTCACAGACACTGAAGAACTAGAAACTGAATGGATGATTTAGAGAGCTACTCTCAGGCCCTGCGTGTCACATGGTCTCTTTGCTTCTCTTCCTTCACATACTTAATAGTCCCTTCATGACATACATCTCAGTCACGTTATGCATTAAGAATAAGACAGTGTGTATTTTTTTTCCCCCAGAAAATGTTATAAATATGATCCTAATAGGCTTTGCTAACTTGTTTATAAAACAAGGGGACAGACAAAAAAAAATGGCGATGGAATAGATGGATGTGTCCTGAGCCTTGTGCTGGAGCAGACAGACGGAACAGCTGAGGGCTGCACAGGGTGTTTGTTGGCGAGTGGAGGCACAGCTATATTCTGGAAGAAGGTGGGGGACTGCTGGATGGGGCTCTCCTGACCGGGCAGCCCCTACTGCTGCTGGGTTCCTTCCCAGAGCTGCCAGGTTGGATGCAGAGAGCATGCCATCTTGAAGGGGATGGTGGATGTTATCAGAAGTCTGAGAATCTACAACTGCGGCACCACTGAGCAGCTGCAAACCCCAGAACATCGGTCCCCAATTGGCACAAACACATGGATTCAGAGGAGCTCTATAGTCCAACATGGAAAGGTCAGTTTTCGCCTGAGATGAGGACTGGCTTCAACACTGAGGAGCAGTGGGACACAGGGAACTACAATACTGTCCCGACTAGGAAATAGGCACATCAAACAGAACAATAGAGGAAGAGAGAGAGAACTTCATAACCAGACACCCAGAGAAGAGAGAACACGGGGAGACAAAGAAACAGCCCACATATGAAAGAAAAGCAGGCATGACTAGAAAAGGACGTAAACGAAATGGAGGCAAGCAACCTGCCAGAGAAAAAATTCAGAGAAATGGTCATAAGGTGGCTAAAAAGAATGGAAAACAAATTCAACAATATGAGTAAGAACCAAGAGGAAATGAAAAATGACATCGTTGTTGGAAAGAACTCAATAGAAAGCATCAAGAGTAGGCTAGAAGAAGCAAAGGATTGCATCAGTGAGCTAGAAGGCAAGGTAGGAAAAAATACCCAAGTAGAGCCAAAAATAAAAAATTAAAAAGCATGAGGAGAGCTTAAAAGAACTTTGGGACAACATGAAACAAAACAACATCTGCATAATAGTGGTTCCAGAAGGAGAGGAAACTGAGCAAACTTGTTTGAAGAAATAATGACAGAAAACTTCCTGAATATAGGGAAGAAAAAACCCACATAAATCCAAGAAGCTCACAGAGTCCCAAATAAAATGAACCCCAAAAGACTGATGCCAAGGTATATTATAATTAAATTGGCAAACACCAATGACAAAGTAAGAATCTTAAAAGCAGTCAGAGAGAGACAGAAAGTTACCTACAAAGGAATCCCCATCAAACTAGGGACCCATTTCTCAACAGAAACTCATCAGGCCAGAAGAAAATGGAATGCAATATAAAAGTCATGCAAAGGAAAGGTCTGAATCCAAGAATATTGTACCCAGCAAGGTTATCAATCAAAATTGAAGGTGAAATCAGGAGCTTCAAAGACAAAAAAGGACTAAGCGAATTTATTACAACCAAACCAGCATTGCAAGAAATGCTAAAAGGTCTGATATATATATATATATAAAAGAAAGAAATAGGAAGCAAAGAAGGAACACAGGGGTAAAGAATAAAAATGGTGACAAATAAGTACCTATCAATAACAACTTTAAATGTAAATGAATGAAATGCCCCAATCAAAAGATACAGAGTAACTGATTTGAGAAGAAAACATGACCTATATATCTGCTTTCTACAAGAAACCCACCTCAGAAAAAAGATGCACACAGATTGAAGGTGAAGGGATGGAAAAAGGTTTTTCAGGCGAATGGAAAAAAAAGCTGGGGTAGCAATACTTATATCTGACAAATTAGATCTCAAAGTGAATGACATAAAAAGAGATAAGAAAGGCCACTTTATAATACTAAAGTGAGCAATCCAATAAGAAGAAATAACTCTGTAAGTATATACACACCCAATACAGGAGACCCAAATATATTAAAAAAAACTTCTGGAGGATATCAAGGGAGAGATTGACAGCAATATAATCATAGTAGGAGACTGTAATACCCCATTATCACCATTGGACAAATCCTCTAAACAAAAAATCACCGAAGAAACATCAATCTTAAATAACTCACTAGACCAGATGGAATTAATTGACATCTTCAGAACATTTCACCCCAAAGCCACAGAATATACATTCTTCTGAAGTTCACATGGATCATTTTCAAAGACAGACCATATGTTGGATCATAGGCAAAGTCTCTTCAAATTCAAGAAGGTAGGAATCATATCAAGCATCTTTTCAGATCACAGTGACATAAAACTGGAAATCAACTACAATAAAAACAATCCAAAAAAATGAAACATATGGAAACCAAACAGCATGCTATTAAACGATGACTGGGTTACCAGAGAGACCAAGGAAGAAATAAAAAACATCATGGCAACAAATGACAATGAAAACACAACAATCCAAAATTATGGGAAAGCAGTTCTGAGAGGGAAGTTCATAGCTCTAAAAGCCTACCACAAAAAAAAACAACAACAAGAAACAATGGTAATAAATTAACTAACCCTACAACTCAAAGACTTAGAGAGCAACAAGAAAATCCCAGTGTATGCAGAAGGAAGGGAATAATAAAAATCAGAGCTGAGATAAACAACATAGAAATCAAAGGAACAATACAAAAGATCAACAAAACCAAGAGCTGGTTCTTTGAAAGGATAAACAAGATTGATAAACCTTTATCCAGACTCAGTAAGAAGCAAAGAAAGAGGACCCAAATAAACAAAATCAGAAATGGAAGAAGTGAAATAACAACAGACGCCACCGAAATACAAAGGATTGTTAAAAAATACTATAAACAACTCTATTCCAACACACTGGACAACCTGAAGGAAATGGACATATTCCTAGAAAAATATAACCTTCCAAAATTCAATCAGGAAGAATCTAAACATCTCAATAGGCTAATAGCTATGGAAGAAATTGAGGCAGTCAACAAAAAGCTCCCAGTAAACAAAAGCCCTGGGCCAGATGGCTTCACAGGGGAGTTTTACCAAACATTCAAGAAGAATTAAAACTTATCCTCCTCAGACTATTTCAAAAAAATTCAAGAAGAAACACTTCCAAGCTCTTTTTATGAAGCCAGCATCACCCTAATACCAAAACCAGATAAAGACAACACAATGAAAGAGAATTACAGGCCAATATTCCTCATGAACATAGATGACAAAATACTCAACAAAATTCTAGGAAATCAGATCCAGCAGTACATCAGAACGATCATACACCATGACCAAGTAGGATTTATCCCAGGAATGCAGGGATGGTACAACATCCACAAATAAATAAATGTGATAAATCACAGAAACAAACAGATAAAAATCACATAGTCAATTGATACAGAAAAAGCA
Source organism: Lasiurus cinereus (assembly GCA_011751065.1). Lineage (NCBI taxonomy): Eukaryota > Metazoa > Chordata > Mammalia > Chiroptera > Vespertilionidae > Lasiurus > Lasiurus cinereus. The sequence goes on from JAAGEH010000480.1 coordinate 60,344,303, forward strand.
TTTGAAAAAATCCAACACCCTTTCTTGATAAAAACACTCAACAAGGTGGGAACAGAAGGATCATACCTCAACATAATAAAATCTATATATGATAAACCTACAGCTAACATCATACTCACTGGGCAAAAACTAAAACCATTTCCCCTAAGAACAGGAACAAGACAGGGATGCCCACTCCCATCACTCCTGTTCCACATAGTACTGGAATTATTAGCCATTGAAATTAGACAAGAAGAAGAAATAAAAGGCATCCAAATTGGAAAAGAAGAAGTAAAGCTGTCCTTATTTGTAGATGATACGATATTGTAATATAAAAAATGCAAAAGACTCCATCAAAAAACTAATGGACTTAATAAATGAATTCAGCAACGTAGCAGGATACAAAATTAATGCCAAGAAATCAATGACATGTCTATATACCAATAGTGAACTTAAAGAAAGAGAGACTAAAAAAGCAATCCCCTTTACCATCGCACCAAAAAAATTAAGATACTTAGGAATAAACTTAACTAAGGAGGTAAAGACTTATATGCAGAAAACCACAGGACATTGAAAAAAGAGATAGAGGAAGATGTAAACAGATGAAAGAACATACCATGTTCATGGATTGGGATAATCAACATCATTAAAATGGCCATACTACCCAAAGCAATCTATAGATTCAATGCACTCCTCAATAAAATACCAATGGGACATTTCAGAGATCTAGAAGGAACTCCAAAAATTCATGTGGAGTAAAAAAAAAAAAAAGACCCCAAATAACCACAGCAATCCTGAGAAAAAAGAATAAAGTAGTTTGGATCTCAATAACAGATTTCACGCTGTATTACAAAGCCACTGTTCTCAAAACAGTCTGGGCCTGGCACAAGAACAGAGATATAGACCATTGGGATAGAATAGAGAATCCAGATATTGACCCAAACCACTATGCTCAATTAATATTCGACAAAGGGGATATGAACATACAATGAAGTCAAGACAGTCTCTTTAGTAAATAGTGTTGGGAAAATTGGACAGATACACGCAAAAAAATGAAACTAGATCACCAACTTACACCATACACAAAAAACAAACTCCAATGGATACAGGACTTAAACATAAGACGGGAAATCATAAAAATACTAGAGGAACCCACAGACACCAAAATCTCAGACATATGCAGAAGCAATTTCTTCACCAATACCACTCTTAGGGCAATGGAAGCTAAAGAGAAAATAAACAAATGGGACTACATCAAAATACAAAGCTTCTGCACAGCAAAAGAAACCATCAACAAAACAACAAGAAAGTCCACTGTATGGGAGAACATATTTGCAAATGTTATCACTGATAAAGGTTTAATCTCCAACATCTACAGGCAACTTATACAACTTAATAAAAGGAAGATAAATGATCCAATAAAAAAAGGGCAACAGATCTAAATAGAATCTTTTTGAAAGAAGACAGAAGGAAGGCCAAGAGACGCATGAAAACATGCTAATTATCGGAGAGATGCAAATCAAAACGACAATGAGATACCATCTCACACCTGTCAGAATGGCGATCATCAACAAATCAACAAACAACAAGTGCTGACGAGGATGCGAAGAAAAAGGAACCCTTGTGTCCTGCTAGTGGGAATGCAGACTGGTGCGGCCACTATGGAGAACAGTCTGGAGCTTCAAAAAACTAAAAACGAACTCCCATTTGACACAATAATCTCACTCCTAGGAATATATCCAATGAAAGTACAAACACCAATCAGAAAGGATATATGCACCTGTATGTTCATAGCAGCACAATTTACAATCGCTAAGATTTGGAAACAGCATAGGTGCCCATCAGCAGATGAGTGGATCAGAAAACCATGGTACATCTACACAATGGAATATTATGCTGCCACCAAAAAGAAGGAATTCTTACCATTTGCAGCAACCTGGATGGAACTGGAGAGCATTATGCTAAGTGAAATAAGGCAGTAAATGGAAGAAAAATACCGCATGATCTCACTCATTTATGGATAATAAAGAACATTATAAACAGATGAACAAAAAGATAGATACAGAGACAGTAAAGCATCAAACTGTCTGTCAAATTACCATGGGAATGTTAGGGAGAGGTGGGGTAGATAAGAGGTCAACTGAAGGACTTGTATGCATGAAGATAAGCATCACCAATGGACGCAAGACACTGTGAGATAAGAGCATGTATGGGAGTGGGGTAGGTGGGGGCAGTGGGGAGATATGTACACATGTAATACATTAATAAAAAAATGGAAAAAATAAAAATCAATGGAAAAAAATAAAAAACAAGGGGATAGTTCTGCACACAACAGATGTGAGGAAGACAGAGTATATCTGATATACTTTTTCCTATTCCCCTTGCTACGGACAGCTGAAAAACCCTGGTACTCTACAGGGCTGGGCAAATGTAGGGGTACAGTAGTTCATACGGAAAGTAATACATTAATTAATAAGCAGTAATACAGGATTAAATTCTGTGTTTTTCACACTTACAACAACCATAAACCTACATTTGCCTCACCCTGTATATAAACAAATACCAGAAGCCTCTGCAAGATGGAGAGAAGGAGGAATGTTGGCTGGAAACTTTGGGACTTAAGTCCCCAAATGATGATTTGGCCTCACACATTCCTAATAGGGTGCTGGAGAAGTGGACTCCTGAGAAATACCCAGCGTGCGGGAAAAATAAACAACCAAAGGCCCCTGTGTTTTGCCAAAGGGATAAGAAACGGGCCATCTGCTCAGACAGGAGGTTTTTAATCCATCACTCCCTGCTCCCGCCAAACACCCCCGAAAAGAACGGTGGCTGCACCCCCACCCACGCCAGCACAGGCCGGGTGCAGAGCCTACACTTTCACTCTCTCCTGATTGGAATGAGGTGCCCCGAGCACCCTCACCCCCTAACCCCCCTGCCCCATGCCGTGTGTGGGTCAGGAAAGGTTGAGTCAGGACCCGGAACTTTCGTCCATGGCAGGGGTTAAAGAGGTTCCCTACTTCTGCAGTGTTAATAGAGACGGGTGGGTGCCTGGATCTTCAGCCTCAACGTTTCTTTTTCCTTCCCTCCCTACTCTTCCTCTCCCCTCCTCTTCCCTTCCCTTCCTTTCCCATCCCTCCCCTCCCTCCTCTCCCCTCCCTTCCCCTTTCGTTCTCTCCCCTTCCAGCAAGGTATGAGAAGAGGTCTCTGGGAGATCAAACCTGTCACCAGGGCTCAGGGGTAACAGCCACTCTCATGGTGGAGACCCCAGGGAGAGCTGAACTCCCACCTGGTCCAGCATAACCAAGAGCCCCTCCCTCACACCCAGGCGTTACGGAGGCTGAGTGGAGAACCCACACCTTCTCTTACCATTGGCTGAGTCCTCCCTTGCCCCATGAGAGCGGTCTCAGAGGAGATGCATCAAACAAGTTTCAGTAAGACCCAGGGTCTCCTAACATAATACCCCAAAGGTCCAGGTATCCATAAAAAGAAAAAATTGCTCATACAAAGACTCAGGATGAGCCGCTCTCTCTAGAGCAGCGGTTCTCAACCTGTGGGTCGCGACCCTTTTGGGGGTCGAATGACCCTTTCACAGGGGTCGCCTAAGACCATCAGAAAACACCTATTTCCCATGGTCTTAGGAACCAACACACCGCTCCTCGGTGTAGCAAAGTGTAGCCATGTAGTTTGCTGTTGTCATATGAAGACTGTTACCCATGCTACACCACGATTCAAGACAAAATTTCATTCATTTGTCATTAGAAATAAATATTTCACAATATATAATTACATACTGTTTTTGTCATTAATCCCTATGCTTTAATGATGTTCAATTTATAACAATGAAAATATATCCTGCCTATCAGATATTTACATTACAGTTTATAACAGTAGCAAAATGACAGTGATGAAGTAGCCACGGAAATAATGTTATGGTCGGGGGTCACCACCACATGAGGAGCTGTCTTAAAGGGTCGCGGCCTGAGGAAGGTTGAGAACCACTGCTCTAGAGCATTCTCAGGCCTCTCCCGCTTCTTTCCTCCGGTGGAGCTTTGTCTTTCTCTCTCCTACTCGCTGAGGCTCTTCTTCTGCCTCTGTCGCTTGTTTCCTGAGGCCACGCAGCCCAGCTGGCTCACTTCTCTGCCTGTGTGTCTTTCCTTCTAAAAGGCTCAATAAACGGGTGCCAGGACCAAAGAGAGTCCGAGGACTCGGCTTGCATGAGGATATGCAATCAGTAGATGTCAACACTGAGGTAACATACGTGAGCATTGTCTGGCAAAGGTTTTAAAGCTGTCATCATAAAAATGCTCCCACAGCAATTATGAACACACTTGGAACAAATGAAAACGTAGAATGGCTCAGCAAAGGACAGAAATATAAATAAAAACCAAATGGAGATGTTGGATTTAAGATATATAATAACTGAAATAAAAATAATTCAGTGGAGTGGATGGGCTAAAGAGCAGGATGGAGAGCACAGAGGAAATAATAAGGATAATAATAAACAGAAGATGGGAGGAAAGTTTTATTGGTGATGGATGTGTTTATGGCATAGGTTGTGATGGTTTCATGATGAATATGTATCCCCAAACTCATCAAGTTGTATGTATTAAGTATGTACAGACTTTGGTTTGTTAATCATCCCTCAATAAAAACGGTTTCAGGAAAAGAAATCAATGAGGTAAAGCATAAAAGTGAAAGCTCTAACATGAATAAATATACTGCTTCTTTGTAAAACAACGAAATATTCAAACTTCTAGCTAATTTAATAAAGAAAATGGAGAAAACACAGACATGCAAAGTAAGAAATGGCATGAAGATAATGACATTGAAACAGAAGAACTATTTAAAAAACATTGGAAGAGACCACTTTGAAAACCTATATGCAAATAAATTTGAAAACTGAGTTTAAATTAATAAAGAAAAGTCATTTTTACCAAAATAGATCCCATTAGAGATTAAACTTCATTTTAAACACATTAATTTTTATAGAAGAAATCTTAAAAGTTACTATGAAACCACTCTGCAATAAAGAGCCAGGCCCAGTTATATTCCCAGTCGTAACCAACGAAATCTCTAAAGAACAGATATTCGCAATGTTATGTAAAATATTTTGAGAGGAGTAAATAAAGAAAAATGGCCAATTTTTTTAATGCTAGTTTAAAATCAACAATTAAACCAAATAAAGATAGCCCAGAAAGAAGTTTATGAGCCCCAAACTAAAATATTCATGAAGATCAACCCACTATGTAATGACAACTAAAGGGTATTTCAGGAATGCAAGGTTAGTTATTTTTTCCTCTCTCTAACATTCAAATACATATACACACTTATATACACACCACAAATGATAAGGAGAAGGGAAATATTCCTACTTTCATTATTTCACATTGCCCTGGAGGTATTGTCCAATGCAATTAGATAAAATAAACCAAGTAGAGATCTATCGGTTAGGTAAGAAGTAAAATATTCTATATTAGCAGAAGATCTAATAGTTTACCTAGAAAACCTGAGACAATACATTATCGTATTTTCAAACCATAAAAAAGTAAGGTAGCAGGATACACAAATGAATAATGTTCATCTATATAAATATTTCGCTAGAAGGTCAAATGTTAGTTAAACCCCATTTTCAATCTTTAAAACAAATTAAATACTTAGAAATAAATGTAACAGAAAACGACCAAAAGCAATATGAAGAGAAGCTTGAAATATTTCTGAGACACAAATGTGAGTTTGTACTCAGGAAACGCATTCCTATTTTTCCATTGAACAAGTCAACCTCATAAAGATGTCAGTTCCCCCAAAGACAATATGTAAACTTGATTCAATTCAATATGCAACTGGAAAACTTGATACTACATTTCAGCTGGGAAAATAATCGTGCAAGCATAATTAGAGAAATTATAAGAGACTAGCCTCAAAAGAGATAAAACATATGAGCTAGTCTCCATAATGGAAACAGTGTAGTATTTTCTCATAAATAGATCAACCAGTGGATAATACAAATTTCAGAAACAGACCAGAGTACATATGGAAATTAAATACATAACAACGACGGTGCCACAAAGCTCTGGGCAAAGATAGGCTTTTTCATAAATGGTGTCAAGATAACTGGCTAACCATTTTGAAACACATGAAGATGAAGGTCAATGTCACAGATCATATATAAGAAAAAAAAATATCCCAATGGATCAGGGGCCAAATAGAAAAAATAATGCATACAAGTAGTAAAAGTCAGTGTGTGTAAGATCCTTAATGATCGGGGTGTATAAAAAGCTTTATGAAAAATAACTAAAAATTCCAGATGTAACATTGAGAACTTGGGAATTTCTACTATCTGAAAAAAGCCAAACATTTGCATAACAGAACACAATTAAGCACATCTAAAAACAAATGACAAACTAGAGAAAAATTGTCATTTTCAGCACAGCTACAGGGCTAGTAACCCTAATGTATAAAAAAAAAACTGTGATGGCTTCACAGTGACTGTCTTGAAGTGTTAGAGCAATTGTTCATTTTCTTTTTTAGAAATATATTTTTATTGATTTCAGAGAGGAAAGGAGGGGGAAAGACAGACAGACATATCAATGATGAGAGAGAATGCCTCCTGCATACCCCCCACTGGGGATCGCGCCCACAACCTGAGCGCATGTGCGGACTAGAAATGAAACCATGACCTCCCGGTTCATAGGTCGTGGCTCTACCACTGAGTCACGAGGGCTGGGCCCCTTTTATTTCTGAAAAGCCCTCGTCATAATTATGTCTTTCATAGAGAATCATCCGTATGGCAGTTTCAAAGAAAACATACATTGCCGTTATTTGAATTACATTTGAGGGTGGCTCTGAATTCCTAATACCAAGCCTTAGGCAACATGGTCTTCTGGCAAATGGAACAGAGAAGCTTTTGATCACGAAAGTCATCTCCACAGCCTGCCTTTATGCTAGCTAACTGCTCAGGGGAATTCAGGTTGTAAATCCAAATTTCTCTGCCTCATCCCCTAATCAATTTACTGCTCTCTCTGAAGTTCTACCACACATTCTGAACTAGTCTGGGTGAATCCACCACGGTCTCTTTGACTAAGCGGATGTTAATGAATACAATATTGAGCTTTTCTTGGCTAAATTACCTCTAACAAGACATGTTAGAGTTAATTTAATGAAGTGCACTAGGAAGTAAGTAAGTGGCTTATTTCATTAAAGGGGGCAGGTTGGAAGAGAAGGAGCACAATAAACAGTGGAAGGTGTGATTTTGTTGTTGACCAGGTATTTTGTAAGCCTTCGAGTGAAGATGTAGGGTACTGTCATTAATCACGTCCTTCTCTGTCTTATCTCCTAGAATATTAGTCCGGTAAAATGTATCTATTGCTCTTTTGACCCAAGATGATTTCTCTAATTTCTTAAATCTTTAGATCGTGTACAAAATTGCGATGTAACCTCAATAATGGATGCATCCAAATAGTATCCTAAAGTAGGAAAAGCTGCATTTGTAACTAATATTACTCATGGAAATACATGTACTATCTTCACATGTGCACTGGAGCCCGATCAGCATGGCGCAGTGGTTGAGGGTCAACCTAGGAACCAGGAGGTCATAGCTCGATTCCTGGTCAGGGCACATGCCTGGGTTGCAGGCTTGATCCCTGATCAGCGGGGAGGGGAGGGGGGGAGAGGGGAGAGATATAGGACAGCTGATGAATGATTCTCTCTCATCCTTGGTGTTCCATCTCTCTCTCCCTCTTCCTTCCTCTCTGAAATCAGTAAAAAAAAATTAAAAAAATATATATTTTAAAAAGTGAATTAGAAATAAGAGGAATTGCCTGGCTACCTGTCCTCCTTCTAAGAAATGCCTCTCACACTATTTGCATGTTGATTTGAAGTTTACACAGCAAACTTACAACAATAGTGGGGTAAACAAAACAACAGCAACAAAAAAGACTTTCTTCTGTTTTACGGATAAGAAAACCAAGGATCTAAGAGCAGGCTGAAGGGCATCAGAGCGTGTTGCTAGTATTGCTGAGCTTTCGCAATAAAACACAGTGCTTCCACGGAAAAAGAAGTTTCTTCGTGCCATGGTCTGGGGAGAGATGGTGGCTGCCTGCGGAAAACACACGCCTGTGCCTGGCCTCCTCAAATTAGCCCGCCGTCCATCGGTGGGATCCACAGAGGCTCTCAGGGAGGATTTCCCCGTGGTTCTTTCCAGTTCTCTGCCTGGGGAGGCCTCAGCAGTTGGCCTGTGTGGGTCTTTGCACCGAACAGTACGGACTCCTCTGAGCCCAGATAAGAGACAGTGACACGCTGCACCATATGATCCACAGAGGCTCTCAGGGAGGATTTCCCCATGGTTCTTTCCAGTTCTCTGCCTGGGGAGGCCTCAGCAGTTGGCTTGCGTGGTTCCTTGCACCGAACAGTACGGACTCCTCTGAGCCCAGATAAGAGACAGTGACTCGCTGCACCCTCAGACCAGAAACTTGCTGACTCGCCATGGACGCCTGCTGAACTTCGGTGCTGAGTTGGAAGGAGCGGGGCGCTGGCCCCTGTTTAGCAATGGGCTCTCCAGAAAACCAGAGGTCCTGATGGGCAGGGCTTGCCTCCTCTGTTCTGGACATAGCCCCACCCGGGAGGATTGCAGACTTCCCACGTGGCTGTCCCTGATGCAGAGCTGGGAAGGGCTGCACACCATCAGCTCTGGTGGGCCCTGTGAGGGGGCCCCCGCACATCCCGGGAGGCAGGCGGCCTCCCAGGCTCTGAGAAGCATCTGGAGAAGGAGGAGTGGAGTAGATGGCTGGGGGTTTACGTGAGCTGGTCTCTCCCGCCTGGGTCACTTGCTATTTTCACCTCGTCCATAACCAATGGATTGCCAGGATATGGAAAACTGCAGAGAGGAATACCTCCTATGTCCCATCTTATCAGGAAACTGGCAGCAGTGGAGTTCGGCAGTGACCAGTCAGCTGAGAATCTCCTTTTCTCTTTTTCTCTTTTTTTAAATATATATAATTATGAAAGGATTTTATTTTATTTTTTTTTTAAATATATTTTATTGATTTTTTACAGAGAGGAAGGGAGAGGGATAGAGAGTTAGAAACATCGATGGGAGAGAAACATCGATCAGCTGCCTCCTGCACACCTCCTACCGGGGATGTGCCCGCAACCAGGATACATGCCCTTGGCGGGAATCGAACCTGGGACCTTTCAGTCTGCAGGGCGACGCTCTATCCACTGAGCCACACCGGTTTGGGCAGAGAATCTCTTTTTCAACACGGTGCCACAAACAATAGGACAATTGCGCCGAGGTCCTCTGGACTACCTGAGTTTGAATGAGCATAAGAGGTCTTCCCTTTATTCTGCGAATAGGGTTTCCCTTTCAAAAATCAGAACTTCGTTGTGGTCATGGGAAAATAGGAGAGAAATCGGGCATGATCTTTGCTCTGTACGGGTCTCAAAGGACAAAGGACGCCAACACGAGTAACAAGGATGCATGTCTTAAGAGCAGGCGGCTGCAGTGCAGCTTTGATATAATAGACTTCTAACAGCTTACCCACTTGACATCCATTCTTGAGGTCTCCTGTTATTGTTCTTCCTTTTGACATGGATCAATAAATAATTTGGGCTGGCGGGAATAGAGAACAATTTAAGGTTTTTTCCTCTGGGGTTGATATTTTCAACTTGTTTTATTTAAACTGATGTCAGAGCCGTCTCGGATGTTGTTTTTGTATCATGACTCAACTCTGCGAACTAAAACTGTCCCCTGAAGCTTTGCACATTCTCCTGATGAACTGACTCGGCCAGGCCTGGATGACCACAGGTGATGGTAATCCATAGAAATTAATAATGGCTTTCTGATGAAGATCTTCCTGGATTAGTTAATCTGCTCTAAAGGGAAATGTCCTTGGCTTTTTGAAAATGTATTTTTATTGATTTCAGAGAGGAAAGGAGAAAGAGAGAGACAGAGAAATATCAGTGATGAGAGATCCTTGATTGAAAGATCATTGATTGGCTGCCTCCTGCACATTCCCCACTAGGGATTGGTCCCACAACCCGGGCCTATTCCCTGACTGGGAATCTAACCGTGACCTCCTGGTGCATAGATCAATGCTCAACCACTGAACCATGCCGGCCAGGCTGCCCTTGATTTTGAGGGTTGTTTTGTGTAGAAATATTGGAATATCCATCAGAGAAGAGAAGTTACCCTTCTCTTCTGAAATTGCAGTCCGTTCTGTCTGAGCGTTCCTCTGGTACCCTGTACCACCACAAAAACTGAGGGCCGGAAACAGAAAAGTCGGAATGCTTTTGAACTATGTAAGTGAAATCATGACAAAACTGGCACTGTTTAATTCTGTGAATCTTTCACATAATGGTTTTCAGAGTAAGATCCCTGACGCTCAAGCAGCAGCACATGGGAAACAATTCTCGGCCCCATCCGACATCTACTGACCTACCGAACTAGCAATTCTAGAAGTGGAACCCAGGAGTCTATTCTATGTAATAAAAGGCTAATATGCAAATTGACCAAACAGCAGAATGACCGGTCGCTGTGATGCACCCTCACCACCAGGGGGCAGACACTCAACGATGGAGCTGCCCCTTGGTGGTCAGTGCGCTCTCTCATGGGGGGGCGCCACTCAGCCAGAAGCTGGGCTCACAGCTGGAGAACACAAAGGGCAAAAGCCTCTCCCGCTTCCGAGGCAGCGCTAAGGATATCTAATTGCAAAAGAGCAGGCGTAAGCCATCAGTCAGACATTCCCCAAGGGCTCCTGGACAGGGAGAGGGTGCGGGCTGGGCTTTTAAGGCCCCAGTTCCCAGTGCACGAATTTCATGTACCAGGCCTCTAGAGTTTCAATAAGGCCTGTAGTGTTTCAAGCAGGTCATGCTGATGCAGACTCAAGCCTTCAAACAATAATCTTTAATGTGGAAGGCCTTTTGTTTCCTATGGTTGTTTCCCTGCATTGGTCTATTACAGCGGTTCTCAACCTTTCTGATGCCACGATATTTTAAGACAGCTCCTCATGTGGTGGTGACCCCCAACCATAAAGTTATTTTCGTTGCTATTTCATAACTGTAATTTTGCTACTGTTAATGAATCATAATGTAAATATCTGTGTTTTCTGATGGTCTTAGATGACCCTAAGGCTTACAGGTTGAGAACCGCTGCTGTAGAGCCTAAGACCATCGGAAAACACAGATATTTACATTATGATTCATAACAGTAGCAAAATTACAGTTGTTTTAGTAGCAACGAAAATAATTTTATGGTTAGGGATCACCACAACATGGGTCACGGCATTAGAAAGGTTGAGAAACACTGGTCTATTGGATCAAATTTAGGATAAAGATAGCAAAGTACCAAATCTGGAAAAGAAATGTTTCCTGTTGTATATTAATGAAAATCTTCAAATGCTAACCACTTTTTAGCTGCTAGCTTTTTTTTTGGAGGGGTGGGTAGGAGGAGGTAGGCAGGAAGTTGTCATAACTTAACGTTTAATAGCGTAAGTAAAGAAGTTAGGATTGTGGTTTTGAAGTCAAACATACATGGATTTAAATCTGGGTTCTGTAAACCCAGTGTCTATGTAAACGTGAACAAATTACTTCATGCTTAGCTGCTCACTTCTGTGCACAGAAAAGAGGTTCTATGAGAAGTAACCTCTCAGGGAATCTGCTCATAAATCTCTAAGTGGGAGGGGCATGGTGGGTTTTGCTCCAGGCGGAACTTCTTTGGGAAAAGGTTGGCCTGGGCCTTAAGCCAGCCTGGCCCAGCTCTCTGTTGTCTGTAGGTCAACACACAAAGCAGGGGACATCCTCTTGCCTGGGCCTCTGCAAGGGGTCACCGCCTTAAGGGAGCACATCATCTTGTTAATTATACTGAGCCTTGCTGAAATGGGTTTGGCTCAGTGAAGAGAGTGTCAGCCTGCGGACTGACAGGTCCCAGGTTCGATTCCAGTTAAGGGCATGTCCCTTGGTTGTGGGCACATCCCCAGAAGAGGGCATGCAGGAGGCAGCTAATCGATGTCTCTCTCTCTCATCAATGTTTCTAACTATCCCTCTGCCTTCCTCTCTGTAAAAAAAATCAATAAAATATATATTTTTTTAAAAAAATTATGCTGAGCCTTGTTTTCTCCCATCTTCTTATAACCTTCCTTATGTTCCCGCTTCATTCTAAAGGTATTAAAAAAAAAATGCCAAACTGCCATTTTCTGGAGCCTTGTTTCCCAGCAACTGTCCTCGGTGTGGGCTCCAATAAAATCTTACAGAAATGCTTTGCAAGTCTGGACGTTCTTACATGGACACTTCTGCAATCAAACTGCCCCCAAATAAACTCATCCACTGACAAAAATTACCTAAATGCTCCAACACTTCCAATCCGCTTCCACCACACTGAATCCCACCTCAAACACGGCACCAGTAGATCTGAATTTTAGGGTACTCAGAGGGATGCTCATTTTGTCGTGAAAAATGGGTGCGGGAATCCCTTCAGAAATCTCTGCTGGGGTCTGGCCCACCGCTGTTTTTGTGAGGCGTCCTCAAGGCTAAATTGAAGTCCTGAAATGAACAAGGACATCCTTTCCTTCCTATTATTGGGAATGTGGTAGAACTTTCTAGTTCCCAAGGACTTGAACAGGTCTCACCTCCTTTCTCTTTTCCCAGTTAAGTTGCTTATTTCTCCCCTGATTAGGGTCTTTCCCAAACTACCTCTACATTTTATCCCACTTTTAACTTCTATTTCCCCATTCCCTCTTTTTCTGACCTTCATTCTGCTCTCCTAGTATTTTCCTGGTTCCTTTGTCAGATACTGGCTGGTTCCACTTATGGAAACCTTGTATTTACCCTTTTAAGATCCATATTGGAAAATAGGCTCCTTCACAAATAAGTACACTTTTTGTAAGTGGACTAATCCTATTTAGAGAGATACTTTCCTTAAAAATGAGATTATTGGTCCTGGTTGCAGATAACAAGGAAAAGAAAAACTTTGTCCTACCGAGAATTCCATCTGCTGGTGCTTTCCCCGCTTTGCTTGTAACTTTATGAGGGTAAATTCTCCAAACCAGAAAGCTTTAAAACTGTCCTCTTATGGGCTTTCCCTCACATCTAATCCTTTTTGTTTATCATTCTTTACAAAGTAAAGGGAATTTTTTCCTTGCTTCTCTAACACATTATTTGGATTATTTTGAAGGGCAGACCATCCAAAAAATATGCTATCATTTAAAATGTTTTAATATCTGAATTAAAACATTTTACATGTGTATTTTACTATTCGAATGCTGTACACACAATCCCAACTTTTCTCTCTGTATTTCCTTAGACAATGTAAATGTCACATACCCCTAGAGAGTCTTTCGTGCTATACTTGAAGTTCACAGAACTTAGCTTCTCTCTTCCTTTACCTGAGGAATTACAAGGGAGGACTGGGCTGATAAATCTGCAATCTCTGACTGATATATCATGCTTTTCAATGTTCTTAACAGAGAATCTTTCTGTTATTTTAAGCAAGCCAGTGTCTTATTGTATCAATTCTTTGAGTGTGAAATAATATCATATGAAATACTCATTTTTCAGGCCATGAATTCTTTGGTCCTTCGGTGTTTCTGTTTGTTTTGTTAATCCTCACTGGAGGATATTTTCCCATTGATTTTCAGAGAGAGTGGAAGGGAGCGAGAGGGATAGAAAGAGAGAAATAAAGTTTTGCCCGATCAGGTCCGGGGATTGATCCTGCAATGAGGTAGGGGCCCTCAGTGAGAACCACACCTGGGTCCCTTCAGTCCGAAGGCCTAACCTCTGGCCACTGAGCCGAACTGGCTAGGGCAGCGGTTCTCAACCTTCCTAATGCCACGGCCCTTTAAGACAGCTCCTCATGTGGTGGTGACCCCCAACCATAAAATGATTTCCGTGGCTACTTCATCACTGTCATTTTGCTACTGTTATGGACTGTAATGTAAATATCTGATAGGCAGGATGTATTTTCATTGTTACAAATTGAATATAATTAAAGCATAGTGATTAATCACAAAAACAATATGTAATTATATATTGTGAAATATTTATTTCTAATTACAAATAAATGAAATTTTATCTTGAATCGTGGTATAGCATGGGTAACAGTCTTAATATAACAACAATAAATTACATGGCTACATTTTGCTACACCGAGGAGCGGTGTGTTGGTTCCTAAGACCATGGGAAATAGGTATTTTCTAATAGTCTTAGGCGACCCCCGTGAAAGAGTCATTCGACCCCCAAAGGGGTCGCGACCCACAGGTTGAGAACCGCTGGGCTAGGGGACGGTCCTTCAGATTGTAAGCATTTTTTTTAATGTACAAACAAGGATGAGGCAACGGTGGTTTCCATGTGAACAGCTGTGAACCTACTTTTGTCCACTCTGTGTGTGGAAGATGATCCATGGCTCATCTCTCAGGTCAGCGAAGTTGAGAATTCTGATACTTCCTTGGCATTCTTTAGATTGTGCCTAATTCCCACCAATTTTGCTGAATAAGGTCATTTTATTCAGCATTACATCAAGGAAGAAGGCAGTGTGTTCATTTTAGATTTTACTGTCACTTGTAGGATCAGAAAATAAGAGTATCAATGAATACCTGAGAATTTAATTATAGCTCCCATGAATGACTCTATTAAATAGATTTTAGATTCCTAAATATTTACACTTACTTTGAAGGGTAGAAGTACTTCGGTGTATGTGTAAATCACATCTTTCTAAAATTAATTTTGAAAAATTAAAAGGAGAAAAGTACACAGAAATCTCATAAACAATTACATGTGCTATATACTAGAATGAGTAAACACTAGCATATTGTGTTAGCTGGTTCATAAATTTTAATGAAAGAAAAATTGTGAGTACAGTTAAGTTTTCCATTGCAAAAACAAATACCATTGTCCACCATTCCTATTTCTCCCATTCTTCATTATTATGAATTTTATCTGAGATATATCAGTTATTTATATTTTCACATAAAATATACACTGGTGGCCAGATTATTATGATCTCTGAATGCATAATAATCTGGCCACTCAGTATATACGTGTGTGTGTGTGTATTAGAGGCCTGGTTCATGAATTCGTGCATGGGTGGGGTTTGGCTAGCTTGGCCAGGGGAATGGAACATGGGCAGTTGGCTGGCCTGCCTGCTGGTCAAACTCCTAGTCGAGGGGACAATTTGCATATTAGCCTTTTGTTATATACTAGAGGCTCGGTGCATAAAATTCATGCACAGAGGGCAGAGGGTGTCCCTCAGCCCAGCCTGCACCCTGTCCAATATGGAACCCCTTGAGGGATGTCCAACTGCCCATTTAGGCCCCATCCCTCTCACAATCCAGGACTGCTGGTTCCCACCTGCTCACCTGCCTGCCTTCCTGATTGCCCCTAACCACTTCTGTCTGCCAGCTTGCTCACCTCCTAACCACTCCCCTGCCAGCCTGTTTGCTGACTAACTGCTTCCCTGCTAGCCTGTTTGCCCCTAACTGCCCTCTCCTGCAGGCCTGGTTGCCCCCAGCTTCCCTCTTCTGTCAGCCTGGGCATCCCTAACTGCTCTCCCCTGCAGGCTTGATTGCCCTCCCAACTGCCCTCCCCTGCTGAACTGATCACCCACATCTGCCCTCCCTTGCAGGCCATCTTGTGGTGGCCATCTTGTGTCCATATGGAGGCAGCCATTTGTGTGTTGGAATGATGGTCAATCTGCATATTACTCTTTTATTAGGTAGGATAGAAGCCTGGTTCATGGGTGGGGGCCAGCTGGTTTTCCCTAAAAGGTGTCCTGGATCAGGGTAGGCGTTTCCTTGGGGTGTGGAGCAGCGTGGGCAAGGGGCCTGTGGTGATCTGCAGGCCAGTCACGTTCCCCAGCGACCCAAGTGGAGGCCCTGGTGTCTGGGATTTATTTATCTTCTACAACAGAAACTTTGTAGCCTTGAGGAGAGCCAAGCCTCCTGATTGCTCTGTGGCTGCAGCCATTTCTGTTGGGATTTATTTATCTTCTATACCTGAAACTTTGTAGCCTTAAGCAGAGGCCAAGGCAAACCAGGGCTGCAGAGAGCGTAGCTTCCTCCATCACCAGGAGCAATGCTAGCCTTCTGCTCTCTTCAGCTTCGTGGCTGCCATTTCTGTTAGAATTTATTTATCTTCTAGAATTGAGACTTTGTAGCATGGAGTGGAGGCCTGGGCTGGCCAGGGTGTGCGAAAGCTGGGCTTCATCCATCACCAGGGAAACCCAAGCCTCCCTCCTGCTCTCTCTGTGGCCACAGCCATCTTGATTGGAGTTAATTTGCATACACACTTCTGATTGGCTGGTAGGCATTTGGTTTAGTGGAGGTCAATTTGCATATTACTCTTTTATTAGATAGGAGGATATGTACTGAGTGACCATTATTATGCATTCAGAGATCATAATAATCTGGCCACTCAGGGTATGTGGAACATATAATTTGTAGGGGTTTAACATTTTTTAAAAAGATATTTTTATTGATTTCAGAGTGCAATGGAGAGAGAGAGAGGGGGGGGGAGAGAGAGAGAGAGAAATATCAATGATGAGAGAATCATTGATTGGCTGCCTCCTGCACTCCCCCTACTAGGGACTGAACCCAGAACCCAGACTTGTGCCCTGACCACAATTGGAACCAGTGACCCTTCAGTCCACAGGCTGGCAATCTATCTACTGAGCAAAACCAGATAGGGCTAAAAAAAATTTTAATTAAATGCCATATTATTTAGTCCATTATGCTGCTGTCTTTAAAAAATATTTATCCTTACCTATGTATAGACTTTAATTCTGACTCTATTTCATTCTCTTAATCTTCTATATTTTTTATAAATTTCTATACAGACAGCAATGTTACTGTCGTTATAAACAATTTTGCAGTGAACCATTTTGTATCTCTCTTTTTATGACCAAGTGGGAGGTATTCTTCTGTCAGGGTAGATATCTGAAAATTGTTGGATTGTGGGGCTGGGATATTTTCATTGTTGCTAGATTTTGTTAAAGTGTCCAACAATAAGGTTATATCAATCCACACTCCCACCAGCTGTGAATGAAGTTTCAGTTTACTTATCAGCCAATGTGTAATGATGTCAGACATTTAACATTAGCTGTGCTTTTTTTGATATGCAGACTTTTTCCTTTGTGAATTCCCCTATTCAGAGCCTTTATTTTTTTTATTATATCTTTTTCTTATTTATCTGGGGGGATTTAGAGTATATTCTAAATGTAAACAGCGCCTTTCTTTAGTAGGTTGTTAATATGTTGCTTATTTTTAACTTGGGATCATGGTATTTCTATATTTATAAAATGTTTTTAATTATTAAAATGTAGATTATAATGTCTCTTCGGATTGACCATGAAAGTATAATATCAATAATTGTTGTTCAATTTTTCTTGACTTGTAACTATAACTTAACATTCAGGTTGAGAAGCCCAGTAATACTTTTTTAGAAAAAAAAAACACATTTGAAAGAAGGACCTCATTGGGAATACATTATAATGATGCTTTTCTGATGAGTGACATCAGTGAGCTTTTAAATTCTTACAAGATATGTGACCGATTAAAGACTCATTTCACAAAATTGCTGTTTTAGCACAGAAAGTACCCTGCGAGACGATCTTCTTTTCTCACTTTACACATGACTGAATTAAAGTCCAGAGCATGCTGTGACCAATGACCCAGTATTCGTGGGAAATATACAACCAGAATCAATGTCTATGTATTCCTCGCTTGGCTCAGATTCCACTGAACCATAATCAAAGCGTCTCCAAGAACAAATCTTCAGAATCAAAGTCTGTGGTATTCTTAACGAGCCTTTTCCTTTCCTTCTAGAAATGAGTGGCATTGGAAGTCAGTGCTCAGATTTTAGACAACACCAACTTTCTTTCTAATGGGGGGGAGGGGTGAAAGGTCAGAAATGATTAAATTCAGCTGTTTGCGGAGAAGGGGCAGGCTGCTCTTCCTGCTGACTCCACTCAGCAGGTGGCAGGGAACGGAAATGAACCAAGTAGTTGCAGAAGTTCATCGCCTAGGCCAGTGGTTGGCAAACTGCGGCTTGCAAGCCACATGCGGCTCTTTGGTCCCTGGAGTGTGGCTCTTCCACCAAATACCATGGCCTGGGCGAGTCTAGTTTGAAGTAGTGGCTTTAGAAGAAGTTTAAGTTTAAAAAATTCGGCTCTCCAAAGAAATGTCCATCGTTGTCCTGTTGCTATTTGGCTCTATGGATGAATGAGCTTTGCCGACCACTGTCCTAGATGAACTATTTCATCTAGAAAAGTGTTCTCACATTGAGAGACGGCCTCTTGTAAAGACTGAACGAATCCCAGGTTTCAAGGGCCCAAGCTAAGGTGTGGATATTGCTCATGGCATGGGGAATGTGAACCCCAGAGACCTCACCCATCATTATCCTCTTTGAGCCGCATCCTTACAACAGGCTCCTGGAGTGGGAAAGACGATCGTTGTAAATGCTTAATAACTCGCTCTCACCTTGAGCCTACACGAGACACACACATGCCTGTGGCATGGAATCAATCCCCCCATTCAGCGTCGTCCCAACGTTTCCACTTCGCCCGGGCGCTTGAAAGACCCCTAGTTTGAACGGGGATTAAACAAACGGAGCTAGGACTGCGGCTGGGGGTCAGTGTTCAGCGATGTGGAGGGGCAGCCGAGACGCGCTCAGGCAGGGCCTGAGCTTTTGATTCCCTGAGCTGTTTGCGAGGAGGAGCGCTTTCATGTTCTCATCTTCTATGGACTCCTTTTAATAGTCACGCTGTAGTGCTGACATCAATCGCTCTGCATTCTTTCTAGTCTGGCCTATTTTTGATCAAAATCAAACTAGAGGGTATTAGAGGGAGAAAGGAACGAGATGTATATTGACAGGGTAGTGGTCTCCCAAAGGAAGGACATCGACGTGACCAGCCAGTGGATAGATGCCATTCCTATAGCATAAGGCACGCTGAGCCTCCCAGGTCAGTCTGTGTCACACATGATATTCTCCAGTTGCCATGGAAATGACTTGTTTTCGTTGGGTAACTGAGCGAATGGTCACATCTGTTCTTGCTGAGCGCCCCTGCCCATCCCCACCCCCCAAGAACACAGGGAACGGATTCCCTTCTCCGGGCACAAAGATTTACAGGCAGCACTGTCTCCACATCAAGGGGAGACCATAAATCTCAGGTCAGAAAGTCACACTTCCCCTTGAATACCCTCCTTTTTTTTCCTCCGGCCCAAATGTTCTTCTATTCTTCTATAAACACAACTAAATATGCATTTATCCCATGGGGGGAAAGCGTAACCTTCCCTTAGGCAATAAAGAAATATATGGGGGGTCCCCCCGAAATGTACGCACACTTTAACAGCCGAGAACTCAAGGTTGAGAATGAAATGTATTTTACTAAACACTGTGTTTATAATTATCCAGAGTGTGTGCCCACATTTTTGGGGGACGCTATGTATATTTGCTGTTTTAGCACAAAGTACCCTTAGAGACAATCTTCTTTTTCTCTAGTAATGTACATGGGCACAAAGATTTTTTATGATTTAAAATAAAAGAATAAAAGATTCTCTTGAATAAACTTAGCTGCATCTGTTTTTTTTTTGTTGTTGTTGTTTTTTTTTAAAGCAAGTATATCTTAATTGCTAAAGTCCTCCAGGTAAGTAAGAATGCAAATACCACTGAGACTGGTTTGGCCTCACTGGATAGAGTGTCGGCTTGCAGACTGAAAGGTCCCAGGTTTGATTCCGGTCGGGGGCATGTACCTTGCTTGTGGGCACATCTCCACTGTGGGGCGTGCAGGAGGCGGCTGATCAATGTCTCTCTCTCATCGATGTTTCTGACTTTCTATCTCTCTCCCTTCCTCTCTGTAAAAAATCATTATATATATATCTTTTATATATATATATATATATATAAATATAAATATATAAATATATATATATATAAAAGAATGCAAATACCTAAATCCTGGTGCCAATTTGAACTAGGAGACCTTTTTTGTATCTTGATAAATGTGTACTAGTCTCACTGAAATAAATAAAAGCTGAACTGTGTGGATTCTTTTCCATTTCCAGGAAAGAAAGAGAGAGAGAGAGAGAGAGAGGGAATTCAGGCCGATATTGAGCTCACCAAGAGTCATAGAGAAGATAACCTCTAGTATTTCTGCTATGTCCTTTTTACGTGTTTTTCCTATATTGAATCTTAATACAATGACTTGAAATATTTTTTCTAGTGGCTAAATAGCAAGATGGCTATGTCCTTTGTGACCTGAGAATCACAGGCTTCCTTCTGAGAGAAGAGCCAGCACGGGCTGCAGATATTTCCTCTAGAACTCAGGCACTTCTAGGGCCAAACTTCATATTCCCCTAACGTGGTAGAACCTACTCTACATTTATTTTTTGGCTAATTTTTTTCCTGGGAGGGCAAGGTTAAATTCTCAAGATCTAAGAGATGGAGTCGTCCTAGATGATTTGACATTTTCTTGAATAATCCTAGGTAGCTGAGGAAAGTTAGACATTCTTAGGCATGGGAAATCCTATATTGGCCAACTGCACTCCATCTAATTAGAAAGTCAATTGGTTTTCCAGATATTTTTCCAGGATGTTAAGGCAGAGAGTTGACAAAGCAGAAGGTTCGCGGTGGTAAAAAATCCTGAGCAAAAGCCAAACACCTGTTCTCAAGCCGACCTCAGCAGAGCCAGACCTCAAGAGAGAAAGGGAGCGAGATGGAAAAGTGCGCATCTGAGTCCAACAGCAGAGATGTGCTTCACCCAAAGCGGAATCCACTTACATTCCAAATGCAAGCTGGGAACCCACATAGGCAGGGCATTCAAAGACGTCTAGGCACGTGAGCGGAATTCCTTTCTGAGGAGCTGCAGCAGGCCTGAGCACAGGATCCGGTCCCGCTGGCTGAAACCCGCTGGCTAGGGGCTGGGTTAAATGTCACGGTTATCCAACGCCACCAAGAGCAGGAAGAACTAAGGGGCGAGCTCAAGCCCCGACTAGAGAGCACCCCGGCCCAAGGATGAGAGAGGGATTCTTTCCTGAGCAATGCCTGCGCAGAAAGCTAGAGGCAAGAGACCAAACAGGAGGTCAGAAATGAGGGGCGCACTGGACCAGTGCAGGAAGTAGAGGCTGTTGGAAGGGGGAGCATACCTTTTGGAAATAAAGGCTGTTGGAAAGGAATTACTTTGAATAGGCTGAGCCTATTAGATGGTAATTCCATGAAGGCAAGGATGGGGTTCTTCTGGTTGCATTGGTAGCTTCAGTGCCCAAACAGTGTCTAGCATAGCAAACACTCAGTATTTGGCGAATGATTGCATACATGAACACATGAACAATGAATGATTAGTGAAGGACAGGGCAGGAAGAAATAGGTGGGATAGGGAAGGCATGACTGAACTCAGGCAGTGAGCACGAGAGTGGACGTGTTCCCATGTGGGGCATGGTGTAGGAAAAGAGACCGTGAAAAGCTTGGAGACGCTAATCAAAGTTATGTCCACTTCACAGTTTTTTGTTTGTTTGTTTTTTAAATTATTATTATTAGTTATTCAAGTATATTTTTTATTGATTTCAGAAAGAAGGAAGAGGGAGAGAGAGTCAGAAACATCAATGATGAGGGAGAATCACTGATTGGCTGCCTCCTGCATGCCTTCCACTGGGAATCCAGCTTACCACCGGGCATGTGCTCTGACCAGGAATCAAACCGTGACCTCTGGTTCACAGGTCAATACTCAACCCGTGAGCCACCACAGCTGAACCCTTTCAAAGCTTTTAAAGGAGAAGGTCCTAGCTCACCTTTATAGGATCAAAACATTGCATTTAGTTATCTCATAGGCCTTGGCCTCAACTGGATGTGGCCTTGCATGTCATAGCTCTGTATTTATTAACGGATCTGAGGCAAGTTACCTCAACCTCTTGATCCTCAGTTCCCTTATAAAAACTGGAAAATTATAATTACTTGATGACATATTTGTGAGCCTTCTAAAATAATAAAAGCATAATATGCTAATTAGACCAGACATCCTTCCAGATGTCCTTCCGGAGGACCTTCCAGACAAAGCCAGGGCTATGAGGGAAGCCCGGGTCCCAGGTACCAGAGGGAGTGCCGGCAGCGGGGGGAAGGAAGGCCTACTTTTGCGCGAATTTCGTGCATCGGGCCTCTAGTTAAAAATAAAGTGCCTAGAATCATTTCATATCGATATTCGATTGATACTTTCTCTTCCCGATGCTAGTTGTTCCTCCTACCCTCTCCACAGGACCCTGCTCATTACCAGGCTGTTTTATTCCAATTCAGCCTATATTTTCTTTGTTAATGAAAAAAGTAAACCATTTAAACAAATAATAGCAAAAATAGCACATCTGAATTGTAAAGGAAATTCTGGAAAATGAATTCTGGGTGAAATGGATAATTTCGAAGATTAGAGCGAGTCAGAACAAACAACACAAGACAAATAATAGGAACAAACATCTGCGGTAAAGAACGGAAAGTCTCAAGTTGTTCTTGTACAGTGTACTCAAGTTCTTGCCAGTCATAAATTTATATTTGCGCAATAAACATGAAAATTAGGGTTTAAAGTGATTTTAATAACATTAATCCATCCTTACAATTGACTATATTTTCCCCCATTTTCAGACATATAAGCAAGTTAAAGTTACAAAAGAAATTAGGTATTCTTTGCCTTTAAGCTTGATAGATTTTTCTGAAGGAAACTTCAAGGGTTTATTTAAAACAATTCTCTTGGTAAAATTAAATTTTAATTACCAAATTATTATTTGATGTTTCAGCCACATAGATGAATGCATGTTGGCACATACGATTTATAAACTTTTAAAAGAGCATCATTAGCTCAATTGTTAAAGAGCATGGTGGCTGTCTTTCATTTGAATGAACCAATAAAAATGAACGTTTTATTCAGTCATACATTTTTACATTGATGTATGAAGACTAAAAGTATCCCTTTGATTCCTCAGCATATTCGTCAAAATATTATGACAATGACATAGGGAAAGAGATTATCCTATTTAAAGTACTGGTAATAACACAGTTACTCTGAACCAAGTTTTATTAGCTATGCCAGATAATTATCCTTTACCAAAGTATATACAGTGGTACCTTGAGATACGAGTTTAATTCGTTCCGTAACCTTGAGGCGTGGGAAACGATGAGACACTGGAGTCGCGGTAAACTGGTGGGTCGTGTGCAGCCGGCCGATCCACGCGATGACTCCTATCTCAAATGTTGCTCATATTTCAAAGCAAAAATCGCTCGCTTGATGGCTCGTATCTCAAAAATCTCGTATGTTAGGGCACTCGTATCTCGAGGTACCACTGTATTCTTTTACAAGGCCAAGAAAATACAAGTAATTCACTATCATGTTCGGCCCAAACGAACCAACAGCAACGATAATAAATACTTGAAGATAGCATTTAATGGAGAACTCTTTATGAAATTACCTCTCCGTGTCATATTTCTGAATTCCAATAATCTAGTTCAAGTGAGGGGAAAATGAAATCCAAGTGATGGACTCAGTACAGGGCAGTGCTGTCCCTGGAGATTTTAGATTTCCTTTTCCCGTCAAGATTCGGACCTGAGGCTAAAATACCTTTCCACTCCGGGAAAACTGCTTTGTCTGGGTTCTGCTTCCTCCAGGCCTTCCTGCAGGATGGCATGGCCATGCCCCCAGCCCAACCTGCTCAGGGGCCATCACCGCAGTTTGCCATGTAACTGGGATGTCCAGCGTTTCCTCACTTTGCATCCTCTATTTCTATTCCCTTCCAATTAAGTCAGTTGTGAGTCAAAAGCTGTTCCTGGCAATTTCTTCAAGTTAACTCCTCATGTGCCTTCAGAAATGACAGAGCTGCTTCTTCGAATTTTAGCTAAAATGGCTCTCTAAGAAAATACTTTCTCTCCAGCTGGGAAGCTGATGGATGTTTTTTAAATCCCCCAGGAATGTCTGCTGGCAAGCTCAGGTTGCAGTCAGGAAGAAATAGATGTAGTATGTGTTTTTATGTCAAGAAATGTTCAAGATTTCTGCTCGAAAGAGCAGAACCGCCAGGTATGAGGTACGGAAAAATCAATGCAATTAGTCAACCTTTTAAAATGGATTTTAATTGACGCGTAAATATATTTAAACTTAATTTAAGACGAAATAGAGATGAGTGATCAAAATGCTGTATGTTTTAGAAGGTTGTTTAAAGCCAGACATAATCATTGAGAAACGACTTCACGATGATTAAGTACATGGGGATATCGACGGGCCTACGTTGGAATATGTTTCATGGAAAGAAAGGAGAAGGAGTCCCAGAGAGCAGAGAGGAGTAAGAAACCCTCAGCAAGCTCAGCCAAGAGGAAGGAAGGGCACCTGGCTTTGCCCTTAAGAGTGACTGGGGGTTGGGGGTGTGTGAAGGTACAGGGAGATGAGGACAAATATGTATTAATACCTTCATCAATAAAGAAATTAAAATGCAAAAGAGGAAACAAACACTACAGAGTGATAGTTGTCACCTGAGTTGAACCAAGCCCCTTTGTCCATCTGCGGTTGTGACATTTTTCAACCATCCAAGGTCGGGGTGAGGGGGAGCTTCAGGGACCTCCCCCACCCACTTCCTAACCAGGTGGTAAGTTATAATAAATGCAAGTCTTCAGACAACTTCTGCCCCAATTAAATATTTATTAGCAGGCAACGCATAAAATTATGAGCTATTCTTTTGGACTCGGGGAAGTCCCACTTCTTGATCCTCAAGGAATTGTGGTAAGTACTTCGCATAAAACTTTTATTGGAGGCAGATGCTACAATATCCCAACATCGTGATCAGATAATCATCTAGTCTGACGGGGAACAGGATTCACGTGCCTAAATGAATGAACAGTAACAACTATAATAAATATTTCAAGATAAAATTACCATATAAACATTTTCCACAGTGCAATGATCTCTGTGCTTATTATGTTGGTGAGCAAAAACGATCCCGCTGAAATGAGAGATGAATAAACTAAGGAGAAGGCAGAGCGGAACCGAGTCCAAGCAGAATTACAGATTCTTTCTGGAGAATCTGTAAACCCCGTCAGGCAACAGGGCAAATAGATACTTGCACAATATTACCAGCAATCCGGTTTCGGATTGCATATATAGTACATTACAGGCAACAACAATTTTAAGGATATCAAGTTCCTGACCATAAACTTGCACATATACCACTTCCTAAAATCATGTAGACTTCTTTGTCACCTGCCTCTCAACTGTCCAGAATCTCACTCTGGTATAATGCCATGAGGTCATCAAATCTGGTATCAACAAGGGACAATACAAAATAATGTGTGTGTGTGTGTGTGTGTGTGTGTGTGTGTGTGTGTGTATTTTTTTGGGGGGGGGAGAAAGAGGAGAGAGTGTCCCTTATTTATTTCAGAAAGGAAGGGAAAGAAAGGTAGAAACATCGATGATGAGAATCATCCATCAGCTGCCTCCTGCATGCCCCCCAGATGGCACCCTCAACCCAGGCATGTGCCTTGACCGGGAATCGAACCAGCGACCTCTTGGATGCTCAACCTCTTGGAGCAACACCAGCCAGGTGGGGTAGTGTCCTTTAAATATAAATTGAGGCACTTAGCTTCTACGTTTCCTGTCTTCTAATATAGTTTTTCTCTCTAAGTGGGCACATATTCCCTCCCTCAGTTCTTATTTTCTGAAACATTTTGTGCAGGAATGGCATTATTTCATATGAAATAGTTCACAGAATTTATCACGGAAGTCATCTGGGACAGTGTCCTTGTGAAAGCTTTTTACATATGAGTTCTCTGCTTAAAAGCAGTGGTTCTCCACCTTCCTAAGGCTGCGGTCCTTTAATACAGCTCCTCGTGTGGTGGTGACCCCCAAGCATAAAATTATCATTCGTTGCTACTTCATAACTATAATTTTGCTACTGTTAGCAATCATCATGTAAATATCTGTGTTTACATAAATATCTGTGTTTACAGCAGCGGTTCTCAGCCTGTGGGTCGCGACCATCAGAAAACACAGATATTTACATGATGATTCTTAACAGCAGCAAAATTATAGTTATGAAGTAGCAACGAAGTTCATGTTATGGTTGGGGGTCACCACCACATGAGGAACTGTGTATTAAAGGGTCGTGGCATGAGGAAGGTTGAGAACCACTGTTTTAAAGAGATGGAGAACTATTCAGATTTTCTATTGTTTCCAGTGGACGCTTGTTTTTAAACTTTTATGGGGTGCTTACATGCTTTTTCTTCCTTCTGGAGCTTCCTACTACTGCATGCCCCCCTACTGCTCTGTTCTCAGGCGTCCCCCCAGGCCCTCTCTCGGCTGATTGGAGCACAATATTCCGTTTACACTTCCGGGGCCATTCTGTGAGTGGGCTTGGCGATTTCTGGGGGCCCTTCCATGCACGGTTCCCTCCTCTTCGTTATAAGACTCCCAGCACGCAGATGTCTCTCTCCTCTGCAAGAAGACACCAGGGGCCCCTTCCCCGTGTTGCAAATCAGAAAGGTTCCCAGGCAAGAAGCTGGGGAGACAGCAGGACCGAGCAAGACAGATGATGCTTTATTAGTGTATAGGGGCAGGTTTTCTAAGCGTGGTTTATCCAAACCAGATTTCTCTTGGCTATTTGTCTGATAAAATGCTTCCACTTCTCAGAAAGTTTCAATCTTTGCGTGTTTTTATTCTTTAGATCTTTCTCTTGTCAACAGGCCATACTTTGATTTTTGTCCTTTGAAAATCCCATCAAACGTGTCTTAAATATTGAGTTTAGAAAATGTTCTTTGACATGATTTCCTAATATATTTGTATCTAGTTCTAAGGTTTGGGATTGTCATCTCACTCCATGCTTCTCATGTCCACTTTAAAAGTTGTTTTAGTTCTTGTCTTTCGTTGTTATCTCTGGCTCTCATCTCTACCAAGATAGTACCCTGTCCCATCCCTCTATCACCCACCCTCCCTCTCTTTTTGTTGATGTTATATAAGATTTTAATTCTGGGGGATTTCTTTTCTTTGAAGCTCACTGCATTTTTAAGAAAACAAACTCCCTGACATAACTAAAGGCTTCTTACTATTTCTGTAGCATCTCATAAACTTATGAAAAGATAAAAATGTTATTTAAAATGCTTTTTTATAAACATCCAAACTTACTTTCAAAGAGTCTTTTCTGAGAAAAGCTTAAGGTTTTGCACTCATGCGAGTATTTTTTTTTATCATGTTTTAATGTTCAAAGTAGTTTGGTTGAGTATAAGCGTCCATGATCAAAATTTTTTGTTTCCATTCTCTTGCAATACTGTTCCATCTTTATGCTGTTCCGTGATGTTGTTGAAAATGGGTTGTTGACCTGATAGTTTTCCTTGATCTGCTCTTTCTTTCTAAAGCTTTTAGGAGTTTCTTAATGTCTTGGCTACATTCCTTAATTCCCAAATATTTCCCCTCCCACACACATACTAATTTATCCTCTTTAACAGTCTATGAACTCTTACAATATGAATTATTTCATTTATTTTTTAATTCTAGGAAATGTTTTTCTATTATTATTATTTTTAAATGAATTGATTTTTATTGATTTTTAGAGAGAAGAAGGAAGAGGGAGAGAGAGAGAAACATCAATCGGCTGCCTCCTGAACACCCCCTACAGGGGAGAGAGCCCACAACTCAGGCATGTGCCCTGATTGGGCATTGAACCAGGGACTTCTCCGTGCATGGAGCGATGCTCAACCAACTGAGCAACACTGAGCTGTTTTCCTATTATTTTTAAACGTATTTCCTCCTTTGAGTTTCTAATACGCTTTTCCCTTTTGGCTTTCCATTATCTATATATTTTTAAAAAAATCTACTTTCTATATTTCTTAACATTTAAGAAATATTTTCTTTATTTTTCCCAGTGGCATGCATCATGGCTATTATTTCACTCCTTAAACCCTCGTTTTCCAAACCTCTAGAACAGTGGTCGACAAACTGCGGCTTGCGAGCTGCATGTGGCTCACGAGCCGCAGTTTCCCGACCACTGTCCTAGACCAGTGGTTCCCAATGTGGGGCACATGCGCAACAGAGGGGCAATTTAATTATTAAGGGAGGTAGTTAAGAATGAGTGATTAACAGTGAACTTTTTGTATTCCTTACTGTTCACGGGACCTCATATACATTGTATATGTATATATTGTGACATATTTATGCATTTCAGTTCTCTAGTATATGTTTTGAAAACTTTATTTGCTATTTTTGTGTCACTTCATATTATTATTATTATTTTTTAACAATTTCTTAGTGATTTCTTCCTTAATACTTCAACACTCCTTTCCTTCTTTTCTTTTTCTCTTTCATGAATGCCATGTTCTTTGGAAGCTGGTTTAGACCAAGTTCATGGCTTTGTATGCTCCCTCCACGTGAATGAGTGCTCACTTTTTGAGTAATAAGAATTATACGTCACGGGGAGGCATCAGGATGTTAGAGACAGTTAGGTGGGGCCTGGCCAAAAATGGTTGGCAACCACTGTCCTAGTGCTTTCCTCAGACAGGGCAAGTATTTTCTTTTTCTTTATCTTTTACGAGGGGGTCTTGCAAATACTAATTTCTCCCTTAGTTACATCAATGTATATCCGTATTAACATGGTGGCCTATTTGTCACCTACCTTTCTTTTCAAATCACTGTTGCTCTTTGTTCTTTAATGTGTTCTTACTCTGGTTCACATTTACAATCCTGTGTTTATCTTTTAATACACTTTCGTTTGTGAGATTTAGTTATAAGATGTGATTGTTCGTTCTAGTGTTTCTATTTCTGAATGACTTCATGCAGTGCATTCCTTTTTGAAAAACATCGTTTCTTTAAACATCTTGTTATTCCATCCCGTGGAAGGGGTTTCCTGGGGAGGTATCAGGGACCCGCCAGATGCGAAGTATGGAGGGTCAGGTCTCAGGAGGTAAAGTACGGTGATCTCCAAGGAAGGAGGGCAGACATGGTCTGTGATTTTAGGGGTCCGGGCACCCACCACCACCCTTACTCTCACTTCTCAGGGGAGTTCCAAGTTCTGTCTTTTAGGTAGAAACCAAATTAAGAGGGAGGATTCTTTGTGTTGTTCTATTAGCTACTGAAGGAGGTACATTAACATCTTTTGAAACAACTGTTGATGTTTAGGCCACTAATGTGTTTTCCATGACATATTTTCAAGTATGGAATAGTGTACACATGGACTTAGAATCTGTCTCTCTGATGGACTGTCTCCTTATCACTGTCAAATCACTCCTTTATTATTTTGTAATGTTTCTCAGTATCTCTGATAATTTTCCTTTTTCTGAAAAGTCTGCTTTGTGTGAATATCCCACATTTTTTATTATTGTTAGCATGGAATATCTTTCTCCATTCATTTACTTTTAACCCATCTGTGTCTTTATGTCAACGTAGGTATATGTAGACACATGGAGCTGGGTCTTCCTTTTTTTGCCCTCCCCTATCCTGACTGTCTCTGTCTTCTATTTGACATGTTTTGTCCACTCACATTTAAAGTAATCCCTAACATAGCTGGACTAATATGCACCATGTTTCTAAGCATTTCTTATTCATTATTCTTCTTCTTTCTATAAAATCTTCCTTCATTTTCTTCATTCCCTGGCTTGAATAGGGTATTTTTAAGTTTTAAAATATTTTTTTCAATTACAATGTACATTTAATACTATTTTGTGTTAGTTTCAGGTGTACAATCATATACTTTACAAAGCGGTCCCCCTGGCATATCCAGTACGGACCATACAGAGTTATTACAATATTCTGACTACATTCCCTATGCTGTTCTTTATATATTGTGACTATTTTGTAATTACTAATCTGCACTTCTCAAACTCTTCACCTTTTCACCATGTCTCCCAACCGCCTTCTCCTCTGGCTACCATCTTTCTGTTCTCTGTGTCTAGGAGTCTGTTTCTGTTTGTTCATTTATATTGGTCTTATTTGAGTATTTTTAATTTTTCCTTTTCTATCCTCTTTTATACTTAAAAAAATTTTTAGTTACGGCCCTAGAGTTTGCAACTTTCAGTTCATGGGTAGTGCAGATACTTTATAATAGATACCAGAACACTTGAATACTCTAATAATACATATATGGTATAACCTGTGTGTGTATATGTATGTATATATATGTATATGCATGTATATATATGTATATATGTAATATAATATAATATAATATAATATAATATAATATAATATAATATATATGAGTAGTCCCAATTTCTCCCTCATGTCCAATATAATAAACTGTAGTCACCCAAAGCATTGTTACTATTATTACTTTCAACAGTTATCTAGTAGGTAAATTAAGAATAGGAGAAATAAATGGTTTTATTTTTCTTTCACTTACTCTTGTGACATTTAAAAAAAATGTAAATCTGGATTTATCACCCACATCATTTATTTTCTTTTGGAGGAACTTCTCTAATCTTCTTTGCAGAAAAATTCTACTGGTAATGAATTTGATTATTTTTATTTATCTGAGAAAATCATTATTCCTCTTAAATTTCGAAGAATACTTTTGCTGGATATAGAATATTAGGTTGGTATTTTCTTCTTTTCTTCCAACACTTTAAATGTGCCACTCCACCCTCTTCTTCCTCTCATTGCATCTGGTAAGAAATATGATATAAATATTATGTTTTTCCTTTTGTAGGTAAGGTATTCCCTCATTCCCCAGCTTTTTTTCAAGCTTTTCTTTGACTTTGGTGTGCTGTACTTTAAATATGATATGCGTAGGTTTTATATTTTTGTTAGTTATCTTGTTTGGTGTTCTCTGAGATTCCTGGTACTGTAGTTTGGTGTCTGTCACTAGTTTTGGAAAATTCACAGCCACATATTTATTCTGCTTTGTTTTCTTCTCCCTCTGGTATTCCAATTACATGTATGTTATACCTGTTGTAAATGAAACACCATCTCAAAATTCTCTTTTTGTTATTATTGTTTTTCTCTTTGCATGTCACTTTGGCAAATTTCTATTGAAGTATCTTTGAAGTCACTGGAGGTTTCCTTCTTGTTCAGTCTACTGATAAGTACATCAAAGGCAGTCTTCAGGTTTTTATAGCATCTTATGTAGTTAGTATACCTTTTGACTCTTAGGGTTTTCATCTTTCTGATTAAATTATTCATCTACCCTTAAATGTACTCTACTTTTTCAATAAAGCCCTTAGCATATTAATTATAGACATCTTACATTCCTTGTCTAAAATTTCCAAAATCAGCATCATATCTGAGTCTGTTTCTAATGCTTGCTTTATATCTTCACACGTTTTTTTCTTCCTTTTGGCATATTTTATAATTTTGATGGAGATTGGATGCGGTATATTGGATAATAAGATGTGAGGTAATTAGGCCGTCAGTGTGAGAGTTTTTGTTGATCCAAGTTGAGCTTGTTTTATGTTTGTTGCCCTGTAGGTGCAGAAGTTTCCATTCTTTTTCTAGTGACTTTTTCTTCTGCCCTATTGTCTAAGAACTCTTCCATGAACCAATTCTGTGTCTTCAAGCTATTTCAGCTGCAAGGCACTGTTGAGGCCATGGTAAGGGGAGGAGGAAGGAAAGCTCTCTATAACATTTTGATTAAAATCAGTCTTTAGCGGGCCTGAATCCCTAGGCTATCACTTTAAAAATGTTCCTTAGCTCCCTCCAGCCCCCTCAGTGAGACAGGAAGTCTCAAGGGTTGGAGTTGGCTAATTGCCATTTTCCCAGGTCAGAAAAGACTGGCAAAATATTTCCCTGTGGAGAGCTTTTATGCAGAATTCTCTGGGTATATTTCAGAGATGGACATTTTCCCTCTCCCTCTGTTGGAAACCAGAGGGGATTTATCTTAGATCTTTACCATTAGAACTTGGCAAAATTCCTAGAGGAAAAACCCATGAAAGTATGGGGTCCTCAAGAGTTTCTCCCTCTGAAACTAGTCTACCTTCAGCCTCCAACACTTCATCAAAATTGCCATTTAAGTATTTCCACCAGATTATGGTCCCAGCGGCTTCTGCTAAACGAAACAGATTTTAGCTACAACTTTATGTTAACTTCTCTCTCCAGATTCCATGATGGGGTGTACCCTTGTGATCCCATTTTTTTATGAGTCTAAGGAAAGTCCTGGCGTTCAGTATGTTTAGCTTGTGTTTTGTTGTAAGGAGAGAATGTTTAACTTCTAAGCTTTTTACATAACAGAGCTCTAGAATTTTAATTGCTTTATATTCCCATTGTAGGTTTCTAGGCAACATATTGTTGTAGTTTCTTTGTCTGCAAACATCTTTATTTGACCTTCATAGAGCATATACAGAAGAATATTTTTACTGGGTAAAGAATTCTCTGTTGGCTGTTTTTCTTTTTGGTTTCTCCATTGTGTCATTGCATTGTATCCCACTTTCTACCATAAGTCTTCTTTTTCCTTCTTTGAAGATAATGTGTTTATTTCTCCTTCTTGCTGTTTTTAGGATTCTCTCTTCACCATTGTTTTCCAGCAGTTTTATTGTGACATGCCTCAGAAAGGTTATTTTCTTATATACCCCTAGAATTGCTAAAGTTGCTCAGCTATGAGTTTTTCAAATATTACTTATGGTCCATCCTCTCTTCTTTTTTCTGGGATTCTTATGACACATTTTTCTTTGTGCTTTAATTTTGGTTCCTATTGATCATCCTTCAGTTAAATTATCCTGTCTTCTGCTATTTCTAATTTGATGTTAAAACTATTAGATCAATTTCTAGTTTCAAATATCATATTTTAAGTTCTAGAATCTCAGTTATACGGCTTTTCTTTGTATAGTATAGTCTAATTGTCTGGCAGAACTCTCAATATTTTTATGTGTTTTCTACAATTTTGTCCTCTACTGTCTTGAATGTGTTAACTATAA
This sequence comes from Lasiurus cinereus, assembly GCA_011751065.1. Classification (NCBI taxonomy): domain Eukaryota; kingdom Metazoa; phylum Chordata; class Mammalia; order Chiroptera; family Vespertilionidae; genus Lasiurus; species Lasiurus cinereus. Next base: position 60,377,111 of record JAAGEH010000480.1, read on the forward strand.
TTCTTTTAAAGTCTTTAGTGGCCAATATCTGGACTGCATTTGATGCATTTATTATTATCTGTTTATTTCTCCTTGGCTTCTCTATATTTTCTTGACTCTTGGCCTAGCTAACCATTCTTCATGGACTATTTCTGGTGATATTATCATGCCCCAAGAGTGTTCTGCTGGGCAGAAGGAGCTGGTGCTGGTTTCGACATTTTAATCAGGTTCAGACTACCTCTGGTTTGTCCTATCACTGGGGTCTGGCTTTCTGAGGCTTTCTCAATGACAGTGTGGCTGTGTTCCCTGGGACCCTCCCACTAGGGAGTTTTCATCCTCTCAACATTGCAAAATGACATATGTGCCGTGATCCTTTAAGAGACTTTTGACCTACCATACTTTCTGGCACATAAGACAACTTTTTAACCCAGGAAAATCTTCTCAAACGTCAGGGGTCGTCTTATACGCCAGGTGTCATCTTATAGGGCAGGTATATCCCAAACTCTGTATTTTATTTATTTATTTATTTATTTATTTATTTATTTATTTATTTATTTATTTATTTATAAATATATCTTATTGATTTTTTACAGAGAGGAAGGGAGAGGGATAGAAAGTCAAAAACATTGATGAGAGAGAGACATCGATCAGCCGCCTCTTACCCGCCGCACACTGGAGATGTGCCCGCAACCAAGGTACATGCCCCCGACCAGAATCGAACCTGGGACCCTTCAGTCCGCAGGCCGACACTCTATCCACTGAGCCAAACCAGTCTCGGCCCAAACTCTATATTTTAACTGGAAAAATTGGGGGTCATCTTATATGCCGAATATACGGTAACATTTTAGTTTTATGCATTGAAATACTTCAGAATTATGGACGTGTTTAAAATGAAATGATGTATGTGTCTGAGACCCCACAATTTTCCAACTTGGTATCTCCGATCTTCTGTGCTGGCTGAAAGAGCAGCTTTCCATGCAGAGGACCTCTTTCCTACCAAGCCAGATGTCTCAACCCATAACATTAACTCCCCCAAATCAGTAAAATGCCCTCAGTAACCTGGCTTCAGAGCACCATTTCCATAGTTCTGGTATATTCATGGAAGACACTTTCCATAAAAGGTCTTAGTCTTCTGAGCTTGCATACCCCATGTTTGGTTTCCATTGTAGCTTGTTTGCTTCAAAATTCAGTACCTGTGCCGTGTATTGAGACTACACTGGCCTTCCATTTCCCTAACAGGAACTGCCTCCTACAAACACCTGCACCAGAATTCCATGTCACCCATGCTGTGGCCAGACATCACAGTGATGGGAATGAAGCGAAAGCAGAACTCTAGCTACGTGGTTCCTACTGTCCCTCCCACCCTATCCTCACCAAAGTCTAGAAACAATGCCCTCTCAAACACACATTGTAAACCAATTCCTCTACGCCCCCAAAGGAGCTTTCCATTTTTCCTGTTTTCTTGATATGTCCCTATCCAGTTTCTTCATGCTTCCTCTTGGAGGGAGACAACTATCATTCCATTTTAGCATCTAACTAGAAAACAGATCTAGCACTCCTCTTAAGTTAATGACATTAGTTTATCTTTTGTAATAATGTTAACAGCTTATAAATTTACTCATATTACTATCTACAGATAATTAAACCTCCTTACCTACTTGCTGGGGAACACCTGAGACTTGGTTGCAAAGTTTGTCAGGAGGACATTCTGAGAAAAGGGAAGTGTGTGGAAGGCTGCCTGCCCATTGATCAGAATTCTGACTTAGGGGAGTGTGGAAGGCTGTGCCCCTAATTATCCCGTGATCTTTCCAAGCAAGTCTGTGCCTGCGCAGACCCCGAGTGTTTACTGGAATCCTGATGCTTAATCCCTGGGTGCCCTGGCCTAGAGTGCAGTGTAAACACGTGTCCTCCCAAGATGACTCATCCTATTGATTGGATCTAATAGAAAACCTTTATCTCAATCTGCTGCTACAATAAAAGGCCAATGGGCCAGGCTGTCCCTTAGCCCCTCTTTCACAGCCAATGTTGAGTCAGAGTAACCCATTTATCTGTTGCTTAAAGGCTGCTGGTCGGCCCTGGCAAAGTGATGCCCTGCATGAGAGTCCTGGCATCTAACAATGAAATAAGTATTTTAAATGGTAACTCATAATAGATGAGTGCCAAATGTGGAAGTAGCCCAAGTGCCCATCAGTAGATGAGTGGATAAAAAGGATGTGGTACATTTATACAATGCCATACTACTCAGCCTTACAAAAGAAAGAAATCTTATCTTTAGCAAAAACGTGGACTGACCCGGAGAATATTATGCTAAGTGAAGTAAGCCAGTCAGAGAAGGACAAGTACCATATGATTTCACTTATATATGGAATCTAATGAACTAAATAAACGAACGAAATGGACACAGAGAACAGAGGGCAGACTGGCAGTTCTCAGGGGAGCTTGGTGAGAGGGTGAAGGGATGAAGCAAATACAAAAAAGGGAGATTCTTGGACACAGGTAACAGTATGGTGACTGCCAGAGGGAAGTGGGAGTGGGGGAGGTAGAAAAGGGGGAAATGGAGATAAATGGTGATGGGAGGAAATTTGACAGGTGGTAAGCACACAATCCTATCTAATAAAAGAGTAATATGCAAATTGACCTTACCTCTGCTATACCACCAGCAACCCCCACCAGCCATGCCCACCAGCCAATTAGGAGTACGTATGCAAATTAACCCCAACTAAGATGGCTGTGGCCAGTGAGAGCAGGAGGGATGCTTGGGTTTCCTCAGCAATGGAGGAAGCCAAGCTTCCCACACACCCTGGCCGTCCCAGGCCTCCACTCCATGCTACAAAGCTTCAATTATAGAAGATAAATAAATCCCAACAAAAATGGCAGCCACGGAGCTGGAGAGAGCAGGAGGCTAGATTTGCCCCCGGTGATGGAGGAAGCCAAGCTCTCCATAGCCCTGGTTTGCCTTGGTCTCTGCTTAAGGCTACAAAGTTTCAATTATAGAAGACAAATAAATCCCAACAGAAATGGCTGCAGCCACAGAGTGAGGAGAAGCTTGGCTCTGTTCAAGGCCACAAAGTTTAAAATGTAGAAGATAAATAAATCCCAGATACCAGGACCTCCACTTGGGTCACTGCCGGGCATGACTAGCCTGCATACCACCACAGCCTCTTGCCTAGGCCACCCCATGCCCCAAGGAAACCCCCACCCAGATCTGTGACACCCTTCAGGGCAAACCAGCTGGCCCCCACCCATGTATCAGGCCTCTATCCTATCTAATAAAAGAGTAATATGCAGATTAACCATCATTCCAAGATGGCTGCCCCCATGTGGACACAAGATGGCCACCACAAGATGGCCTGCAAGGGAGGGCAGTTGGCAGGGACCAGGCCTGCAGGGAAGGGAAGTTGGGGGCAACCCAGGCCTGCAGGGGAGAGCAGTTAGGGGTGACCAGGCTTGTAGGGGAGGGCTGTTAGGGGCAAACAGGATGGCAGGGGAGCAGTTAGGCATCAATCGGGCTGGCAGGGGAGTGATTAGAGGGTGATCAGACCGGCAGGTAAAAGTGGTTAGGGGCAATTAGGAAGGCAGGCAGGTGAGCAGTTGGGAGCCAGCAGTCCTAGATTGTGAGAGGGATGTCCCTTGAGGGGTCTCATATTGGAAAGGGTGCAGGCTGGGTTGAGGGCTTCCCTCTGCAACCCACCCCCTGTGCATGAATTTCATGTACCGGGCCTCTAGTATAATATATAATGTGCTGTAGAACTGTATACTTGAAACCTACATCATTTTATTAACTAATGTCACCCCAATGAAATCATTAAATAAAAAAATAGATGAGAACAATTATTTTTATCAATGCTTTAGTCCTGAGGAATTAAACATGTGTGTGTGTGTGTGTGTGTGTGTGTGTGTGTGTGTATAATTGATTTCAGAAAGGAAGGGAGAGGAGAGAGAGATAAAAACATCATTGATGAGCGAGAGAATCATTGCTTCCTACACATCCCATACTGGGGATGGAGCCCCCAACCTGGGCATGTGCCCTGACCAGGAATTGCAGGAATTGAATCAGGACCTCCTGGTTCACAGGTTGGTGTTAAACCAGTGAGCACCCATGACTGGGCCTGAGGAACGTTTTTGAAGTGTTATCTACCTGATCACATGATCGGAATGACCATTCTGTTTGTGTGTGATGGAGGAGCTTGTTAAATGCAGGTCATGGACCTTTTTCACATCTAATGAATTTTAATTTAGGGGGGGGATAATTTACATTTTTAACTAGTTTCCCCTCCTGAGGAGATTCTAATTCATGTTACTTTAAAAAAAATTTTTTTTATTGATTTCAGAAAAGAAAGGAGAAAGAGAGAAACATCAATGATGAGAGAATCATTAATGGGCTACCTCTTGCAGGTCCCTTACTGGGGATTGAGCCCACAACAAGGGCATGTGCCCTTGACTGGAATTGAACCTAGGGCCCTTTGTTCTGGAGGCCAATGCTCTACTAGTGGTCGGCCAACTGCGGCTCTCGAGCCACGTGCGGCTCTTTGGCCCTTGAGTATGGCTCTTCCACAAAATAACCCAACCTGGGCGAGTCTATTTTGAAGAGGTGGCGTGAGAAGAAGTTAAGTTTAAAAAATTTGGCTCTCCTAAGAAATTTCCATCGTTGTGCTGTTAATATTTGGCTCTGCTGACTAATGAGTTTGCGGACCACTGCTCTAGCCAAATCAGTGAAGGCTCATATTCGTTCTTGAGAGCCACTACTCCTGTCTCTGATAAATACACATTTCTTTTCTAACATGTTCATAAAAATGTAAATGCTAAATTGTCATTAACGTCATTGTCATAATTAATTTAAAATGATTAATGAACTTTAGTTTTCCTGGCTTAATTATTTGCTAAAGACACTGGTTTAATTAATTGCTCATGTTGACGAATATATAATTCCTCTTTCCACTGCTTTTCATCATCCTACAAGGGAAGCAGATTTTTTTATTAATACAAGGCATGGCCGCCTGTCAGCTTTCATGTTAACTGATCTGCTCATTTGATACTCTTTCAAATACTAGTGCTACATTCATGTCTGTTTTCAGTCATTTATGTGCAAGTTTTCCTGTCTAAACATTTCCAAACAATGTCCATCTAGCAAGTTTTGGCCAGGTGCAAGCACTTCACTAGTGAAAAAAAAAGTACCTTCGGGCCCTAGTCAGTTTGCTCAGTGGTTAGTGTCTGTGGCCTGAAGGGTTGTGGGGTGAATTCTGGTCCAGGGCATGTTCCTGGGTTGCAGGCTCCATCTCCGGCCCTGGTCAGGCCCCAGCAGGAGGCAACTAATCAATGTGTTTCAATCACATCGATGTTTCTGTCTCTCCCCCTCCTCACACCGGCTCTAAAAATCAGTAGAAAAAAATATTGTCAGGTGAGGATTCACAAAAAGTACCTTCAAGTAGCTCAGATGAGCATAAATTTGTTATGGGAGGGGATTACAGAGTGTGGCACTAGATATATTTCCATATTCTCCCGGGGGAATCTATTCCTTAGAGATAAGACATCCATCTTTTTCTTCAACCCGGCGAACTGCTGCGTTTTGGCTCTGAGTACCTATCTCAGTAGGTTAGTGAGACATGTCTCTCCTATCTCCCTGCCATTGTGACTAAGTCAGGAACCAAAACATGAACTCAGCGAAGCGTTGGAAACTGAAATGCAGATTGGGAGAGGAGAAACTTTAAAGGCATAAATGATTGCTGACATATGGGTAAAATGTATCTCCCAGAAAGTTCAGTGGAGTATAACCTCATATTTGGGAACGACATCTGGCTTCAAGATGGCAGGCTAAGGATATGAGGAGACTAATAACAGATTAAATCTCCATGGTATTAAAACATCTGATCCTGACTGTGTATTAAAAATTTAAAGCAAATCACTATTCTACAAGTAGACTGCAAAACTTCCATGTGCATAGAGAAGTAAACGGAACAATGAAAATGTAACCAAGCCAGTAATAGAAATGCTTTTAAAAATATCATAAATATTAAACATGAAATAAGACGACAGGAATAAGTTAAAATAAATTAATAATAACAACGAATAGAGTTTGGGCAAAGTATGTTAGCTCTTTGTAGTACAAATATGGCTATATTTTATATATTAGACACATATTTAAGACAAAGTGACACAGGATACTGGAAAATGAAGAAACAGAAAAAAATGTTCTAGCAAATCCTAACTGAAAAAGAAATAGTTGAACTCTTATCAACATTAAGAATTCAAGGCACAAAGCATTAAAAGGGCTGAAGACACTTTTGTTTTTGATAAAAGAAACCCTTTTTTAAATAATATGTCATGATCCTTACAGAATAACTAGATTCATAAAATTCAATGAAAAAAAAAAGACAAATACAGTCATATTAAAAGACTTTAAAATATCTTTATCAGATTGAGAAACATGAAGTAAAACTCTGGAAGTTTTAGACATCATACATTAATTTGACTTCATTGTATTTACTTACAGAATTATTCACATACCAATAAATGCTATAGATTTGGAGTTTTTTTTAAACACATTCAAGCATCAAAAACATTGATGGGGCTGGCTGGTGTCTCAGCAGTTGAGCGTTGACCCATGAACCAGGAGGCCACAGTTTGATTCCGGGTTGCATACTCAATCCCCAGTAGGGGGCAGGCATCATTGATATTTCCATCTCTCCCTCTCCCTTCCTCTCTCTAAAACAAAAACAAAAAACAAACAAATAAAAAAACAACACATTAAAAATATTTATGCTATGAGAGAAATATTTGCAAGTTACGTATCTGACAAAGAACTTATATCTACAATATTGAAAACACTCTCAAATTTCAATATTAAAAAAAAAAATCAAAGTTGAAAGTGGGCAAAAGACTTGACCTAATATTTTACTAAAGAGAATGTACAGATGGAAAACAAGCACATAAAATAGATTCAACATCACTAGCCACTACATAAATGCAAATTGAAACCACAGTGGAATATCGCTACACAACTATCAGAATGGCCAACTAAAAAATAGTGATAATACCAAATGTTGGTGAAGAGGTGGAAAACCAATCTCTCCCTGGCCTGTGGGAATATAAAACGTTACAGGCGCTTTGGAAAATAGTCTGGTCGCTCCCTTTAAACATCAGAATGGACTTACCATACCACCTAGAATCCCACTCTTGCGTATATATGCCAAAGGATTGAAAACTTATTTTCATGCAGAACCTTAGATGTGAATATTCTTAGCCACATTATTATTGTGGCCCCAAACTAGAAATGATCCAAATGTCCTTCAGTGGGTGAATGGTCAATAACATGGTTAGTAACATCCCATAGAATAGTCCTCAGGAACGAAACGAGGAACAAGTCATTAAAACTTGCAAAATCTTGTAGAACCTAAAGGAAGTTATCCTGAGAGGAAAAGCTAGGAGTATAGATTGCTGCATGATTCCATTCCTGTAACATGTGTGAAATAACGTAATTGCATAGATGGAACACAGATGAGCAATTGCTCAGGGTTAGGCTGGGGATTGGAGTTAGTGTGGCCGTAAGAAGTAGCGAGGAGGCACCCGTGGACATGGTACAATGAAGTATCTTGGTTGTGGTAGTGGTCACTTAAGATATGCAAGTGATAGGACTGCAGAAAGCCATACTTCTTACCCGCCACACACACATGAAGACACATAAAACTGGTGAGATCTGAATAAACTCGATGGGTTGTATCAGTGATGACAATGCAGAATTAGAAATAAAATACTAGCCATTCAAATCAAGCAATGCATTCAAAGAACCATGTTTTATGAATGACTGCGGCAAGGATCATAGATAACCTACTAAATACTCAGCTTTATACTTCCTGGTGACAAAACCCTCAGGTTAGCCCCGGCCAGGCGGCTCATTTGGTTGGAGTGTTATCTGGAACATCTAGAGCAGTGGTTCTCAACCTGTGGGTCGCGACCCATTTGAGTGTCAAATGACCCTTTGACAGGGGTCGTTTAAGACTATCAGAAAACACAGATATTTACATTACGATTCATTAACAATAGCAAAATTACAGTTATGAAGTAGCAACGAAAATAATTTTATGGGTGGGGGTCACCACAACATGAGGGACGGTATGAAAAGGCCGTGACATTAGGAAGGTTGAGAACCACTGATCTAGAGGTTGCGGGTTTGATTCTGGCGAGACACAGACGGAGGTTGTGGGTTCAATCCCCAGTCAGGGCACATGTGGGAAGCAACCAAATCCACGGGAAAAAACATCCTTGTGTGAAGACTAGCAAAAAAAAAAACAACGACAAAAAACAAAAAACACGCAACTGATTTTAATCCAGTTGCTAATCTGACCAGCTTAAAAACTACATCCCTTTCCATCTTTTTGAGGTTGGGTAGCTAATGAAATGCAAGAAAATGCTGGGAGTGAGAACTTCTGGGAACCTACTTTCACCCTACTTTCCTCTCTTCATTTTTCCAGCGTCTAATAAGGAGATGATGCCTGTGTGGCTAAGAGGAAAAACAAGAGAAGCCAGACTTTCCCCTTTACCTCCTTACACTGCTGAGCCAACTCCAGCAACTGCTCTACTCGACACCTGATTATTTCAGCACGATAAGCACTCATGTGTTGAATCCATGATTGGCAGGCCTCCCTGCACGCACTTCAAGGTTTATCAGAGATTAAACATGGTGGTAGAGTCAGTGGATGTTGCACAGACGCGCGCAGGAACAAACTGGAATTACAACTGAAATACAGAAAAACTTCCTGACCAACCAGCGGAAGACTCGCAGGAGATAGCGAGGACAGGATGTGGAGGCCGCAGAGAGACTAGGAGGAGGGGCAGAGGCACGAAAGGGCTGGCCAGCGCCCCAGACAGCAGCTAAAGTTCGAGAAAAAAAGGTTTACCACGTCTTGTCAAGATGGATCAATATGACAAATTCTATCAAGGTAATTCTCTATTGTTGACAGAGAAAAGGGGGAAATTATATGATTATTTTGTGAATGCTAACTAAGAATTGTATAAATTCTAACATGCATTCATGCTAACTACTTAAAAAATGAGAAGTAGAAACATTATTTATTAAGAAATATCTGATAAAAATATGCAAACATATTTCTTAATGAAATATTAGAAACATGCTCAATAATATAAAAATAACAGAATATCTATTATCCCTGATTAATATCCTGAAGACTAAAGCTAAAACAAAGAAAGAAATGATTCAGAGATTGAAAAATTGGAGATCTTTCTAGAACATTTAAGAGAATCAACTAATAAAAATAAAACTAATAAAAGAACTTAGCAAGTTGGTTGGATAAAATTCCCCATGAAAAAATAATGTGTTTTTTTATTTTTCATCAGTAAGAAATTAAAAGTTAATTTAGAGAATAAGAACCTGTTTACAACAGCTTACAAACATAAAATGCCTGAATGAAAAAAAGAAACTAATAAAATGCAAGATGTTCATAGAGAAAATAATAAGCCTTTACTCAATGATGTAAATAATCCAAAAGAACAAAACAAAACAAAGAAGTGGACAACATTAATGAATGGCAATATTCAATATAAGGAAAATATTAGACTTTCATAAATTAGTCTAATAAGAGAACTGTACATAAAAGTAAAAATGAAATTATTCTCTGCAAAAAAAAAAGGCTGAGAATAAAAAGTATTAGTAAAAACATGGAAAACAGGTCCCTTCCCAAGCTATTTTTAAGTTACAAATACATTGATTTACTGAGTTTTGGCAGAAATTTGGAAGTATAATTAAAAATAAATTCTGTGAGTCTGTGACCTGGAAATTCTATTTCTAGATATTTCTGCTTGAGGGCAAAATAATGTTCACTGCAGCATTATTTGAATTATCAAAACATTGAAAACAAACTTAATGAAGGTTAAATCAAACATAGATTGTATATTTTACAAAATATTACCTATGAATTAAAATATACAACCCACAGGTATTAAAACAGATAACTCTAAAAGTCACAAATTGCTCAGTATATAGAAAATAAAAACAAATGTATAAAACAATTTAAAACAACACACATAACAAATGAAAAAAGGTTAAAATATTGGAAATTTACACCAAAGACAGTATTATTACCTTAGGGGAAATACTAGCATTAGGGATAATGGTCAGAGTTTTACAAATGTAGGACTAAGAAAATAAAATAAATAAAATTTTAGGGCTAACTCTTCTAAAAAGCTAAAGGGAAATTTAGCTTGCACAATTAAAGATGAATTAAATGAGGTTAGTGATTAGTGTTTTATATATGCGGATTTTGGTGGTAGTCAATTAAAGAGTAGAAGGAAATTTTGGCTGACGCTGAATTAATACAGATATACTTAATCAGAGCTTTACAATTGATGAGCACAGATCTCCAAATAATGTAGTGAGTGCTAGGACAGAATGGGGAATAGAGAAGTTGCTGGTTTTCTGAAATATAAGGAGGAGAATTTGAATTATTGATTTCAGAGAGGAAGGGAAAGACAGAAACATCAATGATGACAGAGAATCATGGATTGGCTGCCTCCTGTATGCCTCCTACTGGGGATCAAGCCTGAAACCTGGGCATGTGTCCAGGCAAGGAATCAAACCATGACCTCCTGGTTCATAGGTCGATGCTCAACCACCGAGTCACACTGGTTGGGGGAAAATAGGAATTGTAAGTGAAAAGGGCCAAGGTGAACAGAGTGATTGCAGGCAATCATTCCACAGACCAATTTCTCTTCACACATTAAAGTTGGGTAAACGTTAGCCAATTAGGAAGTGGCATAACATTTGCATTATAAATCAGATGAGACTCTTTTTAAAAATGAGTCGCAGGGCCCTAGCAGGTTTGGGTTAGTGGATAGCGCATTGGCCTGTGGACTGAAGGGTCCCAGGTTCGATTCCGGACAAGGGCACATGCCCGGGCTGTGGGCTTGACCCCCCAGTGTGGGGCGTGCAGGAGGCAGCCCATCAATGGTTCTCTCTCATCATCGATGTTTCTATCTCTCCCTTTCCTTTCCTCTCTGAAATCAATAAAAATACATTTTATAAAAACGAGACTGAGGAAGAAAAGAGAAGGCATTATACCTGTTTTTATAAATTACTTACAATGCCCCCGGGCTCTGTGCTAGGCAGCTGCTGTTTCACAGGGTGGGTTTGATGAGTGAGATACCCAAACCTGGGGAATAATCAGTCATATGACACTGCATTTTTCTCATTTGCTAAAAAAATACAGACAGACAGAAAGAAAGAAAGAAAAAAGAAAAGAAAAGCAGTATTTTTTCTAAGAACATTCATTTTTTTTTTTAATAGAGCTTATTGATTTTTTTTCAAGGGCCTTTGGGGAAGTTCCTTATTGAGGAAGGGAGAGGGATAGAGAGTTAGAAACATGGATGAGAGAGAAACTTCCATCAGCTGCCTCCTGCACACTCCCTACTGAGGATGTGCCCACAACCAAGGTACATGCCCTTGACCGGAATCGAACCTGGGACCTTTCAGTCCGCAGGCCGAAGCTCTATCCACTGAGCCAATTGGTCTGGGCAGTACATTCAATGCTTTAAACCAGCGGTTCTCAGCCTGTGGGTCGTGACCCCTTTGGGGGTCCATCGACCCCATCACAGGGGTCGCCTAAGACCATCAAAAAACACAGATATTTCCATACGATTCACAACAGTAGCAAAATTACTGTTAGGAAGTAGTAAAGAAAATTATTTTATGGTTGGGGGTCACCACCACATGAGGAGCTGTATTAAAGGGTCCCGGCATTAGGAAGGTTGAGAAGCATTGCTTTAAACAAAGGGAAAGAATTGCCAGACAGAGTCTTGCTGACGCCACTCCATTGGATGAGCACGTGACTTGCTGTGTACAAAGGGTTAGGACTACGGTTGCGAAGAGCTTAAACATCCCTAGGATCTTCACCTGTGAATTTGATTAGCTTGCCCTTTCCCCATAAATAATGCATAATTTGGGTTTTAGTAAAATCTTTATGTAGTAGGAGTAACGAAGTTCTATTAAATGAAATAGCCCCATAAAAATCTGAGAAATGACTATGCCTTCTAAGGCTGTGCCTGGCCGTACCAACCAATCAGCTGCTTTCCAGTCTACTTCCCGAAGCAGGCTGGGATTGGCTGGGTCATTGTCCACATTTGGATCTTAGCTCTGTTCTCCTTGGAATGTGGGGGGAAGTTGGCTATTCTCTTCCCTGAAAAACTTTAAAATATCTGTACTCTCAGAGCACAGTGCTACCAAATATATTCATGAAGCAGAAATTATTCTACTTTTCAATTATTTATCAATCTCTCTTGAACATTCTTATTTTTCAGTAGGCTTTTGTTCCGCCTGGGATTTTGATGAACCACTCAAGTGATGGCTTCCTCCAGGATTAAATTCCGCAGTCATTCCCGGTGTTCTTAGAAGAAACGCATCTTTTTTCACAGCTCGTAGGTACCTCATCATAACTTCTCATTTTTTAAACAGTAAGAATTTTATCCTAAATAGTCATTTTGTAGCTCTTTGAAATAATTTGAGATGACAGTCTATATAGTACATATTTCTAAGACGAGGATCCATGCATTGCATTAAAGGTAATATACTTAGAATTCGGGTTTTCCAGAAGGAGATATATCGCAGTGTTGAACAAGATTTTCCTGGGGCAGAAATCACGATGATGTAAATGGAAGTATTTTGAGAGCACTTAATAGCAAGGCGAATGCTCCATCTTTGTCCTGTGGCTTTGCCTGCCCTCGCAGGACAGACAGCAATTTCACAAGCACAGCATTTGATCTGTCCTTACCGCCTCACAGCTGGGATGAATCTTCCCGGTTAACTAGCCAGGGACATAGGAAGACCCGAGAAAATGGCACAAATGTACAAATTCTGGATTTTTGCGGGGCCTCCGGGGACATTCCTGAGCCTGTGGCCTGGCCTGAGTGGGGGAAGCGGTGGAGAGATACTACTGATCACAGTTTAGAGTCACCTGTTTTCTGTTTTTTGCCTTAAGATGATCCAGGGGAGACAGTCTTCCCGGGGTACACTGTACGTCTGCACGGAGCGGAACCTCACCGAGCAGCTCATCCAATAAGTACGGAATGGGTTTCCCATAAACACCAGACGGAGGAATGGAGAAAGGGACAGATAGCTCGTGCTTTCAGATTCGCATGTATAAAATATTGTGAAAATATCATCTCTACTTTGTGCCCTCCCCTTTTTTTGGCTCCTGGAAATAAAATAATTTACTGTATTTTATAGTAAATAAGTATATTTTCTATAAAATATCTTTGAAATATATTAATGAAGTACAAAATGGGAAGACCATTATTCAAATAAAGCATAAAGAGCTTCTAATTCTGTTCACAAAAATTTGCCAAAAAAAGAAAAAAAGGAAATATTTGAAAGAGGAAAATAAAACTGCTTGGAGTTTTTCTTCTCAATATAAGCAAGAGGATAAGTTCTAGGAAATGAGACAAGGGAGACAGCCTTATTTGAAGACTAAATACCCAATACTCATCAAAACCAAATCCTGTACTCTGCATTAGGGTGAGCTAGTCTAATATACATTCCAATTCATCATTCTTGTCCATTTTTCAAAGAGTATTACCAACTGGAATTTGTAGCACTGTGTGCTTGTGAGTGAATTCTCACTACCCTATTCCCACTTCCATTCTATTAACAATTGGGATTATTACTTGCATTAAATGGGAACAACCTGTCTCATTTCCTAGAACTTATCCTATTGCTTATATCAATCAAGCAGTTTTATTTTCCTCTTTCAAATATTTCCTCTTTTTTTTTTAGAAGCTCTTTATGCTTTATTTGAATAATGGTCTTCCCATTTTGTACTTCGTGAATATATTTCTCCTCGTCCTCATTAAACAGACTTCCGTGTTAAGATTTAGTTTAGTGCCCGGCCCAGGTGGCTCAGTTGGTTGAGCATCGGCCCATGACCAGGGGGTCACAGATTTGATTCCCAATCAGGGCACATGTCCAGGTGGTGGCCTCAGTCCCAAGTGGGGGGCGTGCAGGAGGCAGCGGATTAATGTGTCTTCCTTCTCTATGTTTCTACCTGTCTCTCCCTCTCCCTTCCTCTCTCCAATTACTAAAAACATAAAAAAATGTTATTTTAAAATTAAGTTATTTTACTTGCATCTCATGTTATTTTTAAGACTTTTCATTTGCACCCGCATTTAGCTCAGCAATGTTAATGAAAGACTGCACGAGAGGCACTTGCAGAAGCATCTGTAAATCACGAGAGACGGCGAAAGTACGTGTCACAGACCCAGATTCGTGATTACTTTAATGACATGACAAGATAGCTCAAGTCAGATACCTAGGCATTATCAATAATTAACACCGTTGCCCTATTAAAAACACAAGCTTAACAACACATCCCGTCTAGCTGGGATTTAGAGTATATGCTGTAATTACTTCTGTTGAACTTGGATGATTTCTCTGCATGACCTTATAGGAAGGGATGAGTCTTTTATAAGAAAATGATCCCCCTAAGGTGAACCCACAAACTAATGAATAGCCCTTTGTGTCTCTTAAAAGTGGCTGTTCCCGAACAGCCCAGCGTGGTCAGGGCTGGCCGTCCATAAAGAGGGTTCTGTCCGGCACCCTCCGGATGGACCTGTTATTGCCGAACTCAAGCAGATGGTGGCACTCTCCCCCACTGAACTCTCCAATCAGATGCAAGCCCGGAGAGTGGAGGACTACAGATGGGACTGCTCCCACTCATGATTCCCCTTGAGGCACAGTCAAACGGGGGGTTGTTATAGACACCTTCATACTGAACCTCTGAGGTGGGGTCCTTCCAAAATTCTTCCCTACCTCATTCATACTCTTTAAAAAAAAATTATTGATTTTTTTACAGAGAGGAAAGGAGAGGGATAGAGAGTTAGAAACATCGATGAGAGAGAGACATCGATCAGCTGCCTCCTGCACGCCCCCTACTGGGGATGTGCCCGCAACCAAGGTACATGCCCTTGACCAGAATCGAACCTGGGACCTTTCAGTCTGCAGGCTGATGCTCTATCCACTGAGCCAAACCGGTTTCGGCAATCATTCATACTCATCTTGATGGTGGTACTTTTCCAACTGAATTACTTTCTACCCTTTTTTTTTTTTATGTCAGCAAATCACATCCTTTAAAGCATGGGATCCATCTGGTTGTGATGATGGGCTGCTTCTTGAGGCTCTGTCCAAGGAGGACTGGGCCTGATTTGCTTTGATCCATATGATACAAAATCTTCCTTATTGTTTCCTTTCTCTCTCACCCCCTCCCTCCCCTTCTCCCTGCCTCCTTCCTTTTCTCCCTTCTTTTCTCATTTTTATTTTTTTCTGGCGAAGCACCTTTAGAGTAAGCTGACTAACGCCTCCCTAAATACGTCCATCTCCCTGAAATCT
Source organism: Lasiurus cinereus (assembly GCA_011751065.1). Taxonomy (NCBI): domain Eukaryota; kingdom Metazoa; phylum Chordata; class Mammalia; order Chiroptera; family Vespertilionidae; genus Lasiurus; species Lasiurus cinereus. The sequence continues at coordinate 60,392,475 of JAAGEH010000480.1, forward strand.
GTGCGTGTCCCCTTATATGGCCCAAGGGACTGTTGGTGTCATTGCATTAAAATCCATGGGATGGAGAGAGAATCCTGGATTCTCCAACTGGGCCCCCTTTAATCACCAAGGTCCCTCTCAGAGGCAGGCGGTAGTCAGAGCCGGAGAAGATAATGTAAGGATGGCGGCGGGGTGAGATAGGCAATAGAGGCGGTTGCTAAGAGGTGACACAGGCCGAGAACAGACTCCCCCCCCCCCCAAAGGAACCGGCCTGCGGACTCTGACCCGTGAACCTGATTCGGACCCCTACCCTCCAGCACCGTAAGCAAATACACGTGTGCTCTGTGACACCTCTCTGTTGGTGGACCTTTGTTGAGATAGCAAGTCCAATCTCATGCAGCCTTGGAGAAGGAAAATCAATCCAATAAATCAAAGGGTCTGGTATTATTCCTCAGACCGTTAAAGAAAACATAAAAACTATTAGAGACCAAACACTCACCGCGGAGTGAAAAATGTCCTGGCCAAGCAGAGAATTTGATCCAGCGGGGAGTCTAGGTAGGCTGTGGGCATGGAATTCAGGAGGGAGGAGGAGGGAGGGGGGTAGGATTTCAAAGGCGGAATACCTTGAACTCCCTCTGCCCCATGCTGGGAAACAACCTCTACCAGGAGGTGACTGGCTTGGGGACCAGATGCCCCAGCTGCCAGGCAGGCTGGTTGGTGATGGCCTGGTGGGAACGCACTGACAGATCTGCTGGTGACCATCCCTGGCTGCCTGTGACACGCCCCCATTCGGACTGTCCCCACCCAGGTCTGCACTAGTGTCAGCAGCGGTGGATCAGGGTTTATGGCCACAAGAGTAAGGAAGAGGGGAGCCAGACATAACCCGAGAGTCACTCTGTTGGAAGATAAAGAGAGAAACAGGGAAGAGAAGTAAAAACCAAAGGTATCATTAAACGTCAGAGCTAAGCCTTATAAAACACGATCTGCTAAGACTCTTTTAAGTAACTCTGGGTGTATTAAATCGTTTACTGCTCACCACCCTATAAAAGGGATACTGTAATGCCCCCACTTTGCAGGTAAGGAACCTGAGGGTCTGAGAGGTCCTATCATGTGGTCAAGGTCACGCGGCCTCTGGCCACGCTGAATGCCAACTCAGCAGCCAAGCCTGCGCTCCCCCCTGCTACCTGCTGCTCAGTGCCAGCTTTGAACCAGAGCGACCTCGGGGTTCATGCTCTCTTTAGAACCTGTCTGCCCTGTGGCAGTTACTAGGCTGCCAGTAAGAAGGCTGTAGTCCCACTTCTGGGGGACTTAAAGGATTACAAACAGTTCTCCCTGTTCAGAGATAAACTGAGGCATGTTAAAACTTTCGGGGTGTACTTGTTTAAAAGTCCTTTGCAGTCAGGCAGGAAGAGACCAGAAGGGAGTGGAAGCCCTGCATGGACAGGAGCTGGGAGGAAGGCTTTGATGGGGGTGGGGCGGGAGAAGAGCAAGGAAATGAACTGCTGGGCTGTGGCTGAGCCAATGGCACTGTGGGAGAGCCTATGGCATTGTGGGAGAGCCTGTGTGGCTGTTTGTGATGGGCTGTCCTCAGGATTTCATCTCTCAGCCTCGAGCAATTACAGGCTCGGGCTTTGGTTTGCTTCCGTGGGCTCCGGAGGGACTGTAGGCCCTTGAATCAATGAGCTCCTGGTTGATGGTGTAACATCTCATTCCCAACTTGATCTATGTAAGTCGCTATGCGTCTGTAAGATCAATATAAACATTCCAGGTCTTGATTCTTTTCCATTATCGTTGCAACAATAAATTCATGGGGCTATATGGATATCTGGTGCCCAAACTCAAGGTCACAGACAGCGGAATGTGTCGTATTTATTATCTTTCTTGTTCTGTTTGTTGTGAAATGCATTGTGGATGCATGTGCTAAAAAAGTCACAGCTGTCATCATTAACATTTCTAGTCAGTGTCTGAGATGTGTCTGGTGTTTTATCTAATCACAGGACATTCTTCAGACAAGAGCAGGCCAGTCAATGGATAATAAGCCGATATCAATAGATAACAAGCCAAATATGCGTCCTTACTGAGTGACACCTTTTTTTGGTTTGTTTTGTATATATTCTTAACTAAAACTATCTGTCTCGGCTTCATATTTTTGTGTTTTTTTTTTCTTTGCTTTCTTTTTGTTGTTGTTTTACCCGTTTGCATTATTTCATTGTGATTCTTATATGTGTAGATACAGAGCCTGATACTTGGTGATGTGAGGAGGTTCAAGGAAGTATTGCTTTGTTGATCAAGGAAGCTCCCACTTTTCAGAAGAGCTGGCAACACCAGTTCATCCTTAACCCGAAAGCCTCAAGATTGAGCCGAGGCTCTGAGGCGTTTGTGATGACTATTCCATAAGAATGCTCACTTAGTGGGATATGTGAAATCTGTCTGTGGCCGGTGAATAGCAGAAAATATGAAAATTATTTAATAATTTAATTTAAGTACATATGCTGCCAAAATAAAGGCTGTGTGTTTCTTTGTTTGTTTGTTTTGGTGTGTGTGTGTGTGTGTGTGTGTGTGTGTGTTTAATTCCCTAAAAATAGAGTTGCTTGATTAAGGACACTCGTTAAATTAGAATTTTAGATAAACAACTATTAATATTTGGTGTAAGCATCTCCAAATGTTTGTACGGGACATGCTTCTATTTAAAATGCCGTCCTTGTTAATCTGATTAATTGTGGTTCAGCATCCTGTTTTCCACTCCTGGATATGGGAACACAGTTGAAAAAGAAGAAATTGCTTCATCTTTAAGAGTTACTAACGATATTTCCTAAAGTTTGTTTTTAACTAAAGATTTCAGGTAACTTATTTGCACTCTAGTCTTCTCTTCCGTAGTTACTTAGTATTCCTCTTTCAATAGGTCGCACTTGTGTTAACATGAAAATTGCTGTGTAAGAGGAAAACTTCACAACTTATTATTTTAAGATCTAATTCATCAAGGTCACGCTCACCTTACAAAACATTTTCAAGGAAGGTAAACAGATGGGCAGAGGTGCCAACCACATGTGAAGATTTATCTGGACACAATTTATAGTTTCTGCTAAGCTTTTTCCGTGGTTTCTTTCTTAGGTAAGCCACCTTCCAGAGTTCAGATTACAGAGTTCCGAGACACTTTGAGCCAGGGAAGTGTATTTTCTTCCTCCCATTAAAGGTCCTGCTGATACAGATCTCAGCTCCTTGGAGATGTTTGCAATCGTCTGTAGAATGCAGGCAACAGAGCTACATCCTAGAATAAAAATGCCTCCTTGTATCCCAAGCATTAATTTTCCCCAGTGAAATCAATCAGCAATTAAATTACACTCTTCGTGCGCCACCTCAGATCATATTTTAGATTCCTTCTTTCTTACTCAACGTATGTGGAGGAAGTTAAGAGAAAGTTAAACAGAAAAACCTACAAAAACAGTATTTTCTGTCCTAAACGTAAGAATTGTTTTTGTAATGTAAGTAGTCTCTTTGTGACTTAGCTGTAAAAACAACATTTTTTTTTCTCCTGTAGATGTAGAAAATAAAGCCTTTCTTATCCTTCTACTTAAATACTAACTTAACAAATGGCTCTAAACCAAATTATAGTATCAACATTCCAAGTAAATTTCAACAGGCAGTTGCAAACTTAGTCATCATTGCATAAACAAGGAATCTAAGACTGAAATATTTCAATGTTTTGACATATTCAAAACAAGCAAATCATAAAGTTTGAAAAACTTCCATAGCCTTATATTGGACATAACTTGGTAAGCAAAACACGTACACTTTAGTACTTATGTTTAGAGAAGCTAGAAGTGCAATTCAACTGACCTTTCTCTTTAAGTTGAATTTTAAAGTAGTATACATTAGGAGCTTTCAGTATAAAATAATATTGATAGGTCTCTTTATTATAATGGGCCCTGCATATATTTTGCTTAAAATTGTAAATATCATATCACTCTCCTTAGTATCTCTTCCTTTTTTTTTTCTGGAATTACCATCTATGCATTTAGTTAGGTGGACATATCTCTCTCATTTATCATATGCATTCCTCTGCATTCTAATTTTTTTGTGTACATTTCTTTGTTTCCCACATCAAATATTAGCTCACATAGGAAGTGTCAGTGTCTTTTTTCTATAGTGAAAGAAAAATACATGCTTATGAACTAATTCCAAATGTGATTAGCTAATTAATAAGTAGCTCAAGTGGTAAGTTCAAGGAAGTAGGGTAAATAAAAAGAAATAGTAGGGTTACATCTGAATGATAAAAGATAATAGATACTTCATGTGAGTATAAAAATAATTGTGAGATCATAATTTTGGTAACTATGGAAATACAATCTTGGGAGTGAAAACCAATTTTGGTTTTAATACAAAACAAAGTCTTAAAGAAATTATTTCAAGATTTTTAATTATGTCAAAAATTGAAATATATATGAAACATTTGTACTTCTATATATTTATAGTTATTAAACATACATTTAATAAGAAACTATTATTCTTTCTACTGGGTGGGGTAAAGATGGTTTTATAGTTGTGAGTATGCAAAACACAGAATTTATTCTTATATTATTATTTCTTAACCAGAGGCCTGGTGCATGAATTCATGCACCACTGGGGTCCCTTGGCCTAGGCGTGGGATCAGGCCAAAGCTGGCTCTCTGACATCCCCCAAGAGGTCTTGGATCGCCAGAGAGCACAAGCCAGGCTGAGGGGCCCTCCCCAGCACAATTGGGGCTGGGGAGGGACGGAGAAGGTTGGTCAGCCCGGGACAGAACGAGGAAGGGCTCCAGGGCGTGTCTGGCCCCTCTCACTCAGTCCTGATAGGCCAGATCCCAGCAGCAAGCTCACCTAAAGGTCAGAGCGTCTTCCCCCCCGTGGTCAGTGCACATCAGAGAGAGTGGTTGAGCGGCCTTGGCATATCATTAGCATATTACGCTTTGATTTGTTAAATGGACAACTGGATGGCTGGATACTTAGCATATTAGGCTTTTATTATGTAGGATTATTATATTACTTTTCATATGAATCACTATAAAGCCACCCTGTGTAAATGTATGTATGTGCTTGGCCAGGGTGCTCAGTGTGCTCAGCATTGACTCATGAACCTGGAGGTCACAGTTCTATTCCACATGCTGGCTCCATCCCCAGCAGTGGGCATGTAGGAAGCAGCCAATCAATGGTTCTCTCTCATCATTGCTGTTCCTACCATCCTCTCTCTAAAATCAATAAAAACATATATTTAAAATATATATATGTATACATGCATAAAAACTGTATCCTCCATAATAGCTAATATGTTCATTAGACCAGATGGCAGAATGACCTTTCAGAACAACCAATGTGCAGAGGGGTGGGACTGCATGCACCAGAGGCCCAGCTTGCACTGAACTGTGCAGGAGTAGATTGCTTCCCCTTGTCTCAGCTGGCTGCCCTGCCTATCGCTGCTTGTAGCTCACACCCCACCCTCCGCCGCTCATAGCTCTCCCTAACCCTAACCCTAACCCTAACCCATTGCTTATAGCTCTCTGCCACTAGTAGTGCTCCACTGCGAGTAGCTCATGCCCCGTCCTGCCCACTGCGAGAGCCCACAGGCCTTTTATGTGTGTGTGTCTATGCACACACACCTCTATACTCTGTATGCATACAGACAGGAAAAATAGCTTCTCATTACACCTCTCACTCTCTCTTACATTACAGATATACTAGAGGCCCAGTGCACCAAATTTGTGCACCCGTAGGGTCCCTAGGCCTGGCTGGCGATCAGGGCCAAATGGGGGGCAACTGGCAGGGTGATCAGGTGGCCTCCACTGGCACCTGCCTTGGCTGACCTGGCGCTGCCTGTTCACTGTTTCCTTCTCCCCCCTCTGACCTCCACTGCTTCCGCCAATGGTCGCCTCCCTCTGTGGGGCAACTGCTGGGGCAACTGGGGGACCCCCCCCCACTGGCACCCACCTTGGCTGGCCTGGTCCTGCGGGCTGGGAGCAGCTTCTGAGTTGAGCATCTGCCCCCCTGGTGGTCAGTGTGAGTGATAGCGACCGGTCATTCCACCGGTTGTTCCACTGTTCAGTTGATTTGCATGTTGGGCTTTTATTATATAGGATATCTATATTTAATGAGTTCTTTGTCTCTATAGCTAATGACTTCTTGACATTTTCACAGACACAAGTTTATCCACAAAATTCTATATAATTTTATTAAAAGATATGTTTCAACGGCAATTTGTTTTTTATGGCAGAAAAATTGTAAAGTACAGAGAAAGCACACAGAATAAGTATGGTTTTGACTGGAGTTAATGGGAAAATGGGCAGGAAGACATGTTTTCAAAGCACAAAAATGTGTGACCCTTTTTAAATGTATTGATTAAATAGTGGATCTTATGGTTGTGTGCTGTACATGGGTGTTATATTTACAGTGTAATTTTTTATTTTAATATTTATATATTACTTTTTCCATAAGAATGAAATTATTTATAAAAATAAAAGAAGGGCTTGATCTCAGGAACACTACCTCATGCTCATAGGTAGAAAAAAAGAAGAGAAGAGAGTGGGTAATTTTCTGGAGAGAGGGTGGCAGAAATGCGAGGATGCTTGTGCTGGAAATCTCACCTTTTTCCATGAATTAGTAAAGAAGTTAAGGGATTCTAGTTTGTGAAGGTAGCTTTAGGTGAGTCGTGGTGATGAGCAAGGGAAAGGATAAATACAATTATTGCTGAGTGGTGTAGAGTGCTCAGCTGACACGAACACGATGATGTAAATTAGCACCAACCCTCATATTATTTGCTCTTAGAGAGACTTCTCTTTCTTTACACTATTCTAAAAAATTGAATAGAAATGTAGCCTTTTTTCCTAACACATTTTTCTCTCCCTCTCCTTTTCTTTAGCATGGAACACGAATGCAGTCTGACTTTATAATGATAAGATTAAGAACATATATCGTATCTCTGTTGAATTAAATTTTTAATTATACGCAGAGCAATCCTTTCATCTCCAACAGATTTGCCTGGTGATATATGCTTTGTATTTTTAAATCAAAGTATTTCTGCCAACGGCCATTGCTGTGAAAAACAAACAGATGACTAAAAATAAATGAAATTCTCGCTTTTTCTCCATACACACATGCCTACACGCACACATAATGTGAATGTATCTTTGATGATTTTTGGAATCGACAGAGAAACCATAGTCTGCCTGGGTCAAAATTGACTATGTACATTTTAAACAGGCTGCCGCTATTTATACCATTGCCATTTTGTGATGTAACGGAATCTGTCTTCTGTACATCATCGGTGGCTTTACAATGCACGCTGCTTTCCTCAACCTAAGTGCTTGATGATTCAAGGATCTTGCAACATGACTGCCCTTGCTACCTTTAAGAACATAAATTTAGCCAAAACTGGTTTGGCTCAGTGGATAGAGCATCGGCCTGAAGACTGACGGGTCCCAGGTTTCATTCCGGTCAAGGGCATGTATCTTGGTTGCAGGCACATCCCCAGGGGGGGACGTGCAGGAGGCTGCTGATCGATGTCTCTCTCTCATCAATGTTTCTAACTCTCTCTCCCTTTCTCTCTGTAAAAAATCAATAAAATATATTTTTTTTAAAAAAGAAAAGAACATAAATTTACTCCATGGGACTGGTTCTTTCCATGCTCCTCTTCAACTCAAGTGACGTGTGCGGGTGAGGAGCGGTTTGGGAGATGACGTGGCTAGAGCTGTGCTGTGGGAGCATTCATCTGTGAGGACGGTGGACTACAGAGTGGCATTGACTTTACTTGGCAACCGACTGGACACTGAGCAGGGTGAGATGGGAGATGGTGAAGCAAGAAGTCCTCAGAGGTGGCTCCACGTCTTTTGAATCTCGACTCTTTTGGAGTCTTCAAACGCGGCTCCCAGGTGCTGAGTTGTAGGTGCGATGATATGAACTTGTGTTCATTACAAAGGGAAGCAGAGGGTTTCCGGTTTAAGAAAAATGATGTGTTTTGAATGTATTCAATTTAACAGTTTGGGAAGAGTCTGAGACACTTCGGATCTAGGTTCAAGACGGAGACTGGGGGACAGTGTGGGAGGAGAGCAGCTTTACTGAACCTCATAAACTGGTTATATGTTCAGCCAATTTTAATATCACCTGTTGGATAGGTGGATGCTGATAATAAAGGCAACAGACAATAAAGGAAATACCATGAGACATTAGGCAGAAACTTCAGTGTCGGGCAGGAAGTCACAGAGAAACGGAATCAGAGGATGGCACTTTTTAATACACTGGCTTCCCCATCGGTCAACAGCAGGCCTTTCTCTCATGCCGCTTATTAGCTGTTATTAAAAATAGGCATTTTCAGTATCTGGAGAGGTTCTATCAGGGTTCATTCCCTACTCTCTTGCTCCCACCCTATACTTTCCCGGTTCTCCCTGGCCAATTCCTTCCTGCTGTGGGACCAAGCACATCTCTCACCTATGAGCTCTGAATAATGACTTCTGTGTCTGGCAATGAGCCGTCATGGTCCGTTACATGACAATAACCTCTCTTTCTGGATTTTCCCACTATCTCCAAAACCTGTGACCCCCCCTGATGGAAGGACAGACTTCTGCCCACGCGGTGCAGCTCTGCGTTTTCTACCACCTTGATCCACAAACATAATGGTTTCAGTCGCTTCTAACCAGTTCTGGGCTTCGTACGTGGGCTTCGAGTCCCAGGGCAGAGCTGAAAGCTGGGCCAATGTGCACCTCACCTCATGTTTCTTCCTTCTCTGATGGAATGTGTTTTTGCTTGGCCTATTTTATAATGCTCAGAGAGTGAGATGCCTTATACACATATGTTTTAAAATATGTGTTTTATTGATTTCAGAGAGGAAGGGACAGAGAGAGAAACTTCAATAATGAGAGAGAATAATGGATCAGCTGCCTCCTGCACGCCCCCTACTGTGGATCGAGCCTGCAATCGGGCATGTGCCCTGGACTGAAACTGACCCCAGGACCCTTCAGTCCATAGGCTGACGCTCCATCCACTGAGCCAGACCAGCCAGGCCACCCGCACATGTTTGCAGCTGAGGTCTAACAAGGCCAGTCTCTGCCTTCTCTGTCTGTTCTCCTATAGAGATGATGGAGGACCAGGCAGGAAGGGGCAGGCAGGAAGCTCTGGCTGAGGCACTGGGGTTTGAGCCCCAACTTCGGCAGCAGTTAGTGGGGTGGCCTCAGGCAAGTCACTGAATACGTCTAACCTTGTTTCCTTTCTTTTGTAAAACAATAAAAGCGGAATCTACAAGAATGAGCTCTTTTTAAGATTTAAGATTATAATCTATATGAGCTATATGTATCTCTCTCCTAGGAGAATGGCTCAGAATTACAGCTTTGACTATTTATACTGACTTTATATAGGACAGAGATACTATGAATGAGAATCAACATGTCTGTATCTTTTTTATTCCGTTCCCTCACTTTGAACTGAATTTTATTGTTGAAGTTCACGCTTTTTAGATTGTGGTGTGCAAGCTACCTTCATCTATTTTACCATAAAATGATTTGATTTGCTCTTCTTGGGCAGGGTAACAAAAAACTGACAATTTGCATATATTATTCCATTTTCTCCCGGCATGATTGAGCTGATAAGAAGAATGCTGTCAGTATAATTACTGTTCCTTTGTAAGTCATCAGTTTTTTTTTTTTTCCCTCAGCTGGCTTTTCAGATTCTTCTCTCTATCTTTGATATTTTGCAGTTACACTATAATGTTTACATGAGTTGATTTATTTTTGTTACGCCTGCTCAGCTCTCAGAGAATTCTTTTGAATGGAATACTAATAGGTTTCCTTATCCCTGCAAAATTCTTTCCTTTTACCTCTCAAAATATTGCATCCTTACCAGAGTTCCTCTCTTTTTCTTCTAAAAGAGAGATTGGCAAATTAAGTCCAAGGGCCAAACTAGGCTGTTGTCTATTTTTGTACATGCCACCTATCTATAATAATAATTTATAATAATAAAAGCAGAACGACCTTCTGGAAGTCCTTCCGGACAACCTTCCTGATGAACCAGGGATGGGAGGGCCAAGCCCTTTGCACGAATTTCCCGCTTTGGACCTCTAGTTTGCTTATAAGAGTCCAAGCTGGTTTTGTACTACAGTACCAGAGCGGAGACAGGCCTGAGAAACCTAAAATATTTACCATCTGGCTCTTTATGGAAAAAGTTTGCTGACCTCTGTCCAAGACACGTAATCAATGTGTGTTTACACAACATTTACTATCAATATATTAACTAATTCTTCACATTTTTAAATGATGCTGCATTTTTGTACGTTCTTGGTTTTCCCATCTGTTCTTTTAAAATGTCCAGTCCAGGGTTATTCCTTTTTGGCATTTAAAAAATTTAATGACTCCTTATTTCCAGCATTTCAACTGATCCGTTTCAGACAGACTCATTTTTTATGTTTTGTTCCAGTTTCTTGCACGCTTTTATGGATTAATGTCTCCAATGATCTCGCCCACTGAAATTTAAGCTCCAGAGAGGCAATGGGTTTTGTGTGTCTTGTTTTATTGACTCTATTCCCAGCACCTAGTATTGTGTTTGACACCAGATAGACCTTTCATAGGTATTTGTTGAATTTCAGTTAGGATTTAAGGTAAATATACTTATTTGAAGTATTATATCCTGAACATTCTAATTGTTGATTTTGTTGGTTCTTTCTTTTTTTTCTTTTTTTATTTTTACATGATTTTTTTATTGTTTATTAAAAATAGTAGTATATATGTCTCCTTCCCCCCCCAGTCCCCTCCCTCCTGCTTTCCCTAACCCCCATTACACGCCCTCACCTGCCCTCCCTCTACCTCTACAGTGTCTTGTATCCATTGGTTATGCTTATTACACACATGCATACAAGTCCTTCGGTTGATCTCTTACAGGCATCCTCCCCACCTCCCACCAAACCTCCCCTGCCTTCCCCCTGTAGTATGACAGTCTGTTCATTGCTTCTTTGCCTCCATAGGTTCTTTTTTTATTATATTTCTTACGTGTTTTGTATTTTTGACTTGTAGATTTTTATAAATATATTTTTTAGTGATTTAAGAGAGGAAGGGAGAGAGAGCTAGAAACATCAATGATGACAGTGAATCATTGATCAGCGGCCTCCTGCACACGCCACACTGGGGATTGAGCCCACAACCCAGGCATGTGGCCTGACTAGAAATCTAACTGCGACTTCCTGGTTCATAGGTCTGACCCTCAACCTCTGAGCCATGCCAGCTGGGCCGGTCGCTGACTCTTAAAAAACAACTTTACTTCCTATTATTTAATATACTTAATTCCCAGGTGCTTTCGTTACTTTTTGGAGCCCAGGAAACTTATAACACCGGTTCCTGAAATGATTTTGCATTTTTGCTTTTCACTTAATAAAAATATTTACTTGTTTGTGAGGCCTGCTATGTTTTTAAACGTTCCTCTTTTTATATCCTAGCAGTATTTTCAAAGTAAATACATGATGCATTTTTCTCTCATTCTTTCCTCTCACCTCTTTCCCACCCACATGGATCTTCCTCTTGCGTCATCGAGGGCCCTCTCTGCGGGACTGTCCACTATCACAGACGCTTGTGACATCGCCCTCCTTCCCTCACCTCTCCCTCCAGCCAGCACTCACACGCTTACTCTGCTTCACATCACACAGCTCACAGTGATGGTCTGTGCCGGCCAACTCCATCTCTTCACCGCCTTTCTGCCCTCTGTGAAACCAGGCGGGTCAAACTCACAGTGACCTGCACCTCCCAGTTCACCCACTATTTCTTCGTCCTCAGCTCCCGTGGCTTACTGAGAACCTCCGACACCGTTGGCCACTTCTTCCCTCATAAAACGTTTTCTTTGATTCAGTGTAGTGACACCCACACTCTCCTGCTTGTCCTTGGCTCACTTTTTAGTTGTTCCCTGCTCTTTATCTGAACCCCTGTTGAACTTATTGATTGTGTTGACATCTATTTGCCCAGGCATCAGACTCAGACCTCTTCTGTTGTGACCCTTCCTCTTTAGTCCAGCCCCATATTGTCAAACGCCACCCGGACGCTCCAGGTGCAGCGATTGAGAGTTCCAGCCCAACCCTTCTCCTTCACGTGGGACCCCACAGCCCCTGTTGAATTTCTGTTTAGCATTTCAATGTTCATATGCTCATCCTGGCACTGCTGATTCCTTTCTGAATCCCTGTTAAAATTACTCCCTTCCCAGTGTTTCTCATTTAGTAAATCACATCTATATGCAGTTGACTCAGAGAGAGAGAGAGAGATGGAGAGAGAGAATCACCATCTGTAGTCATCTTTGACTTCTATTTCTCAGAAATCACATCTAATCCATCAGAAAATCCCATTGGTTCTCTCTTTAAAAAATGCTCATAATCTGGCCAGTTACTAGTATTAAAATGATATAGTCCAATGATGTTTCATCTAACATAATTTTGTAATTGAATGACTACTTTTCAGTTTTTCTTTCTTGGTCCCTAGATCCTATCTCCACACAACTGCCAGAATGTTCCTCCTAAAATGGAAGATGGATTACCTCAGTCCCCTTCTTCTGACCTTCCCACTGCTTCTTATCGCACACAAAGATCCAAAGTCCTCCCATCCCTGTGACCTGGCCCTGGCCACCTTACCGACACGCTAGCTGTGGTTCTCAACCTTTCTAATGCTGTGACCCTGTAACACAGTTCCTCATGTTGTGGTGACCCCCAACCATGACATTATTTCTGATGCTACTTCATCACTGTCATTTTGCTACTGTTATGAATCGTAATGTAAATATCTGTGTTTTCCGATGGTCTTAAGGAGACTCTGCTAGTGTGGGTTCTCAACTGTGGGTCACGCCCCAGTAGGGGGTGTGCAGGAGGCAGCCAATCAATGGTTGGAGTGTCTTCGAAGCCCACTTCACTGCTGCCTCATGCTCTTAGGACTTCATTCCCTTCTGCACTCTCTCAGCTATTTTTATATTAAGCACTGCCGACTGATTTCCAATCTATTGCTCTGAACATTCCTGTCTCCAGTCATGCTTAGCTACCTACCTGGGTGACCCTGTTTGTGGCATCAATGACTGTTTACATTCCCTGCTTCCACAGTTACACACATTTTGCATGATATTCTCTTAGTCTCAATTCCCCTTTAATCCCATATTTTGCAGAACATAGTTTTATCCTCTAACTAAAGTATAAATGTTTAAAAATAACAGGCACACCTCATTCTGCTGCTGTTGAGCATTGGCATTTGTGGTTTATTCAGTAAATAATACTCCCAAATAGATACTCAATGAGGTGAATTCAATCTCTCTTCAAATGACAACATCCCCCAGACACCTTCTTACCCAACACATTTAAAATAACACCCACCACCCAGCAGGTGTGGCTCAGTGGTTGAGCACTGACCTATGAATCAGGAGGTCATGGTTCGATTACAGGTCAGGGTACATGCCTGGGTTTCAGGCTCAATTCCCAGTGGGGGCTATGCAGGAGGCAGCCAATCAATTATTATCTCTCATTGTTGATGTTTCTATCTCTCTCTCTTTCTCCCTTTCTCTCAGAAATCAATTAACAAATATTAAAAAAATAACACCCACTCTTCATTACTCTAGTCCACTAACCCCTCTTTACTTTCTTCTTAGCATCTGACATTATATATTCATTTGTGTATAGGTTAATAGTCTGTTTCCTACACTGGAATGCATGCCCCATCAGGGCAGAATCTTTGTGTGTTTTGTTCACTGCAGTACATTCATCAAATAGCTAAGTGCTCTATAAAAATGTATTGAATTAATCAAATTATGACAATGTGTTCTATCCTCTAACTAGTATAAATGTTTAAAAATAGCAGGCACACCTCATTCTGCTGCTGCCGAGATATATAACAGACACTTTTTCTATAAATATTTATTAAAATATATTTTTATTGATTTGAGAGAGGAAGAGAGAGATAGAAACATCAATGATGAGAATCATTGAGTGGCTGCCTACTGCACGCCTACCACTGGGGATTAAGCCTGAAACCCGGACATGTGCCCTGATGTATAATCAAACCATGACCTCATGGTTCATAGGTTGATGCTTAACCACTGATCCGTGCCAGCTGGGCTCCACAAATAGTTTTTGATGCAGACTACATTGGGGAAAAAAATCTCATTTTCAACTACATGTTAAATAAAAGCAATTATTTTAATCCTGAGTGAAAGTAATTTCATGAGTTCCTACATTTAGTTATAAACCAATAACTTAAACATAATTACTAAAATTCTTTTTACTAAAAAAATTGCCTTGGGATGCTTAATGTTGTCATTAATAATTTTAAGAGAGTAAATTAAAGCTCTACGCCATTGTAGGAAAGCCAGATCTTTAAATCAGAAAAATTTGCCTGAGTGCAGTAACACTCACAAATTTATTTACTTACATACATCATTTTCCAATGAGATATTTGAAGAATCGGTACTAGAAGATGCAAACACTTCATCTCTTTGGTTATTTGTTTCTTTCAAGATTGGATTTCACAACCTATTTTAGTTAACTCATTATTCATCTCCCTTACTCTTCATGTGTCAAATCCAATTGTGGGTTCTCACTTCCCATAGTTCAGAACGCTGTGGGGAACAAAAGGTTTGACCCTCACCCAGCAGAACTGGAGCTGTCCTGGAATTTACTAATCTATTTACTCATTCCTTGAGCTCAAGGACCTCTAAGGAATGTGGGTGGGAGCGGAGATGCCTGGAAGTTTCAAGTAGAAAGGAAGTAGAGATAGGTGAGGGAGGCCGTAGGACTTGATTACGTAAATTGCACCTAACAATTAGCAGACGTGATACTAGACGAGACATCCTGTATCTTCCCATGTTTGCTCAGATATGAGGTGGTGCAGCAGAGGGGCTAAACATGTGAGAATCTTTCAGCTGCTTGGATTTGACTGCTTTCTCCACCACCTCCTGGTTGTGATACTTGGGGAAGGATGCCTTTAGTTATTCATCTACCACAGTAACTAGCCCAGTGCTGTTGTGATAATTAAATCAATGTGAAGCAGTTACAACAGTGTCTGGTGTGTAATATGTATTCGTTAAGTGTAATAAGTGGTTGCCAGATTTTATTCTTCCTTCTCAATGAGCTTTCAGATCGAGGGCATGAGTAGCAAAGAATGTAAGAATGCCAGAAAGAGCAACAGCTCAATACAAGCCACTTATTAAATAAGTCAATGGTGATACCCTATGTTTTAAATAGTAAATGAAGGAGGATGGCATCTTCACCAGTGTAACTGTTTCCTGAAGAAAGCCATTAGGCCATGGAGCCTGAGATGCACTTCTTTAGTTGGTGTGTATTTTTAACGAGGTGCAGAAATCTTACGATGAAAAATAGGCAATCTATAATAATAAAAGCCTAAGCTACCATTGCAACTGAATGGCTGATTGAACAGGCTGCATGGGGTGACTAGGCCAGCAGGGGGTTTAGTGAGGGGCTGCCAGGCTGGTGAAGGAGAGGGGGGAGTTTGGGGTGACCAGGCTAGCAGAGGGAGGCAGTGAGGGGCAACTATGCTGGCAGGGGGAGGCAGTTGGGGGAGACCAAGCTGGGGGGGGGGGGGGGGCAGACAGTTGGGAGCAACCAGGCTGGCGGGGGCGGGGCGGACATTTGGGGTTGACCAGGCCAGGAGGGGGAGCAGTTAGGGGCAATCAGGCAGGCAGGCAAGTAAGCACTTAGGAGCCAGTGGTCCTGGATTGGAGAGGGTGCAGGCTTGGCTGAGGGGACCTTGAATTTCATGCACTAGGCCTCTAGTAAGATAGAAAACATAAAAATCATGACTAAAATCAAGAATAATTTTTGAGCCTCCAAATTATTAACAAGAATAATTAATATAACAAAGGCCTTGAAACTAGCGTGTGTATATTATGAATTTACATTTCTACTATAAACATTGTTTTCAGGATCTCATGTGTTGGTCTTAAACATTAACTTGGAGCTGAAATGTGGCCATGTGCTGTTTTCATTTAAAGCATAAATGGCTTTCCATTAGTTACAAATGTTTATTGTTGTGTTTTGAAAAGCAGTAAAAACATTCGTTTTGTTTTTATAATTTATTAAACTCTAATGGAAAGTACAGATTTTAAAGTTTAATTTTTTTTGTTTGTTTTAAAAACTATGACTAATTTTTGAAGACCACAAGGCAACACAGGCACATACACTTAATGAGGATTCTGGTTATAATGAGCTTGGCAATAACATGGCACGGCAGAGGGAAAATTTGAAGGCCAAATAAGACATTGGCCATAGTCTCTGGTTCGACTGACACACCCCAGGGGCTTCATTAGAGGCAACTGTGCTACTCCTTTTGTAAAATGTACACACTTTAACTGCAATCGATTAGCTTTAGTCTCAGATTCAAATGACAGTAACTGTGAATGTCCTCGCTGCTTTAAAGATGCATTTTTTGATGACACCGAGTTACAGAAATATGTGTGTCGAAAAGAAAACGTGCCCAGTTGAAACTGAGTGGTGCTGATGAACCCAGTGGGCCATTGGGATGAAATGTATCGTTGGCATTAGGTCTTGGGCTATTAGCATTTAGTCCCACCACCATCCAAGGATATGGCTTTTACTGGGTGGCTTGTGCTGTGAAAAACTCCTTCAATTCCCCAGCCATTTTCAACTTTCCATAACCCTTTCAAAGAGGGTTGAGAGCATAGAACATTTTCATTTGCACCTTCTCAGATGATCTCTGCGTGAAATCACGTTGTCACAATTTCCAATCTACCGCTATCACACCGTGTTAGTTTCAGGGACTTCTCCTGGGGAGTTGGCACGAGAAGTCATAATGCATTTTGTGGAACGTCAGGACCAATCCTGCTGACAACTATTATCTACTTGAATGGCATTTCCTGGATTATTACTGGACATCTGAACTGGGACGCCAAGCGATTATGTGATGTGCCCAATTCAGACGTCCCTGCGAGAAATGTGTGGCCACACCCATGAAGCTTCTAAGGTACTTAGTGTAAATCCCTGGCAGCCGCTAAGCAAGGCAACTTAGGGGTGCTCATCGCATTCACATGGCCATGCTCTCCCAAGCCTCCTCCTGGCCATTGACAGAGCACAAAGTGGGGACCATGGCAGTGATTCTGGAACCAGGCCATTGCTCCCCAACAGAGAACCCCTAAAGTGGACCGTGGACCACCGTTGCCCCACTGGCTTGTGTGAGACCTCCTCAGAGCTGTACTGCAGCCGGGGGCTCGTCTCTCCCCTCTCATAAGGCGCTGTTCAGAGCTTTTGGCTATAAATGTGTGTGTGTGTGTGTGTGTGTGTGTGTGTGTGTGTAATTGTTTTCTTATTCTTGAGTTTTAAAAGCTGTCTATTTTGGATAGGAGTCCTTTATCAGATATGTGTTTTGAAAATGATTTCTCACAGTCTGTGGCTTGACTTCTTATCCTCTTAATAAAATCTTTCAAAGAGCAGACACTCTTCATTATAATGAAGTCCAACATCTTTTTGTTTTCTCTCATGGATCATAACTTCGGTGTCATATTTAAACAGATAGCACCAAACCCAAAGTCATCTAGATTTTTTTATTTCTGTTATTTTCCAGAAGTTTTATTGATTTGCATTTTACATTTAAGCCTAGGATCAATTTTGAGCCAATTTTATTGTATCAAAGACCCAAGGTTGGTTTATAGTTTTCTTTTTTTTTTTTTGCATGTGCATTTCTGGACGGTCCAGGACCATTTGTTGAAAAGACTATCTTTCTCCACTGAATTGCTTTGCTCCTGTGTCAAAGATTAATAGACTACATTTCGTTCGGGTCTGTGTCTGGCTCTCTGTTCTGTACCAT
The DNA here is from genome assembly GCA_011751065.1 of Lasiurus cinereus. NCBI lineage: Eukaryota > Metazoa > Chordata > Mammalia > Chiroptera > Vespertilionidae > Lasiurus > Lasiurus cinereus. Next base: position 60,410,257 of record JAAGEH010000480.1, read on the forward strand.
TGATTTATTTGTCTAATCTTTCACTAATACCCCATTCTTTTGCTTATTGCAAGTTTATAATAAGTCTTGAAGATAGTGTCAGTTTTCAAATAGTTCTTTTGTTTCTTTTTTTACCTTCCCTTTTGTTTCTGCCTGGTTTTTTGTTTTTTTTTTTGGTGGGGGGGTGTTAATTGATTATTTGCTTTGATTCCATTTTCTCTTCCCTTTTACTATATCAAACATACTAATTAAATTTTTTTCAGGGGTCGCCATAGACTTTGGGGTACAATGTGCAACTAATCTAAGTCTATTTTCAAATACTACTCCGTGCTGCTTCCTTGGGAGTGCGCTATGTCAATAGTACCTTCCTTAGGTTTTCCTCAGTGTCCTCACTTGAGTATTCCATCTATTTCCTTTTGATAAAACTGCCCAGAGAGAGAGAGAAAGTTTGAGGTTTGTATTATGATGAAGTATTAAATTGTAGGTATCTTTTTTTTGTTGCTTTTGTTAATCCTCATCTGAGGACTTTTTTTCCATGGATTTTTAGAGAAAGTGGGAGGGAGAGAGTGGGAGGAAAAGAGAGAGAAAGAGGAAGAGAGAACATCAATGTGAGAGAGACACATCGACTGGTTGCCTTCTGCACGCATCCTGACCTGGGCCAGTGCTTGAACCTCAACCCTGTTCATGCTCTTGACAGGGAATCGAACACATGACCCTTCGGTGCACGGGCCAATGCTGTTACCACTTAGAACACCGTCCAGGGCTGCAGGTATTCCATAAAGCATATGGATTGAAAGCCTATCCGTATACTTTATGACAAGAAGATGAAGGGATAGAATTTTAGGATGAACACTCAGGGGACTTGCCTGTATAATGACTACAACTTACAGAAGATGACAGTAGTGTTATCTGTAAGAACTTTACTATTGAATATTATTTAAAATATTCTTTAGAAAGCTGCCATAATAATCTTTAGTGCATGAAAAGGCATAAGATTATCTTCAAATTCCACACCATAATGATAGTGCAAAAATGGTTCCAATCTTGGAATATTTTAAACCATATAACATTATAGAAAAACAACAGTAATGCTCTTTTGGAATTTCTTACTTTTTCATTGTACATCGATATGAATTTCTTACAATATAAAAATGAATTAAGTTGCTGTAAGAAGTAATTTGATGTGAGCAAATTGAATTTAGGAGAATGCCTGCCAAAGACAATAATTTTTAATTTAGAGAAATTGATGTCATGCCACTCTTTCAGATATAATTAGATACCAGTTCCAATTGTCTACTGAGGACCCTTCTGGTGCATCCTAATAAAACATTACGATCAATAAAGAAGAGAACTCAGCTAATTCTCTATGGCAGGTGTGGTATACATTTAGTTAATCTAAAAGCCGCTCTAAAGAATTCTTGTGTAAGTAAAAAAGGGGCCCAGAATATTCCCTTGTTAAGTTTAATTCTTGAAATGGTCTAGCACTGTCAGGAAATATATTAAAACTGTCATAGGCCCAGGTCTTAAGGACTAATTGGATAGGGATGATTAGGAAGAGAAAGCCAAAAACAATTGAAACACCAGTAGAAGGTTGATATGTTTTTCTATAGTGAAAGGTTGTTCAGATTTAACTACCCATTAATATCGACTGTTTTCTTTCTTCCTAAAAATACATAGTTCAGTATGGCTCTGCTAATGGTTAGCTTTCTTTTTGTTCTTTCAAACTATGTTTTTGGAGGTTTTATTTTTGAATGCTAGTTTTGCAATGAAAGTATTTTTATTTAATCATCATTTCCTTTATGTACTACTACTATTTCATTCTCTCTCTGACTTTTATTATTGCTCTAGAAGAAAAAAACTATTTCTATTGGTTCTATTTTTATAAAAAATCAGATTTCTTAGATGCTAATAATCTGACTTATCTACTGTGTTCCTGTTCATAACCATAGATCTAGTACTGATTTAATTTTGCAGTATCTGATTATCTGTTCTAATTGGGTTTCAGCTATAATCCTGCCCTGGGTTTCCGGAGATTCCCATGCATCTTTATCTAAAAATTCTCACTTTTGTTTATTTGACGTTAACATGTGTATTGTTTTTCTGCTGTCACATCAATTACCACAAACGTAGCAGCTTAAAAGAGCAACCCTTCATTAGCTCACAGTTCTGCAGGTCAGGACAGGTGAGGTTGACAGGGTTGTCTGTTCTGGGTCTCACAGAGCTGAAATCAAGGTGCTCTCACTCATATGGGGTTCAGTGTTCTCTTCCAAGATCATTCAGGTTGTTGGCAGAATTCAGTGCCTTGAGACTGTGGGACTAAGATCCCCATTTCCTGTTTGCTGTCAGGTGGGGCTATTCTTATCCCCTAGAGAGTCTGCCTACATTGCTTGCCACATAGTCCCTCAACCTTCAAAGCTGACCTTGGAGAATATCCCTGGTGTCAGATTCCTCTGATGCTTCAATTCTCTAACTCCCAGAAGAGGCATATCCCTTTCTCAAAAAAATACTAGAGGCCCGGTGCACAAAATTCGTGCACTCGGGCAGTGTTCCCTCAGGGCCTGCACCCTCTTGCAGTCCGGGAGCCCCATGATCCATCGCTCCATGGAGGGAGGCCCTGCCCACTCATGGCCATCCCCGGTCAGTGGCCTGGGCCTCCCTCTTTGGGGCGATCGATTGCAGAGCCCCCTGATTGTGGAGCCTCCCTCCCCAATTGATTGCTCCACTGGCCGGTGGCCTGGGCCTCCATCTGCAGTGCGATCATGGGGCAATGGTGGAATCCCCTGACCAACTGCATCGCACCTGCTTTGGCTGGCCTGGCACCAGTGTGTGTCATAGCGTGGTTCTCTGGATGGTCATTCTGTTGTTCGGGCGTTAGGTCATTTGCATATTGTTTTTATTATTATATATATTTTTACTGATTTCAGAGGAGAAAGGAGAGAGAGAGAGAGACATCAATCATGAGAGAGGATCATTGATCAGCTGCCTTCTACATGTACCACTTTGGGGATAGAGCCCACAACCCTGGCATGTGTCCTTGACCAGAATCAAACCTGGGACCCTTCAGTCCACAGGCTGATGCTCTATCCTCTGAGCCAACCCTGCTAGGGCGAGGCATGTCCCTTTTAGTGGTTTACCCCATTAGGTCCAACTCACCTTGGATAATATCCCTTTTTAAAGTCAATTGTATCACATACCAGGTTAATGACAAGGATAAAATCCATCTTATTCCAAGTCCGGAGGATTAGGCATGTTTACCAGGGAATAGAGTCTTTTGGGTTCATCTTAGAATTCTGCCTACCACAAAAGGTGTGTAGCAATTATCAATGAGTTCTAATTAAGAGAAAATTGCTGAATAATGAAATTTTTAGTAGTTAAAATTTTGTTTGGGGAGAAAAATCTAGCCATTGTTTTAGTATCTTCACTCAGCTATTTTGAACTCCCATGAATATATGTGTGTGTGTTCCATGCCCTTGAGTTGGCTTTGACTCCTGCTAACCCTCAGAAAGAGTGATGTCCTCAATGCTCTATCCTCAGGAGCCCTACTCAACTCCTGTAGACGCCTGTCCATGACTTCCTTGATGGAGTCTATCTACCTTATAGTTTGTCTTCCTTTTCTCCCGCTGCCTTCTATTTTCCTTAGCTTTACTGTCTTTTCCAAAGGACGGTGTTTTCTCATCATCATGCTCCTGAGGGTGAGAATAGCTTCAGATTTTTAATTTTTGCCCTCAGCGATGCCTTAGCCTTCCTCTGCTCTAAGGCTCATCTGTCCCTCTTTCTGATGGCCCTGGCTATCTGTAGAGCTTCCCAGCAGTACTATCCTTCCCATGAATCATTTCTTTGTCCAACCAACCTTCTTCACTGCCCATCCATAGCAACTGGGAATGCAAGCAGGTGTCACCGGGAAATCTGAATGAAGGGTCAAGAATGAAGCAGGCTCCTGAACCTCTGTGAGGCCAACAACTTGTTCAGCACAACGCACGCTTCAAACAAGCGAGCTGTATACATGGAGATCACCAGATGGCCGATACAGAAATTAAATAGACTGTGTAATTGGAAGCAGGAGCTGGAGAAGATGTTTTTTCTCTGCCAAGAGAAGACCAGGAGCAGATTGTGGTACCGGCCATGAACGGCTAGTATCAAACATTAGAGTTAGAGCTGAAGAGCACTAAAATAATTGAAGTGCCCAAACATACCATAAATAACATTCTCGATGGATTTAAAGTCCACGTAGAGAACAGATTTGCACATTAAATTTAATTGACCGAGAACCAGTAGAACGGTGGACAGCAAGTAGAAATATTAGAAGGGAAGAATGAGGAAAGACAATGCCAGAAGTAAAAAGAAAGAAAGAAAGAATGAAAGAAAGAAAGATTAAGAAGAATGACTGATGAAATAGTAAAAATTGTCAGAGACAGGCAAGAGGCAAAAGCAAAAAGTGACAAAGCAGGGTTAGAATCCCGGATGCAGGTTGTTTCAGGACTACCACCTGGAGATACAGGTAGAGATAAACAGAATTATTACAACAACCAATATAAGGAGACAGAACAGAATAAGAAGAAAAAAATGGGAAGAGAGCTACGCCAGAAGATTCCAAAAATAAAAGGGATATACTACCTATTTACAGCATGCAAACGTTTCATTTGGTTGCCATTTTAACATTGTATTGCTAACATGCCGAATTTAAATAATGAATGCAGAGAGAAGGGAGAGTGGAGTGCATTCTGGAATCTATTTTTCAATCACAAAGAGAGTTCTGCTTCCGCACATATTAATTTAAGATTAAGCCCTCTATCCAGTTTGCTTGTAATCGCTTCCTCTTTTACATCTTTGGCTGAAATTAGTATCTTATGCCAGGTAGGGCCCTGCCGACGTCCCCCCATTAGAAAGGCTGACTAATTGAATCGCCCGGGAAGGTAATCCATTCTGCTTGCCTAACCTCGGCAGCTCGGGGTGGCCTGGCAGGGTGCTCTGTCTGTGAGAGAGAGAGCCCTGATCTATATCCCCCTCCAGTTCATCTGCTTGGGTTGCTTTCACCCAAAGGCAGGTGGGGAGGACAATGGAGTGGCTTTCTTTGAAGCCTTTTGCAGGTCGCAGCATACATTCCTTCACAGGAAACAAAGTTTGGGAATAGACTGTGCATCACTTTCCACTTTCTGAGACAGACCAGGCTTCAGACATGCGCCTTTAGACCCGAGACCAAAGGCTGGTCTGCATCCCTTTCCCCGCCTCAACCTCCAGACACACAGAAAAGGCTTCCTTTCCTCCCGAGGGTTCCCCCGATTTCTCCATCCAGCCACCTTGGAAGCAGCAGCCAAGCCTAAGGGAGCTGACCCCCGAGCCCTGAGAGGCAGAAACAGGCAGGAAGGCGCCCTCTGAGAGAAGTGATGGTGGTGGACATCAGAAAGCCTTCCGGGCGGGACACAGAGATGAGGTCCCCCGTCCTGCGTGCAGACAGGCCCATGACCTACCTATTCTAACCCTGACAGCGGCAGGAAAGGATGGAGACTGGGTTTCCATTCTGCAAAGAGGAGAACCACTGTGGCGGGGGGGGGGGGGGGGGGGGGG
>JAAGEH010000480.1:60423044-60435336 GCA_011751065.1 Lasiurus cinereus
TAGAACGCACCCTCTAGTATAATACAACCATTAGAACGCACCCTCTACACACAGACCCAATTGAGGGTACTGGCAGGGCCATCGAGTCACTCAGGTCTGCTGGGAACACGGGAGTCATTCTAGAGTCCTCCTTCTCCTGCTGCATCCAATTTCTCACCAAATCCTGCTATTGGTGCTTCTGAAATACATTCTGGTTCTCTCTTCTTCCTCTCCTTAATTAAAAAACTCTTACCTTGATTGCTTCAGTAGTCTTCTTCTTGATCATTTTCACCTCTTCCCGTTAACCCTCCAGGGCATGGCACTGCATTTTGATGACCTTTTCATTAATGTCCTCCTGCAAAAGATCCCAAGTGTTAAAAAAAAAAAAAGAGGTCTTGTTCACTTTTGTATCCTCAGCGCCTAGCATATCCTGTAGACCCAGTACATTTTTTTAGTGAATAAATGAATGCAGAGTTTAGAAAACATGTGTGGAAAATGGTAACATGGTATCAATGTGCTTGAGAATATTGTCTAAAAGACTTTTCTGAAATAATGGAACGGTTGTTTAATGCAGTGACCACTGTGGCTGTTGAGTTTTTGGAAGGGGGCTTGTGTGGTTGAGAAACTGAGGTTTTAATTTTAAATTTCCATGTGGCTAGAGTCTATAGTATAGGACAACACAACTCTAGAAAATAGATCCAGAAATGGCTGTATAAAAACCATGTTGAATGAACTCTTAAGTGAAATAAACTTAAAAGGAGTTTTCTATTCTCTTCCACTACTACCAATTCTGATGAAAATTCTGGAGTTGTTCTCTCATGCAGAATTAAATAATTCCATTTAAGTATTTTTTTAAATATATATTTTATTGATTTTTCACAGAGAGGAAGGGAGAGGGATAGAAAGACAGAAACATCGATGAGAGAGAGCCATCGATCAGCCGCCTCCTGCACGCCCTCCACTGGGGATGTGCCCTCAACCAGTGTACATGCCCTTGACCAGAATCAAACCCGGGACCCCTCAGTCCACAGGCCAACGCTCTATCCACTGAGCCAAACAGGTTTCGGCCTACTTAAGTATTTTTAAGCACTCAATATTTGCCAGGCACTGTGTAAATAAGCACATAATTTGTGCATTCAGAGATACAGCAGAAAAATGCTACCTACCTGGCAATGGAATTTATCTCTGAAATATTGAAATTTGGGAGACATTTTAAAGAGGTAAGACTATGGGAAAGAACATTTTAAATTACTTTATCCTCCTTTCCCCTTCCTCCCCCCACACCTATTTCCTGAAGTAGCGCAGGGAGTGAAATTGGCAGAATTATACTTGTGATGATGGGGACAGTGTCAGATGCTCGCATACCTCTGCAGAGTAAGGCGATGCTGAACTTTTGCTGGCTTATTTGACTCAATTTTTGTTATGGATTACCCCTTTTCAAGCCTCTATTTTGCATCTGCTTGATGTCTCATTGCTTTCAGATTTATTAATTTCTTTGCATTCTGTAATATAATGTCAAAGACGACCCGATACATATCCCTCTAGCTCTAGATAATTCCAAGAAGCTCTGTCATTCAGTATAACTGGCTGTTTGTGGCATGATACCAAGTTTTCAATCAGTATGACAGCATTTAGAGCCACATTAACTTAGATCAGTTAGCAAATATTATGCCATGAGATCATATATGCCCATATATGTAGTATATGATGTATTTCTTTACCCACTAATTTGAGCATTTCCACAAAAAACTGCCATAAGAAGCTCCTGGCATAATTCCTTTGTAATACATTCTGAATGCTGCCTATTACTTTTGATTTTCTTATTCTCCAGGTGGTAACACATTTTGCACTCTAATTGTCTATAATTTCTCTATGTACAGATTTCTTACCAGGTGCTATTATTGACTTATTTTCATTTATATCCTTCTTGGGTCTTAAAGCAAACAAAAACTGTTTCTCTTAGCTAATAACTTAAGGACAATAAGAAATTAGAGGAAAGCTTGATTTTGCAGTGCGTTTAATGTTTCTCAAGAGCTTTGCCACTGGGTGAATTTTGATCTCTCTACTGCACATCAATAACACAAATAATTTAGTAGTGAAAATGATACAACTCCTAGAAAACATACTAATTATTGCTGGTATTGAAATCTTTACTAAATCATAGTCATTTAAAAAATCCAGACATTTATACATGAAAATCAAAAACAGAATCATTAATGAAAGCATTACTTATTTTTCCCTTAAATATAATGATCCTCTCATAGTGACATCCATTTTGATTTTTTTTTTAAAGTATACCTTTCTATACAAAGAACTCATTCCTGTAGAATTATGGCCAATCATGGAATGAGAATCTATTAAGGTGCATTGCTGTTCAGAAGGAATCATGTAATAGGAAACCTCAGGATTTTATTGAATTTTCTCAAGTAGCGGCCTAAAGCTGTAGTCAGAGGGAAATAAAGCTTTATTGTCAAACTTCACTCTATACTTCTTTATATTCCTTTTGGTTTTTGTCTCATATTTTCCTTCCCTTTGGATAGCGCACTGGGCTCGGGGAAGGAGCACAGAGGAGGAGCGCTGAGTGAAGAGTGGGTGACGGGTGAAGAGTGTGTTACCTGTTTTCAATTAGTGTCTGAGGAACCATAGGAGGAGAAAAATGACCTTTGCCGAGGTCATAGTCAAGGGAGAGTTAGTCTTTCCATTTTTATTAAATTTTAATTTGGTAGTTCATATGAACTGGGATTCTTTCTTATTTAGTAACATATGCTTTGCATTAATTCAGTAGCTTGCATATTGGGAGAGATCATTTAGGGAATCTGGATGAATAAAAATTGGATATACTCTGGAGGCTCCATGCTAATGTATGGATATCCTTCTTGCAGAAGCAGAAAAATCACACTGTGTAGCGATTCTCAATATAATTTTAGAAGTATCGCTTATGGGAAAACTCTGGAATCCACTCAGATCCAACCTTTAAAGCAACCTTTAGCCAACCTTTAAAACCTACAAGGTTTATTTAAAAAACAAGTCAGAATGCACAGGGCTACATTCGAAGGATAAACAGATCTTGGTGGATGTTGTTAAAATTCCTAAACTAATATTAACAAAGAGTGGGTCGTTTCTCCATTATTCAAATGTCACCTCAGAGAGTTGACAATCGGAGTCTTTCTTATACACCTCTGGGAAGATCATTATCTTATGTGCCTTATTACCACACCAATCAATGTAACTGTCAACATTTAGTTCCTTAGTAGACAATAGATTGTGAAAAATTGTAAAAATCTGCTTGTTGATACCCTTAAGCAAGTAATTAAATCAATGGGCAAAGGCATGCAATGTACTAATGCATCATCAATGAAGTGTAGATAGACATAGCGTGTAGATAACACTTTCTCCATTGCCAGATTCAGTCCTCCTTTACATAAGTTACCAGAAGCATTTTTCAAAAGAGATGTTTCCTCATTGCTGGAGGGCCAGAGTGTGTAAGATGAGAAGAGCCCTTATTGGCATGTGCACTTAGAAGTATTGGTGTGTGTGTGTGTGTGTGTGTGTGTGTGTGTGTGTGCGCTTCAGTAGTCTTCTATGACTACTGGGAGTACTTCTACCAACTCACTGACCCCACCTTCCCCACTGGGACAGCCCCTGCACTAACGACTAAACATATGTGGCGTAGGGGGCGAGAGCATGATGGGTTAATGCTAACATTTGGGCTGGAGAAATATATTACTGCCCTCCTTAAGTGAAAGTTACAGGTCCATTAGAAAAACTGTAGAAAGGGAGTTAGTTTCTACCGGCAATAATATCCTTCTATTGGTGGAGAAAGCCTGGGTCTCAGCTCACACACTGAACCCTGTAAAGAACCCCACTCTTAAACGTTTTTCTCTAAATCAACTGAATTCAAACGCGGTGGCCCCATCCCATCAGTTCAGCAGGAAATGTGCCATCATTCATTCTTGGTTTCACCTCTATCCCCTTCCCTCCCTCCATCCAAACTATTAGTGCTAAGCATTTGGGGTCTCTGGATGTGCCTGAGCCTGTGGAAGTATGGGAACCGTCCCAGCACCCATTTCCAGGTGTCCCCATCTTTCCAGGGGCCTCGGAGATGTCAGAGCTCTGCTGGAGTGATGCCAGCAGTATGGAGTTCGGGTGCAGTTGGAAGCCCTAATGCACACGAGACAGCCTCTCTGAGTGCATTAACTCCCTCCCCCGTCCCCTCCCCCAGGTCTGGGCACCTCCTTGGTGGCAGCCACATCCTTCTTGGATTCCCCGACCTCCTGCATCACCAGGCCTTGGGAATACTTCTACCAACTCACTGACCCCACCTTCCCCCCCCCCTGGGACAGCCCATGCACTAACGACTAAACATACTTCCGGTTGCCTTTGCTTCTCTGCAGGCCCAGCTCCTGGAGACAAAGAACCAGAACGCCTGGCTGTGATATTAAGATGGGAGTGGGCGGGTTGGGGGGACAGATGGGGAGAACAGACACATTCCTATTTCCATGCATGTATCTGACGGCAGACTATTTTCACAAGCATGGCCCTATCAGGGGAGCAGAGAGTACGATACCGTTACACATACCAAAGATGTCAAATCGGAAAAGGTTCCCATTTCAGGTGAGAGGGAGAATGGTTTCACAGGAAGGGGCTTATCATTCTACATAGAATGACGGGGAACACGGCACACAGAACCTAACTCTGCCTGGAAGGGCAATCGTAAGCTTTTGTTAACAAGTAGGTTCTTCGCTGGGCTCTGTGGGCAACTATTCTACGCCATCTAGTTTGTTGGCTAATGAAGGTACGTGATGTGCAACACGGTTGCCTAGATAAAAAATAATTTCTAGGTAAACGCGATTTTTCTTTACACTTTCTATTTCATTAAGTGTGATGATTCCTGAATTTTAAAAGGCCTTTTAAAGATTTTTCTAGTTTCCTTTCTCAAAATAAACATGTAGCATTATATATTATTTTCTCTCCTGATAGGATTCAGGTACTATATCCATTCATAAACATGCTATTGCCTTCTGCGACATTCTTTCGCAGTTTGCACGTCTGTATTACCTTTTGTTATGTGATAACGTGATTCTTCTATTACTTTACTGTATTACAATTTTAGCAGAATAGTGTACACATTTTTATTAATTACTGAAGACTAAACCCTTTTCCTATATTAATTTGCTACTCCTCTGCCTTCTCCCCTCTCCGCCCCCTCCGTGTGTGTGTGTGTGTGTGTGTGTGTGTGTGTGTGTGTATGCGTGCATGCCTGGGGATTGCCAGTTCCAGGTCTTTGGTTCATTTTTCTGCTTGGATATTTTATATTTTCTTACCAATTTTTTCCATCTATTTATATATAAGTCAGACACTCTTTGTTACCACATTTTAAGTATTTCTTCCTGACTTGAGTGATATTTGTATAGCTGGAAGCTTTACATTTTTATGGAGTCATATCTCTAGAACTTTATGTGTTTTTGGTGTTACACTCAAAGAGACCTTTCTAATCTTATTTTTATATAAACAGTTTCCTCTGTTTGCTTTTCTTTTACATCTGAGCTTTTAATCTACTTGGTTTTGAGATGAATTCTACAGTCCCAGGCACTTTGTAAACATTTCCCCTGATTCTGTTCAAACCAGGCTTACATTTTTTTTAAATGATTAGGAAATACTGAACATTTTATTCTTATTTTATTTTGTATTATTATTTTTTGAAAATCTCTTTTTTATTGATTTCAGATAGGAAGGAGCAGGAAAGAGAGAGAGATAGAAACAGCAATGATGAGAGGGAATCATTAATCAGTGGACTTCTGCATGCCCCATACTGGTGACTGAGCCCACAACTCAGGCACGTGCCCTGACCAGGCATCGAACTGTGACCTCCTGGTTCAGAGGTCGATGCTCAACCACTGAGCCAATGCTGGCCGGGCAGTTCTTATTTGAAAGAGTTACTGCACACATAGCACATTGTAGGGTTCTGAGGACTCTTCTTACTTTTGTCTCACCCTAGGACCCGGGTCTCCATTTACTTACTTATTTTTATTTTTTTAAATTACATTTTATTGATTTTTTACAGAGAGGAAGGGAGAGGGATAGAAGTTAGAAACATCGATGAGAAAGAAACATGGATCAGCTGCCTCCTGCACACCCTCTACTGGGGATGTGCCCAAAATCAAGGTACATGCCCTTGACCGGAATTGAACCCAGGAACCTTCAGTCTGCAGGCCGACGCTCTCTCCACTGAGCCAATCCAGTTAGGATGACACTGGTCTCCCTTTAGCAGGACCATAAGCACGGTCATAATAGCAAGGTCACAGACTCCAGGGTTAAACCCGGGTCTGCGTTGCACAGCAACAGGACAGTGACCTGTGAGAGCTGAACCTCTTAGAGCTTGTAGGGTCTCTTTTGAAAATAGGGGAGTAATGGCAGCTTCCCCACAGGCTGTGGAGGAGTCGAGGCAAAAATACGTGGCGTGTCTGAAGTGCAAGGCGTCATTTTTCCCTTGGGTCAGGACTCCTCTGGCTATTCCACGAGTTAGCAATTTCTCCAATTGAATGAAAACTTCTGGCAGGCTGGGGTCGTGTCTTTATCTTTCTTATATTTTACAAAATATCTCTCAGAAATAGACAGAAATGGTCAATAAACGGTTACTGACTTTCTTTTAAAAATTAACACCGAAAGGCATATTTTTTCAGGAGCAAAAGTTATCTCTTAGGAAAATGGCATAGTGTTTCCTAACTAACAAAGTATTTTTTCCATAATAATTTGAAACTTCAAATTCGTAAGGATTTATTATTTTGCCTTTGAGACAGTTGTTGAACATGAACAATTTAAGTACTTTATGTTTTGGCAGCAAATGTAAATATTTCTCAGTATGCTCACTAAAAAATCATTGATGCAAGTCAGAGGTAAAATAATATCTTAGATATTGGCCTATGAAATAATTTAATATCATAAAAGCTGATTTGAATTGCTCGCTGTCCTTTGTGTCTCAAGTAATCACTAGAAGGTGAAAAGCTCATCTCTTTACTCAAATTCAGAATACGGAATGATATATGGTAGCTTTCTGAATATATGTGTAGAAACTGAAATTTTCAGTCCTAATTTGATTTGCAGAGAAAATGATATTTAATCTTTCTGAAGTTGTGCCTGGGTTTAGTAAGACCATGAAATATTAATTTAATGCATATTAACTCTATTGGATGTAATACAGACATAATATAAAGTCAATAGAACATTAAAGAAAGAGAGGTTATGAATCAAAGGAATAGAGTTTAAAGATTTAGAAAAGAAATTATTATAGACTAGAGACCCAGTGCATGAAATTCATGCATGGCACGGGGGAGGAAGAGAGTGTCCCTCAGCCCAGCAGTCTGCACCCTCTCCAATCTGGGACCCCTCAAGGGATGTCTCACTGCCCATTTAGGCCAGATCCCACCTAAACGGGCAGTCAGACATCCCTCTCACAATCCAGGACTGCTGACTCCCAACTGCTCGCCTCCCTGCCTGCCTGATTGCCCCTAACTGCTTCTGCCTGCCAGCCTGATCACCCCCTAACCACTCCCCTGCCAGCCTGATAGATGCCTAACTGCTCCCCTGTTGGCCTGATTGCCCCTAACTCCCCTTCCCTGCCAGCCTGGTACCCCCCAACTGCCCTCCCCTGCTGGCCATCTTGTAGCAGCCATCTTTGACGACATGGAGGCAGCTATCTTGTGTGTTGGAGAGATGATCAATTTGCATATTACCTCTTTTTAAAAAAATATATTTTAATGACTTATCACAGAGAGGGAAAGAAGAGGGATAGAGAGAAACATCGATGAGAGAGAAACATTGATCAGCCGCCTCCTGAACACCCGCTACTGGGGATGTACCTGCAACCAAGGCACATGCCCTTGATCAGAATCAAATCTGGGATCCTTAAGTCCACAGGCCAATGCTCTATCCACTGAGCAAAACCAGTCAGGGCTACCTCTTTATTATATAGGATTATTATATAGGATACTTATAGGCAATATGTGGAAAAATACCTTGTCTTTTTGCCATTATTTTTTACTATTGTACATTAAAGGTTGAAAAGATGTTCTTTATGAAAGAAGAGTTTATTCTTTCTTCTATTACTATTGTGATATTATGAACTTTCTAATTAAGGATTTTTAAAAGTTTTGAACTTGGCTTCAAATGAAAGCCAATATTCGATAGATGCAGGCTTGGTTGCACCATCTGCTTTTAATGTTTATTTTATAATCATTTTTCTTCACTATTTCTTGAAATAACTTTGAAAATGGTTATCAAGAGTCAATTGTAACAATTACATGTTGAAAACTGAAATGTTTCCCCCAGAATCTGTGATTGGCATAGTATTACGCCAATATTATGACCTGTAGCCTATTATAAATATGAATCCTTTTAATGTTAAAGGCAAGAGGTTATGCTATTTCCCTTTATGAACAATCATTGTTTTTGAATTTTCACTCTGTTGGGATTTTATAATAAAAGAATAAGACAAAATCCTTGTCCTGTCAGGTCTCATAATTCAATGGAAAAATGCACATGTGCACAATTATTTAGGAAACTCTGTATGGTCAGTGCAATATGATACTGAGGTGGTCAGAAAGTATAGATAGAAGGAGTAAGTAAATTCTTTTTGTAGTGAGAAAATGAGACATTATATTAGAGACCAAGAAAAGGTGGAGTGAAAAGATTTGTGAAGAAAGGACTGGAGAAATGGAATCATATGGCTTATTTTGATGGATGACAGGTGAACATGTGGTAAAGAGGCAAGGAGTGACAGGGATATTCAAAGAAATATATTCATTGTCTCACGAACATGTAACTTGTAGGCTCTGTCTTAAAGTCCTTTGTTGTTACTTAAATGTATATAATATAAATGGTGAGTACTTTAAGGGCACAGTAGGGGGTGTGCAGGAGGTGGCTGAATGATGGCTCTCTCTCATTGATGTTTCTAACTTTTTACCCCTCTCCCTTCGTCTCTGTAAAAAATCAATAAAATATATTAAAAAAGAAAAAGAAAAACTCAAATAGTTGCAAACATTCCTGAAAGATTGCCGAAATATTCTGTTACTCTGCCAGCCATTTCTGGAATAGAGCCTCTAAGGCTATAGTTTCTTGCCCCCAATCCCACCATCCCCAACATTATAGAGATGCCAGACTCTGCCAGGACAGTGACCTCACCCCTAACTGTAATTGTGCCCAGAAATGGAGAGCAGGTTTAAGCTAGTGTAATACTAGTATCCTGACTTCCCAGCAACAATTGACTGGGTTCAATATATAGGCACGTGGCCCAAGTGAGGCTAATTAAAATCCTCTCAGAGATCACTGGAATCCTATCTGAGAAACAGCCAGCATTTCTGGAGGCTGATGCTCTACAATATGAAACTCTGGAGGCGTCGAGAGCCAAAACTTCTGAAACATACAAAAAAGTCAAGTTGTAGAAAGAAAACTAGAATGGATATAAAAAGCGTCTCTGAGGCTGAGGGAAAGGCAATGCTGGTGACATGTGAGTCCCCGAAATCCTGCTTTTTTTATGGACGGACTGCTAACATTTAGCATCAATTAACCACTATCTTTCCCACAGATGGTCCTTTTATGTTGCAGCTATTCTGTGTGTGTGTGTGTGTGTGTGTGTGTGTGTGTGTGTGTGTCTGTTGCATTGTTTTTTGCTTAAACTGAGTTTCTGTTATCTGCAACTATAGAGGCCAATATAATTGGCAATCTGGTTTATACCTTTTAGATCGTCAGTCTCAGTCAGTAGTGGTTGGTCATTTCTCTGCTTAGTCAAGACCCAAACCTCTGATCACTGCCTGTGGCCAGGATTCTGACTCCAATTCCTGTTTGCCATCTTGCTGGATGGTCTGCATTGTATTCTGTGTTTATCAGCTGGATTTAACTGGTTGAGGGCTTTAGAAGTTATATAAATAGAACATTTGACATAATTTTCGAATGAACCATAAAATTTAAAGAAATGTGTTTAAAATCTCAGCCATATTACAGGGTGAAAAGTTGGAAAAATTAATTCCTTTTTAATAGGCTAACAGTTCATGAAGTGTTTCCCAATGCCAGGCTTTTTTTAAAAAAAGCCTCTTTGTGAAAAGAGTGTAGGTTTCTAATTATTATTGGGCACATTTAGATTTGGATAAAGTAAATCAGCTGAACTATTGTTAGAAACAGCAAGAGCTAACATATAATTGTTTTTCATAATTGCTGGAAGAATATCAGGGTGTTTGCAAGTTTACTAGGAAGCATGTGTGAGGGACTCACGCCCGCTGAGATGATGTGAGACTAAGTGTAAAGCTGCTTAACACTGTCATGAGAATATGAAAGAACAGGAAAGTGGTATTAACTTCATAGCCTTATGAAATCCATTAGTAACCTGAGTAAAAAAAAAAAAACAGCACCTTACAAAGATAAAATCTATAAAGTTTTAGGAGAGTAGGTGGAACTTATGATCATTGATTATAAGGCCTTAATGTTTGAGGGTGTTGGGATAAGTTTTCTAAGTTGTCTAACTGCAGGCTTTTGATATGGTTTGTGGGTTTGTGCAACTGGTGACTCAAATTACATATATATATATATATGCTTATATCCATTAAAAATAAAATGGTTTAAAAATAAATTGGAGTAAACTAGGAGAAAAGTTTTTGTAATGCATGTTAATAATAGAAGACTATATCTAGAACTGTTAGAGAATAAAAACAACAAGCATAACCCAGCATGTATTTTCCCATATGTATACCCTGGAGATGCTCTAGTATAATATAGAAGAGTATACAAGAATATAGGTTTTTATAGCCGACTTAATTACAATAGGGAAACATTTCTAAACAACAGAAATGTTCCTGGAGAGAACCTCTGCATGAATAAGAATGAAATGCAGCTATGTGCAACAACACAGCTAAACCTCAAAAATGTCCCAGAGAAAAAAGAAGCTGTAGAATGATTTGTGGAGTATGATATCATTCATATAAAGTGGTAAACTCTAAACTAATAAATACAACATGTTGTTTTGAGATACATATGTCATAAAAATAAACTGACACCATGGGGATTATATTTTTGATGCTTGTAATTTCTCGTGAGGGGAGGGAGAGAAATGCGGCCACAGAGGAATACATTGGAATTTGAATGTTATCATTAGCCACTTATTTCTCAGGCTACATTGTAAAGGAAAATTATGTTTTTATATTGCTATGCAATGTTTCACAATAAGAATACCTAAAACAAATAATCCTATCTAATAAAGAGCTAATATGCTAATTAGACCAAATAGCAGAATGACTGTCTGATGACCTCCCTGACGAAGCAGGGGGCTGCAAGGGCCGAACTGCTTGCACGAATTTCATGCACCGGGCCTCTAATTACAAATAAAATCATGAGAGGAAAATGGGTAAAAGAGGCTTTCCTTTAAAAACAAAACAAAACATTGACAGCTCAAAAGTTTTATTTTAAGCAATGAGGAAGCAAATAATATTTGAGGAATATGGTGACTTGGTGAGATGCCAAAGTAAGAGTGGTTTAACAAAAGGAATTCTCTCTGTAAGACGCTTTCAAGTATGGAAACAAGTAAAACAAAATTCTAATAGAAAACTCAAGAACAGGACCATTGCTGTTGGGTGAGATTTTGAGTGGCCTAGATGAGTGGTCAGCAAACTCATTCATTCGTCCACAGAGCCCAATACCAACAGGACGACGACTGGAATTCCTTTGGAGAGCCAAATTTCTTAAACTTAAACTTCTTCTAACGCCACTTCTTCAAAATAGACTCGCCCAGACCATGGTATTTCGTGGAAGAGCCACACTCAAGGGGTCAAAGAGCCGCCTGTGGCTTGCGAGCCGCAGTTTGCCCACCGACCACGGGCCTAGATGATCTGAGGCTGGGCTTCAGCTAGGGCAGTCTTCACATACACTTCATTTCTGTTTCCTTCTGTTCCTCAAAACACCGTCTTCTGGGGTCTCGATCCAGGACTGGGTGAATTTTCCAGGGCACCTATGCTTGGCAGGGATCGGGCTGCTTCCTTCATTTCCAAAATGTTGTGCGTCTGTATATACCGCTCAGGCTCTCAGCTGCCTCCGCCAGGTCAGAGGTTGCCCTGGGAGGAGGGCCTTTACAAGCTGGTCTCACCCCTCTGGATTCTGCCTGCTATCCGATCTTGACCTCGGTATTCATTATCTATCACCTTGTTAATTCTCAGAGGCTTTTTAAAAAATATATATATATATTATTGATTTTTTTTTCCTTTTTTACAGAGAGGAGGGGAGAGGGATAAAGAGTTAGAAACATTGATCCATTGATCAGCTGCCTCCTGCA
>JAAGEH010000480.1:60450336-60532836 GCA_011751065.1 Lasiurus cinereus
CTTTGGTTAATCTCTTCCCACTCTCCCTCTGAGATTCATCAGTGTGTGTTCCATGTATCCGTGCCTGTGTGTTGAGCGTCTGTCCCCCTGGTGGTCAGTGCGTGTCATAGCTACCGGTCGAATGGTCGCTTAGGCTTTTGTATATATAGATGTGAGGGTTCCAGGTCTTCCGCATCCCCGGCAGCCCTTGTTTAAATTCTGTGTTGGTCTTTGGGAAGATAATAATAATATTACAGCCATCTCGGGGGGTGGAGGGAGGAGGTGGCATCTCACTGTGGTTTTGATTGGCGTTTCCCTAATCACTGATGAAGATGAGAATCTTTTTTTTCTTTTTCTCCTTTTATTACGTTTGTTGGGGGGGGGTGTGACATGGCCTAATAAAATGATACAGGTTCCAAGTGTACATTTCCGTGAGACGTGGCCTCAATGTTGCATTGTGCGTCCATAACCCAAAGTCACATCGTCCTCCATCAACATATATTTGACGCCCTTTGCCCTTTAAAACCCTTCTGTTCCCCTCGCGTGGCCACCATACTGTTGTCTGGGCCTGCGAGTTTCTGTTTTCCTTGTTTGTTCGTTTGTTACTTTCAGTTTTATAGCTCACATGTGGATGACATCATATTCTTTTTTTTTTAATATATTTTATTGATTTTTCACAGAGAAGAAGGGAGAGAGAAAGTCAGAAACATCGATGAGAGAGAGACATCGATCAGCCGCCTCCTGCACGCCCCACAGTGGAGATGTACCCGCAAGCAAGGTACATGCCCCCAACAGGAATCGAACCTGGGACCTTTCAGTCCGAAAGCTGACGCTTCTATCCACTGAGCCAAACCGGTCTTGGCAACATCATAGAGTTCTTAACTTTCTCTGTCTGACTGATTTGGCTTAACATGATGTTCTCAAGGTCCGTCCATGATGGGGATATTTAAATGTGCTTACTAGCCATTTGTATATTTTTGGGGAAAGGTGTGTTCACATCGTTTGCCTATTCCTATTTTAAAATTGAGTTAATTTTTTTTATTGTTCAGTTGTAAGAATTCTTTATATGTTTCGGAAAGTAGGCTTTTATCAAATACTAGAGACCTGTTGCATGGATTCCTGCCCTGCACCCTCTCCCAGTCTGGGACCCCTCAGGGGGATGTCAGAGAGCCAGTTCTGGCTGGATACTGGCGGGCCATGCCGAGAGACCCCACCCGTGCACAAATCCGTGAGCCGGGCCTGTAGTATGCATGTAAAATCTTTGGTTAATCTCTTCCCACTCTCCCTCTGAGATTCATCAGTGTGTTCCATGTATCCATGCCTGTGTGTTGAGCATCTGTCCTCCTGGTGGTCAGTGCGTGTCATAGTTACCGGTCAAATGGTCACTTAGGCTTTTGTATATAGAGATGTGATTTGCAAATGTTTTTGCCTATAGTGGTAGCTGTAGTTTCACTTCCTTAATAGTGTTTAGTTATTTTAAAAATATATATTAACTGCTCTCTGAACTTTTCCTTTCCTTTCCAAAAGAAAATGCCACCTCACAAGCATTGGTTCCGTTTGGTCCCCCTAAGGAAGCTGTTGAGATTTTTTATGAAGATAAAATGACAAATACTGAAGGTGAGGACTGAATGTGTATTGTATAGTAACCCGTGTAAACTATATTTATATGTAAACTATATTTCTATTCACTCGTTAGATTTTTACATCAATATTATATTTTTATTGAACAATAAACCCCAAGTATCAATTAAGAGTTAACAAAGTAATTCTATACAAAATTAAGAATACAATATTATAATGTATTTTATGAATGCTAAGTTGTTAATGATATATTTGTTTATAATAATTGCTTATAACTTCAAAAATGTATGAATATTTAAATTAAACATTTTCTTTATTGCTTGAGCCATGACTGGCAGGTGCTAGAAACTTCTAGTTTAATGAGAATATGTCTTTTAGAAGAAGAATGAGGACTTACGTTTTATGGGTGTGAAATCCAGAATTAAAAATAGTTCATTTTTAAGAATCCATAAAACATCTGTGAAAGTGTTGCTGATATTACATGTGGAAGGAAATGTTGTAGGTGTACATTTGATGTACAGGGGTTCATACTTGTTTTTTAGGTCAGTCTGGTGGAGAACTTGACATCAAAAACTTTCGATCTTGATTAGTAAATGTCTCAGAACATCTTCAGTTTGATGGGATAAAATGGGATAAGTTGCCATTTTGATTCTTCACCTACAAAATATGGAACAAATATATCACTATGACTACAGCATCAGGAAGATTGAGAAATGTCAAAGTAACTGCTTAAAAAAAGCTAGAAATGATTGAGGTACAGTCAAGAAGCATTTGAGTTTCAGGCTCAAGGGCGTGAACTTCATTTCTCGGCCTCTGGGCCTATGTGTATTGAAGTGGAGACGTTACGTACCCATGCTTGGAAATATTAGTCTGCTCTGCGGAGTGATTTGGTTACAGGAGGACACGGGGAGACTGATTACCTTTTCATTGCAGTCCAGGCTTAAGCTAATAAGGCTTCATTGATGAAGGATCAATGGCTGTGAAAGATGGGAATTAAGGAGACATTATAAAGGAATAAGATTTGATCTGATAATAATATGCTAGTAGGAACTTGAACGGGAAGAGGATTCAGCGGTGATTTAACGATTGCGCGCTTTGATCATGGGAAGAGGGAAGCGAGAAAAGAAACGAAGTTGAGTGGCGTGAAAATGAGTTTCGTTTCAGAAATACCGGCTTTGCAGACTCCCTGTGGCTTGTTGGCCTTGAAAAAGTCCAGATGTTTAATACCACGTAGACTGGAGGAAGACCTGTCACCAAAAGTCTCAGCTCGGTATAGCTTAGTCGCTTTACCTGTCAAATTGTTCCTGATGACCTGCTCTGAATCGGGTACCGTTCTCTCTGCTTGGGATGCACCAGGCCCCTCCCCACCTGCAGCTCGCTCTGCATGAATCCCTTAATCTTGTCCACCTCTGTGTCTGAGGATAGCAATGGGTTTGTTATTCTCGGTAGCCTTTCTGGCTTTGGCATGTGGTTTACTGTCGTCATGAGTTTCTGCATTTCCTTGTTTGTGGTAGAGCCAATCCCTGGGGACATTCTAATTCTAACTCCATTCTCCCATCCTGCAAAGGATCCCCAGGTCTCAGCTTTCCTTTTGTCCATTTAGGGCCAAGGTCAGGCTCTCGGAAGGATCTGTACATTTTGACATGGATGGAGCTCAGGGTACAGTTAAGTCTGAAGATGTTTAGTTGGGGGTAAAGCACTTAGAGGAGATAACTAAGAGGGAACATTATTTCTCACCAAGACTCATGCCTCTGAGGAGAAGTAGGCAATGAAGTGAGAGAAAGCGATTGAAGAAGAGCATTTCAGGGAAGTATAAGGAGTTAAAAGAGATGGAGAATGATAGGAGGTTATTGAATTGTGTTAGTGAAAAATCACTGGTTAGTGATTTAAAAAAATATTGATTTTTTAAAAATATATTATATTGATTTTTTACAGAGAGGAAGGGAGAGAGATAGAAAGTCAGAAACATCGATGAGAGAGAGACATTGATCAGTCCCCTCCTGCACGCCCCACAGTGGAGATGTGCCCGCAACCCAGGTACATGCCCTTGACAGGAATTGAACCCGGGACCCTTCAGTCCGCAGGCCGACGCTCTATCCACTGAGCCAAATCAGTTTCGGCTGGTTAGTGATTTTTTTAAATAAAACAAATTTATGGAGGTGAATTTTAAGTACAATATAGTTCACTCATTTTAAATCTGCAAGTCAGTGACTTTTGATAAATACACAGATTGATTTTATCATTATCTTAAACATGATATAGAATCTTCCATTTTTTAAAATACATTTTTTAATTTCAGAGAGGAAAAGAGAGAGAGAGAGAATCATCAATGATGAGAGAGAATCATTGATTGTCTGCCTCCTGCACGCCCCACACTGGGGATCGAGCATACAACCTAACCCGGGCATGTGCCTTGACCGGGAATAGAACCCTGTCCTCCTGGTTATTATTGACACTCAATCCCTCAGCCACATGGGCCAGGCTAGAGTCTTCCATTTTTCCAGAAAGTTCCTTCATGCCCTCTGTAGTCAGTCTCATTCTACCCATTCCCTATATCCGTGGATAGGGTTTGAGTTTTACCATTCTAAAATTTCAAATGCAGGTTAATTATTATGGCTGGGTGAAAAAAGCATGTAAACATCCATTGCACTGAGCAAGGAGAGTTGACAGTTCATGAACATAATCTTTTTATGACGTTTGCCAACGCAACCAGCCAGTCCATATTTTCTCTCAAACAGAAGTTTCTTGTTGCAGAGTCCCAACACACCTCAGCTCTGGCCCAGATCCAGGAGGATCTGTCCCCATATACACTGATGCTGAGCAGTTGGGGTTGGGCAGATGGTTAGACCGGACGAGAGTCCTGTGTGAGCTGAATTCTTTGACCAATCTGACCACCTCTACTCGGCTTCCCCAGGAGCAGCTCTGTCAGTTAACGTGTGACTAAGACCATGAATTCTCATTGCATCATGGGATTTTAAGGGAAAAATATTTTATATAGCGTCCTACCACCCCATTCATTTATTAAATGAGAACTCTAGGGTTAAAGACTGAGTAGTTTTTGCTTAGGAAGCACAGTTAATTATCAGTCAAGTGGAGAAAAAAAAAAGGAATGAATGTGGACACCAAGGGGGGTAAAATTAAAAAGCAAAGGTTTAACTTAACACTGTTCATACATTAGCATAAAACCAGTAAGAAGAACTCTAGAATCTTGTTTCTCTCTTGTGCCACTTAGGATGCCTAGTCTTGGACAGAATTTCAATGCAAAATTTAACTTCATAGTATTTTACACTTCACACTTTACTAAATGTATGATGTTAATACCATGCCATAGGGGTGCTATGAAAATTAATGAGTATTCACACAATAGGTTGTAAGTGGCACATGCAGAAACATGTTAAATGAGTCATTGCTATCCTTGTTTTCCCCACATTTAATGAAGCAAAGCAAATGTTTTGAGTGTAAGGACAACTGCCTAGTTGTTAAATGTACACTAAAATCTCTTTATTTCTAGAAGGAAGGGCAACATGCCCTTATCAGGACACTTGGGTAGGAGATCAATATGTAATTTTCACCAGCTTGTACACTGGTCCTTTGACTATTACAGAGATGAAAATAAATATTTCTCTGGGTCCAAACTAAAGAAGAAATATGTACTGTAACACATGTGAAATAATCATAGCAAGTATATGTGTTCAGTATGGCCAAAGTAAACTGATATCCTGAAGGAACATTCAAAATTCAAAAACAAGTGGTATGTGAAACATTTGAGATGCCCTGAAATCTGTTTCTGGACTGCTTCTCTTTGCCACATTTTAAAAAATATGAAAACATCCCTTATTGTTTAGCTTACACTCCATGGCCAGGGAGATACAGTTCAAGTACCAGCTCTCCTGCCCATCAATTGTGTGGAATTTGACAGTATTATATAACTTCTCTAAGCCTTCGTTTCCTCGCTTATGAAATCAAGATGCTGTCTATTCAGATACACACATATGTTCAGATTTATGGGATAGGGTCAAAACTTTTATTTACAAATGAAACAGACACGTCATTTTCATAGAAGTTGTATTTGTGGAGGAGGAGATTATGGGACTTCATGTAAAAGATTGCAGTTGAAATGGAGATACCTAAAATATGTACTATCTCTGTAGGTTGGCACTGAAACAAAAGGTGCAGTCAGTAGGCAGTAGCAATCCTCTGTGCCTGTCAAGGTCAACCGAAACGAGGTCAGCATACTCTTCTCATCAAGGCCCATACCCTATTTTGTGTCCCGTGTTGAAGATCAGTAACTGCAGCTATAATCCAGCCAGTAGAGTCCTCAGACACAAAAGGACTGCAAGTAAGCACTTTGGTGGCGTTTCATGGACAGCTTTGCTGTGCTTCTGAAACCCTCAGATGCTTTGGGACATGCCAGGATTAGAGTCCCAGAGGCAAGCACATCAGACTGAGTGGATTTTATGATGAGCACAACTTGAACGCTCTGGTGAGGACATCAATCACTCTCCATAAGAGACTCAATTTTCAGAAATGCAAGGTCGAAAATGAGGTTATTAGGAGGATGAAGGGGACTTTATTTTTTGCAGCACGAAAAACTTATGCTGGATTTAAGGAAGAAGTCCTTCAGGACATGAGTGATTGGATATTATTGACTTTGGAAGAAGTGGAATCTCTTTGAAGGGAGAATTTAAAACATATTTCAAAGTCATTTTTAAAAATTGATTTAGAACTTATTTAGAAACAAATGAATAACTGTTGTCTGCCTTTTTTCTTTACTCTCTCCCCAATGGTTAGTTCCTAATGCTATGAAACACCTACCTAAACCAAAGTTTGAAAATGTATTCTTCTTTGAAGCATTTTTATTTCTTATATTTTTAAGGCATAAATGATTCTTTTAGATTTCAAAATTTTAGAAGGTTCGTTCTGTAATTGTGACATATTTATCTACCTCGTTGTTAAAACTTTGAGTACTAGTTTTAATAAAGTTGGATATTTCTGCATATTCTCAACACCTACATTACCACACTCTATAACTGATAAGAAACTTCCACTGTCTGCTTTATCTTTAGTGATAAACAAAGGCATCTACTTTAGTTATCCATGTCGCCGTCACAGCTGCTCTTTAGTCAACATCCCAGCACCATGTGTCAACAAAATGATTTCACATATTGAAGATGTGGAGTCTAAGATAGACGGGCGTCTGAAACAGGTAAGTGACATTGAAAATGCTAATGCTGTGACAAATGCTATAAAAGCCTACAAGGGTACGCTAGTTAAAGAAGCCAAGGAGTCGTTTTTTATGAAAGTTGAACTAGTTTCTAGAACCTTTGCTTAGCTGTCTAATTTTCTAATCTAGACGTGATTTTGATCGTCTCACTTCAGAAGGGTTAAACAAGCTCATGAAATAGATTCCTCCCCCTACCTGTTTCTTCTTTCTCCAGAGGCAATCATGCTGAGGAGTAATTTCCATAAGCCAACTTGACTAGTGAATTAAATAGTATTTACATTCCTTTTTGGGACACTAAGCTGATTAGATGATTAGACGAGGACACCGGTGTATGAAAGGACAGCGTGCCCTTTTTAATGAGTTATTTTGTTCTAAAGAAATAACCGAACAGGTCTGTTAAATGGGATATAATTATTCCTCCTCGGTCTTTTTAACCTGTTCTTAGTTTTCCTTTAGTATTCTGAAGGGAGTTCAGTCTTGAAACCACTGTAACATTCAATTATTTTCAAAGGGTAATTTGGAAATGATAAAACATTCTCACACTTTTCTTATGATTGTGTTTCTGAGCAATTAATGCACAAGCAGTGTGTCAGCATGGGAGGGTAAGTGTGCCAGAGACCTGAGCTACCTACCTCTCTCCTTCACCACTGTTACAGGATCGCTCTGAGAAGGTTCTGGTGGGCCCCCAGTGATGCTCGGTCTAGGGTTTGGTCTCCTTTGGGAAAAACATTCTAGTACAGTTGTTAAAATCTCAGGCTTTATAGCTACACATGCTGTGACCTTTTGAAAGTGCTGGCATATGACATGCATCTGTATGCACTAGCTATTATTATTCCTATAGTACTATTTATCTCACCCTACATCCGGGGACTCAATGAGTGCAATTTGGATGGGATGGGGTAGGGTCAAGGTCAGGGAGAAAGTGATGCTCTCTCTAGGCCCCAAAGGGTTTCCTCTTCTTTTCATTTGCAACCGTTTCACTTTTTGTCAAAATTGTCCATTATGTTTCTGTACAGATTGCTTGATTTTTTTAAATGCATGTTATTGAGATAATTCACATGCCATCAAGTTTACCTGTGAAAGTGTACAATTCAGGGGCTTTTAGTGTATTTTTCAGAGCAGGGTAACAATCACAAAAGACATTACATTATATGATCCCATTGATAGAAATGTCAAAAAGAGACCAGTCTGTAGAGATAGAAAACAGGCGATGATTTCCTAGGCTGGGGCAACTGCTGCTGGAGGGGGAGTCTCCTTTTGGTTCCATGCTTGCTCATTTTTAAGCAGGGTGTGTTTATCTTTTTTTAAAAATATTTTATTGATTTTTTATAGACAGGAAAGGAGAGGGATAGAGAGTTAGAAACATCAATGAGAGAGAAACAGCGATCAGCTGCATCCTGCACGCTCCCCACCGGGCATGTGCCCACAACCCAGGTACATGCCCTTGACCGGAATCAAACCCGGGACCCTTCAGTCCGCAGGCCGACGCTCTATCCACCGAGCCAAACCGGTTTCGGCTCATCTTTTATGTCATTGAAAAGTGGCACCTACTGTGGGTATAAAATACATCACAGGAGGGAAAGACCCATCTTTTGTGGATCAACCACGATGGTTTGTTTGCTCCTGGTGCCTCAGTGGTCTCCTTCCTGTGGGATAAAGCTGTGGAGCCCTCGATTAGCAGAAATGCATCTGCCATGGGCCTTTGCAGCCACTCCCAGCTGTTTCACTGTAGTTCGGAATCTTGAAAAGAGAGTTCTTCCGAGTAGTTACCTCGAACAATGTTTTCTCTATACTTATGTTTGCAAAGAAGGAGAAAACACTTCAAAATGATGGAAATAATAGCCTGGGTAACTTCCCATGCCAACGAAGGCTTTCTTTTATTTTCCTGCCACCGTATTCTGTTCGACTCAAGGTACTTTTATTTCCTTGGGAATGATCTCTACTGAATTGAAGCTTTTTATTTAATCAATTCAAATCATTAGGATGCAGCCAGGATTTAAAGGAAGGGCATGGAGAGAAAGCACAGGTGCCCCTTGACCTCTGATGGGGTTACATCCCAATAAATGCATTTAATATACCTACCTTACTGAACATTACATCTTAGCCCAGGCTGCCTTCCACATGCGCAGAACACTCATACTATACCATAGTTGGGCAAAGTCCTCTAACACAGTGAGTACACTGTAGAGTATTGATTGTTTATCCCCCGTGACTGTGTAGCTATGGTTTGCTGCACCCTGAGAGTCTCTTACCACATATATCACTAATCTAGGAAAATATTTATTTACTTATTTATTTTAAAATATCTTTTTATTGATTTCAGAGAGGAAAGGAGAGGGAGAGAGAGAAATATCCACGATAAGAAAGAATCATTAATCAGCTGTCTCCTGCACACCCCCACTGGGGATTGAGCCTGCAACCCAGGCATGTGCCCTAGACTGGAATTGAACCTGGATACTCTTCAGTCTGCAGGCCAATGCTCTATCCACCGAGCCAAACCAGCGAGGGCTAATCCAGGAAAAGATTTAAATGAAAAATGCAAAGTACAGTTTCTACTAAACGTGTGTCACTTTTGTACTGTCATAAAGTCAGTATATACTAGGTCAAACCATCCTAAGTCAGGGAACTGTCTGAATTTAGAAATCATTCTTTAAAATATAAATATTATATTTTACAAAAATGACAGCATCCATAGCAATGACAATAAAACTTGATCAAGTGCTTACTATGTATCATAGGCTTAATATGCACGTTTTGTTGACTGCTTATTGAAACGTTATAAGGAAATACAGAGGAGGGAAATGATCTCAGAGGTTGATTTCCCCCAAGGTTTCACAGCCAATGGCAAAACTATCACCCAGGACAGACGTGTCTGAGATCTCAGACCATCCTGTTTATCACTGGGCTGTGTCCTCTTGTCCTGAGATGTCAGTGAGGAGGACCAGAACACATGATTGTGAAAATGCCCATCATTCTAATTGGGAAACTTTGCTTTGGTTATACATTTCATATTTGCTTTTAATTTCAAAACCTACCACTTAATCACCTGACCCTCTTGACCAAATTTCTGATCTTAGAGTTCTCTCATTCTGTTATCAATTATATTACATTTGAAACTTAAGGATACTTCAAATCCTGACATATCCCATTCTATCATTCCCGTTGTCCTTTATTTCCTTGTCTAATCAATTCACCTCTTAAATAGGTTCTTTACTACTTTGGTCTTTTACTTCTTTATCTTGTTATCCTTCTAGTCTAAAAAAATACCAACCCTGAGAGATCTCTCTGGGGAGCATCTCCCCAGCTACACCCAGCCAGCTGAGCTGAATACTGCTGGAGAACATAACCCAATAATTCAGAGTTGAGATAGTATGCATTTATTCACACCTGATGGCTATTGCTCTGTTGGCTGTTGTTATTTTTTTTTTATTTGACAATCTAAGGGAAATGAGATCAGTGCTCCTGACTATACTCAGGTATTGTATATTTTAAAATTTCTTGTGGCACACTGGTTGAAAATTGCTGCAATGGAATATTAGACAAGAAGTGAATACCAGGAGATATGAATCTTTAGGGACACCTTATACACCAATCTATCAGTTAGTCCATTGGGAACAGATCAAATACTGATTGAAATAATTTTTCTTTAATGCTCATCACTTCTGCAAAAATATTGCCAGGGTAAGATCTTGATATTTTATCCTAAAATATTTCTAAAATTTTAAGTAATCTGTTTTTATAAGTATAAATTATGCCATTTTGAATGACAGTATATAGAGAATCAAACAGAATATTAATTAGTCATTACTCACTTATTAAGGACTTTTAAAATTTTGGATAATTATATCATAACTCATTAAAGTGTCTCTTAACCAATTTCCTCCTGATTTTCTTGTGATACTTCAAGTGGCTCCTTAAAACTATCATATAAATCAGCCTAATTGTAGGTTTTTACACTTTCAGAACTCCGAGTTACCAGTTTCAAAAACCAAAAGATAATATTTTCTGATTGTTAATTATTTTATATCATATTAATATACTTGTATTATATACTTATTGAATGTTCATTCTTTTCTATGCTTGTTTATCTTTTGCCTATTTTCTTTTGGGTTTATTTGTATTTTCTTTGACTTATAGGAACAAATTATTATCTTTAATTTGTTATGTATGTTTTAAACATATGTAAGTTTGACTTGTTTTCTTAATACATTTTACTAAAAAATTCTTAATTTTAATGTACTTAAATTTATCATTTTTTCTTTATTTTAAGTGCTTTGCATCTTATTTAAGAAATCTTTCCATACTACAAGGTCATAGAAAATATTTTCTCTAATTGTAAATTTTTAAAATTTTCCATTAATTGTTTAGCATTGTGTAATTGTGTGTAAGAATAAATAGCAATTTTTATTTATAGATATATGAAAATTATTTTTCTCAACATCAATTTTATTACAAAATCCAGTCATTTCTTAGAAATCAGCTATATCGTGTTAACCATATATCAAGTTTTCATAATGATTTTATCTATTCCTAGCTCCTGTATTTTACCTGTTAATTTAACTCTCTATTACAATATCTCTTTCCACTGATTTGCATGCTTCATAATGTCTTGATATCTGAAAGGGTAGTTCCATTCTTTTTGTGCTTTTATAGACTTCTTTGGCTATTTTTAGTGCATACAAATTTTAGAATAAACTTGTCATATTCTATGCAAAAATCCATTGGGATTTTGAATAGTTGCACTTATCAACTTTTTTTTATGTAGATGAATTTAGTCTCAAGAGGAGTGTTTTGTAGATTCCATTGAATCTACTATCAGCATAAGAAAATTTCAGTAATATAGCAAATACCAAAACCTGTTTAGAGGAGAAAACTTAGTAGGAGATAAATGCGAAAAAATGGACAAATTGATGAAAACTTAATGTTAAATTATTAGTTCTCATATAGTCATAAGCTGCATCATGTTTCAGTCAATGACAAAATGTGTGTAGGACAGTGGTCCCATCCTATATAATAAAAGGTTAATATGCAAATTGACCAAATGGCAGAATGACCAGTTGCTATGATGCACACTGACCACCAGGGGACAGAGGATCAATGCAGGAGCTGCCCCCTGGTGGTCAGTGAACTTCTACAGCGGGCATGCCACCCAGCCAGAAGCTGGGCTCATGGCTGGCGAGCGCAGTGGTGGTGGCGGGAGCCTCTCTCGTCTCTGCGGGCAGCGCTCAGAATGTCTGACTGATGACGGGCCTAAACTGTGAGTCAGACATCCCCCAAGGGCTCCTGGACTGTGAGAGGGTGCAGGCCGAGCTGAGGGACCACCCCCCACCGAGTGCACGAGTTTCAGTCACCGGGCCTGTAGTCTATAATAATAAAAGCGTAATATGTGGATTAGACCAGACATCCTTCCAGATATCCTTCCAGACAAACTTCCGGATGAAGCTGGGGCTGCAATGGAAACCTGGGTCCCGAGTGCCTGCCAGCAGCCCGAGGGAGGCCGGATTCCAGGTGCCAGAGGGAAACCAGTGCTGGCAGGCGGGGGAAGAAAGGCCTACTCATGCATGAATTTTGTGCATTGGGCCTCTAGTAAGATTTCACAGACTATAGGCCCTCAACTTTTGTCTAAATGAGCTTACATTTGAATTTGTGGCATCTTGGGATATTTTCAATCATTGGTGAAATCTGTCTTTGTTTCCTCTCCCCCCTGTTTGTGTCTAGAGGAGAATTTGCTAGTTCTGTAGGCTCTGTTTTATTTCTCTCTAGAACCATAGCTTCCATATTTATTAGACAACCTTTCCATCTTAGGCAGATCTCCAGGGTGCTGAGAGAGTTCTCATGACAACGAGAAGGAGGCAACTTCTCAGCCACCTACCTATTCTGGATTCTTGGGGCAGGGGGTTGCGGGGAGCAATAATACCTGCTCATCTCACCACAGGCCGCCCTTCCATTTTTAGCTTGGATTATCACCTGTTTATTTTCACAGTCTTCTCCTTCCAGAGAAGTCTTTCATTTCCTCTGAAAGGATCTCCACTTGAGCTATATGCTTCTTTGCTCTGTTTTCACTATCAGTCTCACCAGATTACCTTCTATTTTTGGGTATTCTTTTAAAAGATACATCCCAATAATTTTATTGACAGACATATATATTCTTCTCCAGAAATGTTCGTATGAAGTAGGAATTAAAGAGAAGTAATGATATATGCCCAATCTCACATCTTAAATTGGAGATTATCTGCGAAACCCATAACATTCAGACTAGATAATCCTTGTGTTTTTAGTAATTTATGCCCCTGAAAGCTCACAGTTCTTTTGGAACATATCATAGAACAAGACTCCTTCCGAAGAGTGTATAGTCCAGGAGAAGGAGAAGAGAAGAATAATGCTATGGGAAACTAAGTGTTTGTGAACTCATGTGATTGTGTGTTTGCCACTCTTTTGCAATTTATTAAAGTGCAAAGGATGTCATAGATTCAGGTTGTGTGGAAAGTCCTTTGGGAATAAAGGGCATTTTAAGTGGTCCTGTTAAAGTATAAGATTTAGAAACACAGATGAAAGGTGAGAACAATCAGGTGGGTGTAATACGGAAAGTATAGGAGTAGATAGTAGAAGTATAAAATTTTTTTGCAAACAACAGAGTATATAATTTGACAGAAATATAATGGGGTATGTGATGTGGAGTAGTTACAATTTTACCAGTGAGTTCAAGTATAAGTTAAGTTTACAATTGTTTTCTGAGCTGTCTAAAATTTGATTTTTATTGAGATTTTTTTTATTTTGACAGTTTGAAACTTCTTTGGAAGAATGGTAAGAACCTATCATGCTTCTTTTATTCATGTTCACATTTTGATGGTTAATATGCTTAGAGGAGTTTTATTTCAAAAGGAACGGAAAATTGAAAGCAGATGTTTTCATATTAGATACTAAAATATAATTCTTAAAAAATTTAAGAATTAGGATATCATGGAAAATGAAACAATAGGGATCTCCAGAGCTCTGTACCACCACTAAGCAACTATAAATTGGGCAAAAAATTGGCCAGAATCAACTTTTTTCAAAACCTACAATCTATTTGTAACCATGGAAGAAAGTCAGTGAGGAAAGGGTCTGCTGCATTTTATTGGGTGACCATGGTGGCCTCTAAATCACCTCCTTGCCTCCTCTAGCCCCCAGAGCAGTGGAGCCCCCAGAGAGGGCCGCCTGCACGGGTGTCAGAGGGAAGGACAGGGACCGTTTTCTAGAAGAACGTGTTTCAGTGCCCGGATCTGTCTGACCACTTCCAGGGAGCGCTTACCGGCATATCCTGAGGCTGTCGGTAAGCGTTGGACCAGCGATGCGCAGACCAGAGTGCCTGGGAGGAAGAGGCTGAGAACAGCGGTACCTGAGGAAGCGAGGCTTCTCAGAGCCCTCACTACATTGGAGGATTGAGAAATGCGCACAGATGACCAATGCTGGACACATGCTGCGCCGGGGAGAACCAAGAACCGAGAAGACCCTGACCTTTGACCTGTGGCTAACCTTTAGGCAAGAAGGGATGGTAAGAGGAAGAGAGGAACAGCCTGGATGAGCATTGAAGGAGTACTCAGTACAGAGCCCATCTGTTAAGATGGGGAGGTATCTCCCCTCCACCCTCCCCCACTTTCTCTGTTTTGGCTCTAGTTCTGTAAAGCTGACAGGCAAAACAGAAACTCACCAAAAGCTAATGAAACGTTTCCTGTAGTGGCCCACACGTGATGAAGAATACGGATGTTACACAGAGTGTTTAAAAGAATCACCAAACAAATAAATAGCATCCACCCGTAACAAGCAGCAACAGTAACCCTAATAGACGGAGGCTAACGGGAGAGCATTATTTAATAAAGATGCTGGGATGATTTATTTTCTAATTCTAAAAGCAAACAAACAAGACAATATACCTTATCTTTTTTAAAAGAAGTATTTAAATGAAATTAAAACTGAAGGAAGAACATGTCATGAATATATTTCTGACCTCAGAAGAGACAGACTTTCCTAAATAAATTGAAGAATAACAATGGAACATGTGATATGCAGCCATCTGAGATAGTAAAGGGTAGTCAGATATACATCTTTCTTTAATAAGAAAAATGATAATTTAATAAAAATGAAACTCCTTGCTTTGTTGTTGATACTGATTTTCACACAGTTTTTGTTAGAGGAAAAAATACTTTCTGTTTAAATACAATGAAATGTAATCTAGGATCCAAGAAGTGATACTGATAATGAGAAATATATTGTTATTCAACATACAGGACTTTAACTAAAAGAGTCTTTAGAAAAGAAATGACATTTTTACTTGTACATTTTTCTAAAACTTTAAACTTCAAATCTGAAATAGTATTCTTGCTCCTTGTCATTCATATTGATTCTCCAGAAGTTGCTAAACTGAAATTAGAAAAATAGCTTATGTAACTTATTTTATAAAAATCCCCTTTTCAATAGAAAATCTTTAGGAAATACCAATTTCTTAAAAAACAAACAAATTGCTTTGCCCAGCTGGAGTGGCTCAATGGTTGAGTGTCAACCTATGAACCAGGGGGTCATCCTAGTGTGGAGTGTGCAGCAGCTGGTCAATGATTTTCTCGCATTGATGTTTCTATCTCTCTCTCCTTCTCTGAAATCAATAAAAATATTTTTTTTTAAATGTCAGGCCACTTATAACAAATGTTAGATTTCTATTAATTTACCATGAAGTTTTAAGCCCATTGTCTATTAAAACGTTGCTATATATATATATATTTTCAGGAGAGTAGAGTTAGTATGCATATAGAAAGTTTTACCACACACATTTCCTATTCAATGTAAGAGTGTTTCCTATTCAATGTAAGTAAAACGTTCGTTTTACTGAATTGAGGTACAGCCCTCTGGAGTAATTAGTTCCCTCTCTCCTGCTCTGTAGGCGCAGGGCTGTGGAAAAAGACTTGATGGTCAAGAAGCCCAGCAAAGAGGTGGAGCCCACGGAAGAAAGAGGTAAAGCTGGGGTGCACATGTAGATCAGTGCCGCTGCATTCAGAAGCTCACCAACTTCATTTCCTAGAGTTCTCGTTTTCCCTTCATAATGTTAACGGCTTTATAATTCTTAGGAATGTGTCAGGGAGGACAGAGCCTCCTATGTAATTTGATTAGACATTTGTCCCACAAACATTAATGACAGTTATGAACTATTAGAGGCCCGGTGCACGAAATTCCTGAACCTAGGGGGCGTTCCTCAGCCCGACCTGTGCCCTCTCGCTGTTTGAGAGCCCTCAGGGGATGTCTGACTGACGGCTTAGGCGCGGGGAGCAGGCCGGAGCTGTCAGTTGGACCTCCTTAGCGCTGCTACAGAGGCAGGAGGGGCTCCCGTCACTGCCACTGCACTTGCCTGCGGTGACCCCGGCTTCGGGCTGAGTGGTGCTCCCCCGGTGGGAGTGCACTGACCACCAGGGGTCAGCTCGTGCATTGAGCGTCTGCCCCCTGGTGCTCAGGGTGTGTCATAGTGACCGGTCATTCTGCAGTTCGGTCGATTTGCAAATTAGCCTTTTATTATATAGGATGTACGTGTCTAGGTCCTGAGTGTCGATGGCCCTAGCTCACCTCTCCAGAAGCTAACTATAACTCCAGTTCTGTGCAATAGGCTTTCCGTGAGAATCAGAGTCTTCTCGGTCTACACTGGCTAATAGAACATCAGCCACGTACAGTTTCTGAGAGCTGGAAATGTGGCTGGCGAGGCATTTAATTTTTAAGTTTAACTTTGACTTAGATTTCAATGACAATAGTCACCTGGGCTCATGGCTACCATATTGGACATCACATTTCCACTATATATAAAAATCAAGGTTAATATTCTTGTCAAGATTAATATTTTACAAAATCTAAAATAACTCATATATTGGACTAAAATATGTGTTAAAATTCTTCAGTGTATTTGAATATATTCTTGATATTATATTAACTCTTCCCTACTCCTTACCACAAAAATGTGTTGTTCAACATCTTTCTTAAGTGAACGCTAATAAACTCAGGACGTTTTAAAAGCAAGAATGTTTTATTCAAAGCTATCATTCATAGCAAGGCTCTAATCCTACTGTTTTCATTTGTTTACGTCTACGGTGAAGATGAAAACCTCACTTATTACTTATTTTTTCATATGATAAATGCTGAGAGAAAAAAATAATATATGAGTAGTCACAATATCCATTACATTAACTGTCCTTATGTTTATCATAAGCATGTACATTTGACTCTAAAACATAAGACAGTATCAAGATAAGGAAGTTTGCCCTGGCGGGTTTGGCTCAGTGGATAGAGCATCAGCCTGCGGACTGAAGAGTCTCGAGTTCGATTCTGGTCAAGGGCATATGCCCAGGTTGCAGGCTGAATCCCAGCAGTGGCATCTCTCTCATCGTTGATGTTTCTATCTCTCTCTCCTCCTTCTTTCCTCTCTGAAATCAATAAAATATATTTTAAAAAGATAAGGAAAATCTATTGTAAATATTTCACTAAAAATGTAAGGTGGTTGCTCACTCAATATGAACTAATTGAGATAGGGTTCTAGAAAAACAATGAGAACTGTTAAATACAATGAATTGGAGGCCCTCCAAGTTCTACACAGCATTTATTTTTAAATGCTATGATAGAAACAGTAAAAAGACATCTTGCAATAACATAATGGACACCTCACCTTCAGATAGAAATCTGTCTGATCAGAAGGGCTTTAATTTCGGTGCCAGTACCTTTATCATGTGTTTCAGACTGAAATCCTGTTACGGAGATTGAAGGGGCAGTAAGTTGGCTGAAGAACCCAGTGCTTAATGCCTATACTGGCATCTAACAAAGCAGCCAATTAAGAATATGAAGCGTGCAGGATGTAGGAGAATTTGAAAAACAAAAAAAGAAGGCTAGACACCATATAAATGGAGGCCAAATAAAGAAGAGGTCTGGACAAATAAAATTTTACGCCTTGCAATAGAGAAACCTGCCTTTTAAGAATTCTCAGGCAAATGCTGAGTTTCTTTGACAAGAGGACCACAGGTTAGAAGAAGAAACTGCTCAGATTCTGCTTTCGACCGTTATGTAATACAGTGGTACCTCGAGATACAAGTACCCTAACGTACGAGATTTTTGAGATACGAGCCATCGAGCGAGCGATTTTTGCTTTGAAATACGAGCAACAGTTGAGATACGTGTAATTGCATGGATCGGCCGGCTGCACACGACCCACCAGTTTACCGCGACTCGAGCGTCTCATAGTTTCCCACGCCTCAAGGTTACGGAACAAATTAAACTCATATCTCGAGGTACCACTGTACCACTTTCTCATAGCAATGGCTGTCCTTATTGTCCAACACAAACCGGAAGGCACCAAAAACCCGTGCATTGCCTTTCTTCCGGATCTGGCTCTACTGTTTCTCCTCCACTACTGTGCGTTGGGATCTTTTCCTTTCTTGAGACAGTGTTCGCTTCTGTCGTCTTGTTACGTCACATGTTGGCAAAAGCCATCGGCTTACAAGTATAAAGGTGAGGCCTGTGTCGATATTCCTTACTGATCTGTTTCCAGGGAGAGAGCATATTGCCTAGGACTTCACAGGCTCCCTGCCCATTTCTTACATAAACAGAGGAGTGAATGGTCATAGAATTGATTTCATTAACATTAATCCCTGTCACCCCAGAGCTGTGGACCAGGAATCTCAAATACCTCTCATTTAAAGGAGTTAATTGGCCTTATAACTGAACAAGTAGAATTTGGGAACAGCAATAAACTTTTTGCAAGGCTAAGTAAGGATGTTATCATCTGATAAGATAAAGAATATTAAGTGTCTTGTTTCTAGTAACCATCTGAGGATGTCCAATAAGTATCTGAAGTAATAGTTATGAGTCGCTTTTCTCAGAGAAGGAGAAGGAAACACAAGCATAATTTCAAAATATAGCTTATAAACAGAGAGCTTGTTTTTTCTCTCCAGAGAAGATATTATACACGAGAGATATGAGTTGAGATTTAGCAATTCAATCATTTTTTGAAATGCCCATTTAAAAGCTTGTCTTTCAAAATGCATAATCATCGTTATGATTGTGTGAGAATGTTTTTAAAAGCTAATGGTCTTTAGGAGGCTAATTTGTTTTTCTAAAATGCTCTTATTCATTATATAAATACTAAATACAGTGATACAATTAGTACTCACTTCCCACCGCCCAGTTTACAGGCTGACTCATTAACAAATGTGAACTCCTTTTCCCGTTTTAAGAGGTGCCGTGTCCAGAATTACAGCAGGAAATGGAAACCTTGCTGGCAGAGGCCATTTTTCTCGTCAAAAGTCTAGAAACTGACCGCGCAGAAGCCGAAGAAGCTCTGAAACGACAGCACACACGAAGGAAGAAGATAAACAACACAATCGATTCCTGGTCCATCTGGAGGCTTCAAGAAATGCCCATGGCCGTGCAGAAAGGTAAGCATGAGGCTCTTTCCTCGCCCTGCCATTGACTTTGTTACACAGGCATGAGTAGGTGATGGTAGCCTGGACTAAAACATCAGCTCGGTTTTAGTGACCCTGTTACCGGGATTATGCATCCAAACCAGAGGTGCTATGAATGACAATGCTCAGTCATTGGAAGGAATGCATTGAGCAAACCTGGGTCTGCTGTCATCGGTGTTTGTTGGAAATTCCTTTGGATTCATGGTACCCAGGGGGCATGTAAACTTTTAGCTCTTGCTTCATGTCATGACCTATAGGGTAAGAGGACTAGAAATTAAAAGTGATTGCCACTTAGTGGTATTGGCCACATCTTTAAACATAGTGAAACATGAGAGTTCTGAGGGATATTTCAGCAGCTGCTCCATCTGCTTTGGGGAATTCAGCAGTAAGTTTTATAGGTAACTTCCAGGAGGCAATAAAACTTAAGGTGTTTCCAAGAGGCATGCAGGTAACAAATGTTTCAAAGGAAAACGCTGTCTTAGACGCCAGAGGGAGGGACCTAGGGTATAAAAGAGTCTAAAGACATTCGATTTTTCATTCTGCACACACTGCGCCTGCCTCTCAGAACATGCCTGACTATGTGTCTCTGCCTATGGCTGGAAGTTGTCTGTGCGATCAGAGGGTAAAAATGTTAATTCAGGATTTATTTGCTTTATACATGGGTTATAGCAGGGTGCTTATATAACCTAGCATTTAAACCAAGACACCTTTGAGAGAAAAGAGGGTGCTGTTATTATTACTTTGGGGTAACAGCCATTAATTCAAATACAGTGGTACCTCGAGATACGAGTGCCCTAACATACAAGATTTTTGAGATTTGAGCCATCGAGCGAGCGATTTTTGCTTTGAAATACGAGCAACAGTTGAGATAGGAGCCATCACACGGATCGGCCGGCTGCACACGACCTAACAGTTTACTGCGAATTGAGCGTCTCAGTTTCCCACGCCTCAAGGTTATGGAACGAATTAAACTCGTATCTCGAGGTACCACTGTAATGTGCAACAATGAACTCATACATACACCTGTTAGAATGAGTCTAAAACTGTAGTTCTCCAGGTAGGGCATACACATTTCAGGGAGTGGCAAGAAGATATCAGGATTTTTATTTATATTTTCTTACATTTCACCCCCCCCCCCCCCGGGGCCTGATAACATACGGGTATCCAGAAGTTCCTTGGCTTCGTTGTTTTAGTAATGTGAGCTGCACCGAGGTTTCATGGCTTTTGCTCCTTTTGAAGTGACACTGCGATCTCAGCTGGAACTCCATTTGTTCGCTTCCTTCTGGGGAAAAACTGAAGCCGCAGGAACGGGCCCAGTGCCCAGGCTGGGAATGACTTTCATCCATGTGTTCATGCTCCTTTTCACCCCTTATTCTAAAGAGTTAATGATAGCCCCACTGGGGCTCCGTGGTGGAAGTTCAACCTATGACCCAGGAGGTCATGGTTTGATTCTGGTCAGGGCACACGCCCAGGTTGCTTGATCCCCGGCAGGATCAAAGATTCTCTCTCATCCTTGATGCTTATATTTCTCTCTCCCTCTCTCTTTCTCTCTGAAATCAATACAAATATATTTTACAGAGTTAGCTCTAAAAATCACTCTAAGCTCATTTAATCCCCTGCTATAACCCATGATCTTTTTATACCCAAAGGAATACATTTTATCTCAGGTAAAATTTCAAGGTAAGGAGTTGCTTAACAGCAAATATTATAAAACTCACATAAAGCACTCTAAAGTCCAGATTTAATGAGCACGAATCAGTAGAAATAGACAACAGAATCTTCATCAAAAGAAGTTCAGATGTTGGATTATACAGTATATTATAAAATAAGAATGTTTTACATGTTTAAAAAAATAGAAGTTTGAAAATAAAAATAAGGACTAAGGGACTTTTTAAAAAAATATTTTATTGATTTTTTTACAGAGAGGAAGGGAGAGGTAGAGAGTTAGAATCATTGATGAGAGAGAGACATCGATCAGCCACCTCCTGCACACCCCCTTCTGAGTATTCGCCCACAACCAAGATACATGCCCTTGACCAGGATCGAACCTGGGACCTTTCAATCCGCAGGCTGACGCTCTATCCACTGAGCCAAACCGGTTTGGGCGACTAAGAGACTTTTTAAAAGAAAGCAAAAATTGAAATAAAAAGACAATAAAAATGAAAATTATATTACTAATTCAGTGATTGGTTAAATGGTTTATTAGACAAAGAAATGCAATAGTAATCTGTAAAATTGAAGGAAATTACATGGAATGCATCACAGCTATATGGGAAGTGGGAAATATAAATAAAATATTTAAAAGCATTCAGTATAAAATGAAAAAGTATGATGAATATCTAATAGAAAACCATTATGGAGATTATAATGGTGATACTCAAGATAATGACTGACTTTCTAAAACAAAGTTAGATGGTTATATATAAACCAGGATATCTATTGAGTGCAATAAACAAAGTTGTACCTAAACAATTATTAACTTACAAAACATATATTTTAATCCCTTCAGTGAGAAATGCATAGAGCAATATCTTTTATAATGCAGTGATAACATAACATTTTATATTTGTTAAGATTCCCAGATAAAAATTTCTGAAACAAAATATTTCATATTTATCCATTATCATACTCACATTTCAAAATCAGATTTTTTTGTTCTTATCATTGTTTATCTAGAACATGAGGCTTATCTGAGAGATATATTGGAATTACGATGGCATGTTGAAGATAAAAATTATAAAATAAAACATTTAGAGGAACAAAAGACAGCATGGGAAGAAGCTAATGCAAAGATCCAAGCAGACATAGATTACATGAATGAACACAGTGTACTGCTGAATTCAAAGCTGGTGCAGGAAATGGAAGATCTGAAGGAATATAATAAAAAAAAACTTGAGGTAAATGAAGGAATATGCATTTTATAGATTGTTACTTAGTTATAAAAATATTTCAAATACAAGAAGTTAATATATCTTTAAAGGTTTCCATTTCATTGAAAATTGATCTGCTATTTGTTTCACAGAGGAATTACTTAACTACTAGGGGCCCAGTGCACGAAATTCATGCAAGGGGGGTGTCCTTTGGCCCAGCCTGCTCCCTCTCCAATCTGGGACCCCTTGAGGGATGTCTGACTACCTGGACAGTTGGATATATCCCTCTCACATTCCAGGACTGTTGGCTCCCAACTGCTCACCTGTCTTCCCCTGATCACCCCTGCCTGCCAGACTGATCACCCCCTAACCACTCCCCTGCCAGTCTGATTGAAGTGTAACTGCTCCCCTGCCAGCCTTTTTGCCCCTAACTGCCCTCCCCTGTGGACCTGGTCATCCCAAAATGCCCTTCCCTGCAAGTCTGGCCACCCCTAATTGCCCTGCAGGCTTGATCATCCTCAACTGCCCTTCCTTGCAGGCCTGGTCCCTGCCAACTGCCCTTCCCTGCTGGCCATTTTGTGGTGGCCATCTTGTGTCCACATGGGGGCAGGATCTTTTGACCACATGGGGGCAGTCATCTTGTGTGTGGGAGTGATGGTCAATCCACATATTACTCTTTTATTAGATAGGATAGAGGCCTGGTGCACAGGTTGGGGCCAGCTAGTTTGTCTTGAAGGGTGTCCTGGATCAGGGTGGGTGTTCCCTTGGGGCATGGGGTGGCCTGGATGAGGGGCCTGTGGTGGTTTGCAGGCTGGCCACGCCCCCAGCCACCCAAGCGGAGCCCCTGATATCTGGGATTTATTTATCTTATACAATTGGATCTTTGTTGCCTTAAGCCAGTGGTTCTCAACCTGTGGGTCGCGACCCCTTTGGCGGTGGAACGACTCTTCCACAGGGGTCGCCTAAGACCATCGGAAAATGCAGATATTTACATCACGATGCATAACAGTAGCAACATTTCATGGTTGGGGGTCACCACCCCATGAGGAGCTGTAGGCCAGGGTCGAGGCCTTCGGAAGCTTGAGAACCACTGCCTTAAGCGGAGGCCTGGACTAACAGGGTGTGTGGAAAGCTTGGCTTCCTCCATCGCCATGAGCAACCCAAGCCTCTCTCCTGCTCTTTCTGTGGCCATAGCCATCTTAGTTGGGTTAATTTTCATACTTGTTCTGATTGGCTAGTGGGCATGGCTTGTGGGCATAGTGGGGGTATGGTCAATTTGCATATTATTAGATAGGATATAACATATAATTGATTGGTATTCATTTCAACTGTGTGGTCTTCCCTTTATATTTAGGAACATTAATAATATTTAGTCAACCTACTATTAATTTTTGAGGATTTAAAGCAGCATGGTAATTTTTCAAGTTGTAAATAGAACTGAAGGAGAATGCAAGTAGAATATATCACTCAATTACATTGTTGATAAAAATACTAGGTTGTACCGGTTCATAATGGCAGATTTTGTAATAAAAGAAAACACAATAATTTCAAGAGAAACATCAAAAGTGCTTTATTTAGAGCAGTGGTTCTCAACCTTTCTAATGCAGCAACCCTTTAATACAGTTCTTTATGTTGTGGTGATCCCCAACCATAAAATTATTTTTGTCGCTACTTCATCACTGTAATTTGCTAGTGTTATGAATCTTAATGTAAATATCTGTGTTTTCTGATGGTCTTAGGAGACCCTGCTAGCTATTCGCAACCCACAGGTTGAGAACCGCTGATTTAGAGTAATGTCCATTGCTAGCTTCACATTTCCCCCATATTTCAGGTAATTTGTGGATATCGCCCAGTAGAACTTTTCTTGTTTTGAGGCAAACCATTCAGACACCCAATTTTCCACTTCTTCGTATGTTTTGAAGTGCCGCTCAGAGAGTGCGTGTGCCATCGATCAGAACAAGTGGTCATCTGAAGAAGTAAGGGCTGGTAAATTCGGCGGGTGGGTTAATACTTCCCAGGCAAGATCTTTTAACCTGTC
Organism: Lasiurus cinereus; assembly: GCA_011751065.1. Classification (NCBI taxonomy): domain Eukaryota; kingdom Metazoa; phylum Chordata; class Mammalia; order Chiroptera; family Vespertilionidae; genus Lasiurus; species Lasiurus cinereus. The sequence goes on from JAAGEH010000480.1 coordinate 60,474,493, forward strand.
TTTAACTGGTTGTGAAGTGTGTGATGGTGCATCATCATGAAGCAAAATTACTTTGCCGTGTTTTCTAGCTCATTCTGATCTTTTCACGATCAAAGCATGCTTCATATTTATTATTTGTTGTCAGTAGCCATCAGTATTAATGGTTTCAGCTGGTTTTAGAAGCTCATCATACACCACAGCTTCCTGATCCCACCAAACACAGAGCATTGTCTTCTTTCTGAAGCCATTTGGCCTTGCAGTGGATATTGATGATTGACCCGGATCAACCCATGATTTTTGTGGGTTGATATTCTCAAAATAAATCCACTTTCCTCACCAGTCACAATTTGATGCCAAAAAAGACTTTCTTTCATGCCGTTGAGGCATTTTACTGATGACTTTTGGGTTTCCATTTGTCTTTCATTCAGTTGATGTGGCACCCATTTTCCTTCCTTTAAAATCTTTCCCCTTGCTTGTAAATGATGGGAAATGGTTTGCTGAGCCATGTTGAATCTTTCTGCAGGTTGTTTTTGAATTTGACTCGCATCTTCAGATACGAAAGCCCACTGCTGTAAATGGGAACATCCAATGATGCTTGGTCTTCAAACTTTTTGACCCGACCCCCACTGTAGCAGCACCTTGCAGTTTTGTCCAAGTGGTTATTGTAGTCTTTTAAAATGTCTCACTGGCTGTGTGCATTGCTATCTCCTCGATCCCCGGTGTGTTTCTCCCTGGTAGCAGATGAAGGCATGTGAAAGGCGAGGGAAGCAGGGTGGTGGGCAGCTGAGAGAGCAGGTTTGGGAAGGGGAAGAAAACTCGTAAAGGCACCCTGGCAGGACAGGAGAATCACAGCCTTTGAGTAGAGCCCGTGAGGGTTGGCGTAATAGCTAGTTGATTTTTTTGATCAACTGGGTTGGGCCGGGTGGCCAGATATTTTACAGTCAATCATGAATCTGCACTTTTGGCTGAAGGCGTGACATTTAAGGTGTGGGTGAGAGTGACATTTAAATCAGTGGCTTGCACCAAGCAGCCCGCCCTCCATGCTGCGAAGGGGCCTCTCCAGGGACTAGAGCAGAGGCAGACCTCCTTTCAGGGAGAAAGGACTTGGCCGGCAGCTCGCCTTCAGACCTGGACTCCACCTCCTCCCTGCACCTGTAGCATACTGGCTTCCCCGGCAGATCTTGGCCTCGCACCTCCAGGATCATGAGAGCCGATTCCCGCAAACCAGCCCATCTCCCTTCCTCCCTCCCTCTCTCTGTCTCTCTGTCTCCACGCTGTTGCTTCGGTTTCCTTGGAGAACGCAGAACATGAACACAGTGATCGCCTTCCCATTCTTGCCTTGGCAGCGTGTCACTCATTGCATCTTAGATTCCTGGAAAAGAGTCCACTGCCCTGGCTGTGTGGTCCCCTCCCCCCCTTCTTGCCGTTACAGGGATCAAAGGGAGGGAGCGTCCGGCTCTCTTGGCTTTGGGAGAGGGGGGCAGGGACTGTGTGTGCAGCATGCACTGTGGTATGAAATGCCTGGGAAGGTATGTCTCCCTCATGAAATCGAGGTGCTGTGAAGAAGGGTTATAGATGCCATGCAGCTCACATAGGAAAGCCGGCTGCTGTAAATGGGAACAGACATCTTATGAATAAGTGAGACTTTACACAGAAAGTGATAAGGAAATGCATTTTTCTTTCAGAGTGTGAGCATAACTGACAAAACTCAAAAATGAAAAGCAGAATTATGAACCCTGGGAGACCCAAATGCCTCCTCAGAGAGCAGTAGACATATGTGCAGAGACCCTGCAGGAAAGTAAGACAGAATAATGTTTCAGGAACAGGCTCGACAGCATGAGTCCAGGTGTTTGAATCCCAGCTACACCACTTAGACCGTAGGTCTCTCTCTTTATCTTTTGTGCCTCCGTTCACATATGAAATCACTGTGATAAGAGCGGTGCCTGCATCCCAGTTCCATGTGCCCATGAAATTAATACGTGGACATGCTTAGAGTAGAACTTTCCACACGTCAGTAGTTCTGATTAAAAGTGGAAAATTAAATCTGGATGTGAAGTAAAGAACGGAAAGGCAACAGATGTCATTGGCGTCGGGTAGATCTCCACTTCTCAAATGCCCGATCAATTCCTGGCACTGATGCTGTTATAGTAAATTCCCCTTTGATCCAGTTAAGGAGAGGCAGTCACTGTTGCTGGAAATAAAAAAATTGTCACTGATGCAAACATGTATTTCCCCTGTGTTTTCTAAACACAAAACTGTTCTTTTAAATCCTATGCTTCTCCCCACTCTGTGCATGTGACACAATATGTGATATACTATCCTGTACAGATCTGTAAGTATCCTAGCTAATAAAAGAGTAATATGCAAGAACCATCACTACAACACACAAGATGGCTGCCCCTATGTGGGCAAAGATGGCTACACCCATGTGGACACAAAATGGCCATGACAAGATGGCCAGCAGGGGAGGGCAGTTAGGAGGGACTAGGCCTGCAAGGGAGGGAAGTTGGAGGCGATCAAGCCTGCAAGGGAGGACAATTGGAGGCGATCAAGACTGCAGGGGAGAGCAGTTAGGGGTGACCAGGCTGGCAGAAGATGTTGGAGGCAACTGGAAGTTGGGGAAGAGCAGTTGGGAGGGACCCAGGCCTGAGGGGGAGAACAATTTGGGGGGACCAGTCCTGCAGGAGAGGACGATTAGGAGTGACCAGGCCTGCAGGGGAGGGCAGTTAGGGGCAAGCTGGCTGGCAGGGGAGCAGTTAGGCATCAATCTGGCTGGCAGGGGAGTGGTTAGGGGGTGATCAAGCTGGCAGGCAGAAGTGGTTAGGGACAATCAGGAAGGCAGGTGAGCAATTGGGAGCCAGCAGTCCTGCATTGTGAGAGGGATATCTGACTGCCCGTTTAGGCCCCATCCTGCCTAAATGGGCAGTCAGACATCTTTTGAGGGGTCCCAGATTGGAGAGGGTGCAGGCTGGACTGAGGGACACCCTTCACCCTGTGCACGAATTTCATGCATGGGGCCTGTAGTCCTATATAATAAAAGGCTAATATGCAAATTGTCCCCTTGACCAGGAGTTTGATCAGGATGCGGGGCTGGCCAGCCAACCTCCCACTTCTCCCTCCTGCCAGCCTGCCCCGATCGGCCCAGATCAGGGCGGGCTGGCCAGATCTCATCCATGCACGAATTCATGCACCAGGCCTCTAGTTTTATAATAACACCAAATATTTTTAAACACAACTAACATTACTTGGCACATAGTAAGAGCTCTAAAATGCTTTTAAATGATGGGTAAATAAATAAATAATTTATAAATAGTTTTGTTGTAGAACAGGGAAAAGAAAGTGTTACTTATGGTTGGTCTTTTTTGTGTTTTTTTTTTAAATCATATACCATAATGTGTTCAGAGAAGCTAAGTATTAAATTAATCATGATTTTCTATTTTTACCTCTATATTACAAACAGAAAGCATTCTTTCTCTTCTGCCAGAGATGTTAATTTTTATTAAACATTTATAACCTGGAAAATAAATAATTATCCTTAAGAATATTATAAGAACTAGAGGACATCAGAAATTATTCCTAGAGTCCCGGTGCATGAAACTTTTGCACAGAGGGGTGAGTCCCTTCAGCCAAGCCAGTGCCCTCTCCAATCCGGGACCCTTTGAGGGATGTCCAACCACTGGTTTAGGCTCAATACTGGAAATCAAGTGTAAACCAGCGGTCAGATATCCCTCTCTCAATCCTGGATTGCTGGCTCCTAATCACTCATTTGTCTCCCTGCCTGCCTCATCATTCTTACTGCCTTCCCCACTGCCTGATTGCCCTTCACAGTCTCTGCGTGCCAGCCTGGTCAATCCTAACTGCCCCACCTGCTGGCCAGATTGCCCCCAACTGCTCCCTTCCTGCCAGTCTGGTTGCTTCTAACTGGACCGCCCGCTGGCCTGGTCATCTCTTACTTCCCCACCCCCCCCTGCTGGCTTAGTTACTCCTAACTGCCCCCCCTGACAGTCTGGCTGCCCCTCATGGCCCTCCTGCTGGCCAGGTTGCCCCACCCAGCCTGCTGGTCAGTTGTTTTGGTCATTCCTCACTAACCCCGCTGCTGTCCTGGTCGCCCCATGCAGCTTGCTGTTGACTCATTTGGTCGTCCCTCACTAAACCCTCTGTGGACCTGGATGGCCCACGCAGCCTGCTTGTTCAGTTGTTTGATTGTCCCTTACTAACTCCCCTGCCGGCCTGGTCGCCCCATGTAGTCAGTCTATCTGCCATGTGGTCGTCCCTTGCTAACCCCCTGCTGAACTGGTCATAGGCAGCCATCTTGTGAGGGTGTGATGGTCAATTTGCATATTACCCTTTTAACATATAGGATGGAGGAAGATACATTACTTTAAGTGATAATACTCAGTAAATTCCTAAGCATCATGACCTTTGACCTCTTCAACTTCAGTGACTTCTCTGTCCCCCTCAAATTACCATCATTAATGACCAAAATTAGAAATGCTCATAGATAAACTTATGAAGATAACATAAGTCTCATTTTTCGTAATTTTCTACACATGTTAAATTTTGTCATACATTCTGACATCTTTCTTCCAGTACTTAATAAATTTAAGAAGACTGAATTCATGCAAAGTATCTTCTCTGACCACAATGAAATGAAACTATAAATCAATCATAGAAGGAAACTGGAAAATTCACAAATATGTAGGAATTAAAATATTTCAAACAAAAGAGAAATCACAAGGGAAATTACAAAATAGTCTGATATAAATGAGAATGAAACATAGTACATGAAAACTTATGGGATGCAGTCAGAGCAGTGTCCATAGGAAAAATTAACAGCTGTAAACATCCACATTTACTCAATATCCTAACTTTATGCCATAAGAAACTAGAAGCCAAGGGCAAGCTAGAAGGAAGTGAATGATAAAGATTAAGAGTGTGCAGATAAAATACTATAGATAATAGGAAAACAATAGAGAGGATAAAAGAAATTGAAAGTTGGCTTTTGGAAAAGGTAACAAAATTCACAAACTTATAGCTAGACTGATTAAGAAAAAAATAAGAAAAGTCCAACTACTAAAATCAGAAATGATTTTACTGGTGAAATGTGTAGATGCTCTAAGGATTGAACTATTGCCAATTATCTGGTGCGGTGTTCTACTGTAGTTACACAAGATGCTAACATTAGGGAAAGTTGAGTGAAGGTGCAAGCGAAAACTCCATCCCCCAACCCCCTGCCCTGTACATTTATCTGCAACTTCCTGTGGAAAAAAGTTAAAATAAGAAAGTTTATTTATGATGAGAATAAAAAAAGTATGTATATACTCCTACACTCCCATGCTTAAAGGAAAATTTTGGAGGAGTTACTATTGTCTGTGCTAGTCTAAAAAATAATGAGATTTATTGTTTTTCCAGGAGGCAATTGCCTCATATTGACCTACCACTTGGGGAAAGGACTCCTGCTCCTTAGTGCCTTCCCTTACCCCTCCTCCCACTTCTATTAGGATCTCCTTTAGTTCTGTGTTCAGACCAGGGCAATTACCCCTTCTTAGTGTGACGGGGAAAAGAGAGATGGAAAGAGAAGGGAAAATGTTTAAGTTATTAATTAATAAAGACAATAAAAATGGAATATTTTGACACTTATAATAAGACTAATGGCCTGGTGCATGAATCTGTGCACATTGAAAGGAAATTAATTAGAAGTATTTTAATTCACTCTTTCTCTATAATAAAAGTGTCAATCAAATTCACAATTGACAGTGACGGATGGAAACACACGCATGCAATTGACACCAGTGAGAGCTTTATTTATAAACACACACACACACACACACACACACACACACACACACACATACACGCACTTGCTTAATTAGTCCTGCACCCCAACTTCTCTTTCAGGTAATTGTCAGCAACACAGCTGTAAATATCAACACAAAGCAGATTATTATTGTAGATCACACAGGGAGAACAAAGGGTAAAATATTTAACTCCAGCAGTGTTGCCTATATTCTGTGCAGTGAGAAAACCTGAAGTCATTTCCAAGATCCACCATTTCTTCTTTTCAGTCGGGTCAAGTTTGTAAGCTTTCAAAAATCTTCATTTTCTGGCTAATGAAAAGAAAATAGGATTTCACTGAGTCTCCTATCTACCTACTCCAGGACTTCAGTGAGGATCAATAGAGATGGGGCGCGAGAAAAGGCTTTACAGACATTTGGTTAAAGTGTAACTGTTTCTACCTGGGTATAAAGCAAGTCATGTTCCTGGGCTGAAGAAACTCCAAGGAGGCTCCTTGCTCGGGAGAGGAAGCCGGGCGTTGCAGTGTGATGTCATTGCCCAGCGCCCACAGCGGTCATTTCCAGGCTTGCCATGTCGTATTGGCAGCATTGGTTGCAATTTGGTGGACCACTCCTTGGAGTTGGTGGCGGGACCTGTGTCCCATTTTGGGGGAAGCTGAGTTGTTGCTTTGTCAGCCAGGTCCACGCTGCTGATTCTCGATGAATGGCAAGTGTGCCTCATGACAGCTCTTGCGTTGACCACCTGATCCTGGTGCACATCACAGAGACTGTTCAGACAGTGGGGAAGGATGCTTAGCATATTATCCTTTTATATGCCCTATCTATTAAAAGAGTAATATGCAAATTGTCACTCCAACACACAAGATGGCTGCCCCGCTGTGGACACAAGATGGCCGGCAGGGGAGGGCACTTAGGGGTGACCAGACTGGCAGGGGAGGGTAGTTGGGGGTGACCAGGCTTGCAGGGGAGGACAGTTGGGGGGGGACCAGGCTTGCAGGGGAAGGACAGTTAGGGGAGGACCCAGGCCTGTAGGAGAGGGCAGTTGGGTGGGACTAGACCAGCAAAGGAGGGCAGTTAGGCACAATCAGGTCAGCAGGGGAGCAATTATGCATTGATCAGGCAGGTAGGGGAGTGGTTAGGGGCAATCAGGCAGTCAGGCAGGTGAGCAGTTGGGAGCCAGCAGTCCTGGATTGTGAGAGGGATGTCTTAACTGCCTGTTTAGGCCTGATCCTGGTGGCAGTTGGACATCCTTTGAAGGGTCCCAGATTGGAGATAGTACAGGCTGGGCTGAGGGACACATACACCTCCACCCCCTGTGCACAAATTTCATGTACCGGGCCTCTAGAATATAGATAATAAATGTTATTCCTGAATGAGAAGGTTACAGGTTATTTAATTTATTTTTATCTGTGTTTTCTGATTTTTCTACAAGTGAGTATTTAAACAATAAAAACAGTAAAAGGTAGCAATTTTTTTGTGGATGACAAGGTAATGGTTTTATTTTGTTCCTGCTTACTGGAGTGCTAACGTTGTTGTCTTCAGTAGCTTTTGTACATCAGTATTTATGCCTTAAGGGTAGAGGAATCTCAGAAACTGCTCAACAGTAGACTAATATGGGAAGAAAATCAATACAAAGAACTTTTTATTTAAATAGGAACAAAGTCCAAGGTCCTTTTTTTCGATTCTCTTAGCCATTAGGTGCATATGCTAGCAAAATATATTTTTATTTTTAGGTAATTGATCTATACAGACTAATTCATGGAGAACTTCAAGATACTATAGAAACCTGTGAAAAATTGAAATTGAAAGTTACACAAAATAGAGAAGAAATGGAAAGAGATATTGAAAATGATGTAAAACAGATAGAAGCTTTCAAGTAAGAATTTTTCACAAATCCTACTTATATAATTTAGAAGTAAACTATTAATTAAAGTGTGATTTATATTCCTGATTGAAAAATTTGTAAAGAGAAAGGAAGGAATTTAAATTACCCTTTCTATCTTATCAAGCTTTTATATAAATTATGTGTGAAACCATGTGTGTACAGCTTCCTAAAGCACTGTTTTTTGGTGATTTTTGAAAGCTCTTTATACATCTTGCCATATTGTAGATATGATATAGCAGTATAGATATCCCTGCTATCTATGTGCAAAAGTGACTAACATTTTTTTTAGCATGGGATATTATTAAAAACAAATTATATACCCTTGTGTTAATTATAAACATAGCATGTAAATATCTTAATTTCCATTTATTTGATTTCTAATAAAATGTACTATCTAAAAAATATATAGACTATATATTTATTGGGGTGACATTGATTAATAAAATATATATTATTTAATGGATTTTTATTTTATTTTTGATATATTTATGTTTTATCATATTTCATCTAATTGTTGTCCTTAAATTTTTTATGATTTTGTGTATAGGAGAATTTCCTTTATTCAAATTGGTCAATGATTTAGTATAGAAAAGCTCATATTGTTTTATTTTACTTTTACTGAATTTTTTGGGGGTGATTCTGCTTAACAAAATTATACAGGTTTCAGGTGCATAAATCTATGTGTGTTGTAGAGAAGCTCTTATTTATAAACCGCTAGAATTAAGTAAGCATAAACAAAATGAAGAACACAAAATTTACTTATAAACCTGTGATCTAGATCCATTAATGAAGACCTTTCTATTTCCTCAGTCCTATGTCCATTTTAACATGTACTTAAATATAATCTATTATTTAATATATAAATTGCTTTTGTAATTCATCTGATTTGCTATATCTTCACTAGAGGCCCAGTGCACGAAATTCATCCACAGGGTGGTGGGGGGTGTGGTGTCTCTCAGCCCAGCCAGCACCTTCTCCAATCTGGGATCCCTCAAGGGATATCTGACTGCCCGTTTAGGACCGATTCCAGTAGGACATTCCCCTCACAATCCAGGACTGCTGGCTCCCAACTGCTTGCCTGCCTGCCTGCCTGCCTGCCTGCCTGATTGCCTCTAACCACTTCTGCCTGCCAGCCTGATCACACCCTACCCACTCCCCTGAAAGCCTGGTTGATGCCTAACTGCTCCCTTGCTAGCCTGTTTGCCCCTATCTACCCTCCCCTGCAGGCCTGTTGGCCCCTAACTGCCCTCCTCTGCAGGCTTGATTGTCTCCAACTACCCTCCCATGCAGGCCTGGTCCCTCCCAATTGCCCTCCCCTGCTGGCCATCTTGTGGTGGCCATCTTGTGTCCACATGGGGGCAGTCATCTTTGACTACATGGGGGCAGCCATCTTTTGTGTTGGAGTAATGGTCAATTTGCATATTACTCTTTTATTAGATAGGATAGAGGCCTGGTGCACGGGTGGGGGCTGGCTGGTTTGCCCTGAAGGATGCCCCAGATCAGGTGGGTGTCCCCTTGGGGTGTAGGATGGCCTGGGTGAGGGGCCTGTGGTGTTTTGCAGGTTGGCCATGCCCCCCGGTGACCCCAGTGGAGGCCCTCTTATCTTCTATCATTGAAACTTTGTAGCTTTGAGCAGAGTCAAGCCTCCTGCTCGCTCAGTGTGCACTCGGCCCAGCCTGCATCCTCTCGCAGTCTGGGAGCCCTGCAATCAATTGTACCTGGCTGGGGCTTCATGATGGATCATCCCCACAGAGTGAGGCCCCACCCATCTGCCACAGCCTGCTGGTTGGTGTCCTGTGCCTCCCTCTTTGAGGCGATTGTGGAGCCTGCTGATTGATTGCCTTACTGGCCGATGGCCTGGGCCTCCCTCTGTGTAGTGATCATGGGGTGATGGTGAGACGTCAGACCAATTGCATCACACCTGCTGTGGCTAGTCTTGCACCAGCGGGTGTCATAGTGTGGTCTTCCGGATAGTCGTTCCTGTGTTTGGATGTCGGAAGCCAATTCCAGCATGTCATAATTACAAGAGTTTCATCGAAAGGTTGATGAAACTTGGGGGCTCAACAAGGGCTGAACAGCTGAAAAGGCACTTCCCCCAAACAAGGATGATTATTTGCTGCCAGCCAGCTCAGCACACCTTAATCTACATGTTATTGCCTCCGGTTGGCCAAACACCTGAACAGCTGTAGGCTGTTCCCCAATATGACAATGCTTCTGAATATCCTACCCCTTGAAGCGTATTAACTTCACCTTGCCTTAGGACAAATTGTGTTAATAAAAAGCAGGGGTCCTGAGACAAAGGGAATGAAGAACTTGGAACTTTAGCTCCTTTAGCTGAAGGTCGTCCTCTGACCCCCAATGCCTTTCAAAATTATCTTTCGTCTTTGGACTCTTATTTAATCTTTGCACAGCCTTTCTCCAGATTGCTGAACCCCATTGTAATGCTGGAACAAGAACCCTGGCATTCAGCTGTTGGGTTGATTTGCGCATTACACTTTTATTATCATAGATATATAAAAAAACAGTTGGGGTTATCTGTAGATGATAACGTTGTCACTTTCTCAATGTACTTTTTCCATATGTTAAATTAGAACAACATTACCTAAGGAGACTTTTATATTTGGAATGTGTTTTACACTGACCAGAGGAGAGAAAGGATTAGCGGGTTCACAGAGTAGTGCTGGGCTTTTCTGGGGGAAGTCACAGAGGAGCAAAGAACCCCTTGGCAATGACCTCTTTCAAATGAGTCTCTTGCTACTAAATTCAGTTTCTCCTGTTTCAGCTCAAAGACTGTGTTGCCCTTTCATGTTTACATCTTCTCTTTTTGTTTCTTTAAACACTTTTTACTTTATTTTATTTTTCACCATCACCATTTATCCCCCCTGTACCCTCTTCCAATTCTATCCCCTCACTTGCAGCCATCCCCCTCTTCTCTCTCTTTTTTTTTTCTTGCTTTTCCATTCCTGTGATACCCAACATGAGTCAGAGGTCTCTCACCTGAAATCAACTTAAACAAGCTTATTTTAAACTAGAGTCCCAGTGCATGTAATTCATGCATGCGGGGGAGTGACCCTCAGCCCAGCCTGCACCCTCTCCAATCTGGGATCATTTGAGGGATGTCTGACTGCCCATTTAGAGCCGATCCAGGTGGGATGGGGCCTAAATGGGCAGTCCTACATTCCTCTCACAATTCAAGACTGCTGTATCCAAACCACTCGCCTACCTGACACTCTGATTGCCCATAACTGCTTCTGCCTGCCAGCCTGATCATCCTCTAACCACCTCTTTGCCAGCCTGATCAATGCTTAACTGTTCCTCTGCCGGCATGATTGCCCCTAACTGCTTTTCCCTGCTGGCCTGGTCACCCATAACTGTCCTCCCCTGCAGGCCTGGTTTCCCCCAACTGCCCTCCCCTGGAGGCCTGGTTGCCCCCAACTCCCCTTTCCTGCTAGCCTGGTCATCCCTAACTGCCCTCCCCTGCAGACCTGGTTTCCCCCCACTCCCCTCCCCTACAGGCCTGGTCACCCCCAGCTGCCCTGCAGGCCTCGTCACCCCAACCTCTCTCCCCTGGAGTCCTGGTCACCCACAACTGCCATCCTCTGCAGGCCTGATTGCCCTCAACTGCCCTCCATTTCAGATCTGGTTTTTCCCAACTCTTCTCCCCAGCTAGGCTGATCACCCACAACTACCTTCCCCTGTTGACTAATAAAATAGTAAAATGCAAATTGACCCTCACTCCAACACACAAGATAGTTGCACACATGTGGTCAAAGATGGCTGCCCCCGTGTGGACAAAAGATGGCCACCGCAAGATGGCTAGCAGGACAAGGCAGTTAGGAGGGATCAGGCTAGCAATGGAGGGCAGTTATGAGCGATCAGGCCAGCAGGGGAGAGAAGTTAGAAGGGACCAGGTCTGCAAAGAAGGGCAGTTGGAAGCAATCAATCTTGCAGGGCAGGGCAGTTAGGGGTGACGAGGCCAGCAGAGGAGGGAAGTTGGGGGTGACCAGGCCTGCAGAGAAGGGCAGTTGGGGGGAATCCAGGCCTGCAGGGGAAAGCAGTTGTGGGGGAACCAGGCTTGAAGGGGAGAGCAGTTAGGGGTGACCAGGCCTGCAGCGGAGGACATTTAGGGGCAATCAGATTAGCAGGGGAGTGGATAGGGTGTGATCGGGCTGGCAGGCATAAGTGGTTAGGGGCAATCAGGAAGGCAGGTAAGTGTGCACTTGGGAGCCACCAGTCCTGGATTATGAGAGGGATATCCTACCTGGATTGGGCCTAAATGGGCAGTCATACTTTCCTCAAGGGGTCCCAGATTGGAGAGAGTGCAGGTTGGGCTGAGGGACAATCCCCCCCCACCCCCCCAACCGTGAATGAATTTTATGCACTGGGACTCTAGTACATTCTCTACTACATCATCTGTTTGTCTCCATTCATTTACATTGGAAACATAAGTACTACTGGCAAATATTTCTCGCTGTTTACTTTTGAGATCTAGATGATACTTTTAAGGAGTTGCTTGGGGTTGGAAGAACTTTCCAGAATACATGAGTTTTCTTGACTTACATTAAGTCAGAAGCTAACTTAGATATTCCTAATTTTAATAGAATTTTCCTTTCAATGTAGTTAAAATCAACGGTGTGTTTTTCTCTTAGGAAACAGATGGGCAAGCTTAAAGTCCTGTTTGAGCACTACACCAGCTTAATTCAAAACGTGAGTGAAAGCATTGAGAAGACCCAGGTGGTCGTGACTGTCACCCTGAAGGAAACACAGACATCTTCCGATGAGCTATCCTCTTTAATAAAAACGGTGCGTCTTCATGTTTTACAAAACAAAATGTACTGATTTTAGTTTGATTCCCTATAGCCCCATAAGAAATTGTCAGAATTTTAGCAGCTTAAAACAGCACCTATTCATGATCTCCAAGTTTCTCGGGCCACGGCTCAGCTGGTTGCCCTCCTGCAGGGCTTCGAAGTCTGGAGCCAAGGTGCCCCAGGCCTGCGTTTCTTCCTGGAGGCTCCAGGACAAGCCTGCTGCCAAGCCCACTCAGTTTTGGCAGGAGGCCGGTGCTATGGTTTCCTTAGTGCTGGGCCGCCGGTGATCCGTCACTTGAGCTTGTTGCTTTTCCTACATATATTTTTACTGATTTCAGAGAGAACAGGAGAGGGGAAGAGAGAGAGAGAGAGAAACATCAATGATAAGAGAGAATCATGGATTGGCTGCCACCTGCACACCACCTACTGGGGATCCAGCCGCAACCTGGGCATGTGCCTCCGTTGGGGACTCGAACCATGACCTCCTGGTTCATCGGGGCAGGCTCAACCCCGGAGCCACGTGGCCCATTCTGTGCTTGTGTTCCCCTGTTGGTAGTTTCTTTCCACTTTCAACCGGGAATGGGGGTCAAGTCCTGTCCCGTTTGGTTATGACCCCTGACCTTCCCTTGTGACTCACCTTTCCTGTCTTCCTCTTTGGCCACGTCTCATTTACTACAGGGAAAGGGAATATCTGTGAAAGGAAGTTATAAAATGGTAAAAAGAAATAATGGTATCTTTTAACAGGCAATAGTATACCCATTCTGGTCCCAATTTGCATTCCTACCTAAAGTCAAATCTGCATGTCTTTTTTTTTGCCCCTTTCTATTACCTCCCTTTGTTTTTATCCAATTTAAAAAATTAATCCATAGTTATTAACCAGCTGAGCATATTTTCATGGATTGTGGGAGGTCATTTGTATTTCCTTTTCCATGTAAAACCTGCTCATGACTTTTTCCCCTGTATGTTGAGTGATTGCTTACTTTTATTGATTTATAAGAATTTGTTGCTTATTATGGATACTAAATAGTGTAAAGTTACATATTTAAAAAATATTTTCACCCAGTCTTTTTTCATTTCCTTGTAACTCCTGATGAATAAAATTTCAATGTTAATTTAGTAAAAGTTATAATAATTTTCTTTGTACTTTTTGATTTCCTGAACTTGCTTAAGAAATTTTTTTTCTACCTCAAAGTAAAAAAAAAAAAAAAGAAAGAAAAAGAAACTGTGGTATAATTTTGCACATGTTTTGTAATTTTGCTTTTCATATTTACAGGGTGCTCTTAGATGAAGCTATGTTCAAAATAATTAAAGTTGAGGTTTTTGTCATTCTATTTTTTATGTACAAGTTTGAAAATAATAAACTTACATCTTGAATTTTAGGAAAGCGTATTTCACTTGCCAGGCATGAAGCATAATCAATATGAAATTCATTTATGGGTAGGGTGTAAAGAGAGGTTCTAATATTTTTCCCTTTTTTATTGAATTTATTGGGTGACATCTATATGTATATAAATAAAAGATGAAAATGCAAATTGACTGTACCTTTGCAATGCCCACCAGCCAACCGGGAGTTTGTATGCAAATTAACCCAACAAAGATGGGGGGTTAATTTGCATATGCAGGCACTAAGTGGCAGGGGGCAGGAAGGGATGCAAGCATCCTGTCCCACCCCATTCTTGCTCGAATCTTGCATTGGGCCTCTGGTCTTTATATATAAAAAGCCAGCAACCAGAACTCTGGAACGACCAGAATGACCCGTCCCTGTGACACCCACTGTGGCCTGCCAACCAGCCTGATCAGGGTCTTGACTGGCCAGCCAACTGACTGCGGCCCCTCCCTCTAGCTGGTCCCACCTCTTATGAGCTCCCCCCCATTCTGATTGGGAGGTGAGGCCAGCCAGCCAACTGCCCATGGCACCTGCCTCCTTCCCCCTTGCTGGCTCAGCCTCAAATGGCTCCTATCAGGGTGGGCTGGCCTGATCCCACCCATGTATTAATTCATGCTCTAGGCCTCTAGTCCTATATAATGGTCCTATATAATAAAAGGGTAATTGGCCAGAATCAAACATGCCCTTGATTAGAATCAAACCTGGGACCCTTCAGTCTTACAGGCTGACACTCTATCCACTGAGCCAAACTGGCTAGAGCTTAGGAGAGACTTTTTCACCTACCAGGCAAGCTTTAAATTAAGTCAGATACAGACATCCTTGCAAGTGGAGTCCTCAAAGAAACCACCAGAAAGATCAAATGATGGTAATTCTCCTGGAATGAAGCTTTGAGAGCACCCCAGCTTTGTTCTCCTGCCTCTGTGGTCACCCGAAGGCTGGCGCTCTCCACCAACGTGGAATGGCATTTCCCAAAGGAGGGAGGGGTTGGAACAAGTTAACACAGCACAAAGGGGGGACCTTTCCCCGTGCCCACACGGGGAGCCGGGACTTGTTCTGAATAAATATCCACCTTCGCTAAACAAAAACAGAACAAAAGCAAAACGCAAAGCTCGTCCTTCTTAGTAAGCTTCGGCTGGTTTTCCAGCACAGTGCACTGCAGATTGCTCCAAGCCTTTAGTTCCTCTCCATAGTTCTGAGAAAGTTCATTCTGACTTATTTTGGCCAGTTTTCTCATTCCCCTCATGGAGGAGAAGTTTCAGATGCTCTTACTCTGCCATTTTCATGGATGCCCATCACTAAACTGCTATCTTGGAATGTTGGTGTTTTAGTTCACATTTTTCAACAGTCTTACTTTTCCTTGAGTCTAGCTGATGCTGTCAAACATGTCAACAGGTCTTTTTGAGTTACTTAACCATTCTCTTTTAGCCCATAAATTTTATTTATCTGAAATTTAGTTTGTAATAATGTGAGTTGGATGTGCACTAAAGAGACCACTTTAGTTTGTTCAAGTAGATAGTATACCTTATTCCAGTTCCATTATTTAAAGTAAGCGATTTCTCTCTTACTGAATTCAAATGCCACTTTTAAAAATATTAACTCAGATCTATTTTTGACTCTAATTTTTCCCCCCTCTGATCTTCATTACCATATGAAAAAATAAGTAGTGCTTTATTCTAATGGTATTGTATGATGTTTGTAATATCTGGTAGCAAGTTTCCAACATAATTTTTATTTTTCATATGCCTCTTGGCTAGTCATCTATGCAAATTTCATTTCATGCAATTTGAAAAATAACATTTCTAGTGTGCTTTACATTAATTTTGGGTTAACTGACATTGTGTTTTATTAGACCTTTGCGTGACATGCCATTTTTGTAAATGTGGGTCTTGATTTAAAAATTAAATAAAAATTTGTGTTTGCTTTACATGTCTTCCCTATTGGATTTATTATAAAATATCTATATTTTTTACCAAGTTTTAAGTATTGTCACTATGTTTTTTTAAATATGTTTTTATTGACTTTTAGATAGAGAGGAAGGGAGAGGGAGAGAGAAAAACAAACATGAATGATGAGAGAGAATCATTGATCAGCTGCCTTCTGCATGCCCCGTACTGGGGATCCAGCCACAACCCAGGCATGTGCCCTGACCCAGAATCGAACCCCGGACCCCTTGGTCCATGGATGACACTCAGTCCATTGAGTCACATCATCTGGGTATCACTATGGTTTTAGTAAATTACTTCTCTTATAGATAAGAGCTGTTATCTTATATTTATACCAGGGCATTTTACCAAAGTCATTTGCTGTAGTTTTGGTTAGAATCTGTTTTCCTAGTTATTAAATCAGATAATCTAAATTTTTATCCACGTTACCTATTCACATTCAATATTATAAGAGTAACATTTGGTTCCATTATCCAATTGCATTTAGCTAAACTTTCACAAAAAAATGATTAATAATAGTGTTGACAGAAGATAAGCTATTCTCATTTGTTTAGTTCAGTGAGCATGCACTTAGCATTTTATGATTTATTTTGATGTTTGCTGTTGGTTCTTTATGTTTGGGTAGTTATTCCTTGTTCTCGTTTAAAAATCCTGGAAACTGGATAATGAAAGTGTCAAATGGCTATTTGGTGAAGTCTTGGCTCTGTTCATGTTATTTTCTGCTTTAATTTGTTGACGTGATGAAATCTGACTTAAATGAAGAAGTCTTTATCTATTCTTACAACATAGCCAAATACATTTTATTTTATCATGATAAATTATTAATTTGTGTACTGTTAGACTTGATTTTTTAAATATCTTATTCTAAATATTTAATATATGAAAAATAGCCTGTGATATTATTGTATCCTATTTTAATCAATATTTATTAACTTACGATAACTGCATAAAGTAAAATATAATCTATTTCTTATTTTACAAAATAATGTAATGCTCCACATTTATTTTTGTGTACATGTTTTCTTAGCTAGAAGATTTGAAAAGAATTTATGAACAACTAATCTGGAGGAAAAAAAGTTATGAAAATGAATATGAGGAAATGCTTTCGGGTTATTATACTGCAGTAAGTTGACCTTGTCTGCTTCCCTCTAGATTTTCATTCTTTATTCCCAGACAGTAATGTATGCAACTAAAGTAATTTTATTATTTTATATATTATTTATTCTTGAGATGCTTAAACATGTACAAATGATTCTTTTATTCTTTTCTTAAAGAAAAAAACTTGGGAGACTGAGCTTTCTGATATCACAAAAGATTTTACAGATATTTCAGTGGTATATAATAAATTGGTAGAAGAAAATAAAAAACTTGAGATGGATCTTGAAACTACATCAGATGCAATCCATACAAGGTAATTCTGAAAACATAATTTTTATTTGTACGTAATATACCTAAACCTACATAATAAAAGGCTAATATGCAAATTGACTGGATGGCAGAACTACTGGCCGCTATGACATTCACTGACCACCAGGAGGCAGACACTTAACGCTGGAGCTGCCCCTTGGTGGTCAGTGCGCTCCCATAGCCAACCTCCCGTGCCAGGCTGGTCCCGATGGGCCCCGGCTTCTAGTATTAAATGTAATAAACCACTTCATTTGGCGTTCTTGGGGTTATAAAGTAGCTGTTTACCTTAAACTTAAACTTTGTTTCTGTTTCAAATATTGCTCTTAAATCACTCAGAATCCCTTTAGAAAAATCAAAATAGTGAAAAAAATGATCTTATAAAGTGTTTCGCACTTAGTCATATTTCCTCCTTCTGAAGTATCCTCTTATACTCAAAGATACTTTAAAGTTAAAATATGTCTAACAAAGTTTATGATCTCCTTCACTCAACCCTCAATTCTTCCCTGTAACTACTCAATTACTTTTCTTAGTTCAGAAACCTACCAGTTTTTTTTTAAATCCTTGTTGTATTTCAACATTCACATTTAACATGTGAATAAGAAATGTTCTCCACATTACGTATTTTTTTCAGATCTGTTTGCTTTTCACTGCTCCACCATAAGCTGTCAACATGTCTGACGTGAGTTTGCAGGCTCTTTCAAACCTGGTGCACAGACCGTCCACGCTGTGCGCCCTTTCTAATCTCTGATCTCCGCTGTGGAAGGGACGTTCTCTTTTTATCTTTGGCTCTAAGTCTGATCGGCTTCCCCCCATATCTGCATTGATCTTAGCTGAGCGGAAGGGACAGCCCCCTCAGGTACCCCGCCTGCGGGGTAGCCTCACACCACCCGAGCCCTCTGTTTGCCTGATTCCTCGACACTGGCTTGACTCGAATCTCTCCTACTTGCCACGTTTTCTTTCCAGCCCATAGGGCATTTTTATGTTCTTTCTCTTTCCGTTAATGTTTTTCCTCTGATACCTACTGGATTAGTGTGTGTTCTTAAGATTGCAACTTAGGAGTCAGTCCTGAGAAGCTTTCACCCACTGCCCAGTTAAATTCAGTCCCTCCGTGATGAATGTAGATAGTACATACTCCTTTCTTCTTTATATCTCTTGTTACACGTGCAATTTTCTGTGTGTGAATATTTGACTGATGTATGTCGCCCTCAAAAAAAAATAAAGATTCATGAGGGCAGACAGATGCTCCGCAGAGAATCTGTGGAGGCTTAGTAAAATAAGAGAGAGTTTAAGACACGAGTGGGTGAGAGTCAGTCACATATCTAAATGGTGTTCCGAAGGAAAAGAGGAAAAAGGACAGAGCTCGTACTTGATGACGTAATCAGCAGTTCACACTTCTAATAGTTCCTCTCTATATTTGTCTCCTTCTTATTGAACTTATGGGGGCAACACTGATTAACAAATCATACAGGTTTCAGGTGCCCAGTTCACAACACATCCTCTGGGCACTGCATGATTGTGTGTCCACCGCCTCAAGTCTGGCCTCTCTCCATCACCATCTATCCTTCCTCTATCCTCCCCCTTCCTCTCCTCCCTCTCCCCCTCCCCCAGGCAGCCACTCCCTGTTGTCCTTGTCTGTGAGTTTTTTGTTTTTTCTTCTCTCTTGTTTTTGGCCTCACTTGCTCCAGTCCCCCACATGTAATGAACTCACCCACAATGCCTTGGCAGGGCCAGACCAAGTGATTTTGCCGGCCTTCTACGGCCCGCGGACTGGACATTCCGTACCCCGACTTCAGGTGATGGTCAGGAAGGCGGAGCAGCGGAACTCCATGCGCACTCCTGGCGGGGGTGCGGTTCTGCAGGAAAGATGGCAGCACGGTTTACTGCCCAGTACCAGCATCCCCTCCCAGGGCTGCGCTCGGCACAGAGTCACGCACATGCTCACCAGAACCACTTCTGAGATGTTCAAAGCAGCCGTTTAATAGCCACAAGCTGGAAAACACTTCAGTGAACATCACGGATGGAATGCACGAAGAGATTGTAACCTAGTCATACAAAACGAGCAATCAGAGTGCACAGATGCCAGCTCCACAGCACAGCTTGTCTAAATCTCAGAATCCGAACACCGAGCAAAAGGAGACACACACAGAGATTATAGGATCCTGGGTAAAATAAACCCAGGGGCAGGGGGGCGGGGGGGGGAAAGAGGGGGGGAGTGGGAAAAAAGCAATAAAAAGCAACAAAGGGGACATCTGTACTACTATCGACAATGAAGATACATTTTACAAAAAACACATAAAAATAAAGTAAGCAAAGCTCCCCGGTGCTGCCAGAGCAAAGGGCACACGCCAGCGGCTCCTGCTGGCAGCTTCGCTCACTTTCAATCCGATGGAGGCTGGGACTTGCATGTTCACAGTGAAAATGTAAAAACCCTGAGGTGCATGCTCTTCTGGGCCACGGTTTGCATTTTTGTAACATGCAAACACAGACATTAAGTTATATAAATGGTTAATTTAGCCCAGCAAACAGTGCATCCACTAATTGAATCATGTGAAGTTGAGCTATCTGTGTGTGTATACATAGGAAAGTCTCTGCCTTCAGCGAGTCTACAAGCAAACAGGATTATTACAGAAGCTCTAGTTGATTAGCAACCTAGTAAGTGTAATAAGAAAGGCAGAGAAAGCTTGAGATTAGCAGGAGATTCTGAAGCTACAACTGCTTTTAGCCACTGGCGATATGATTGCCTGTGGGTTTTTACTCCATTCATTCCTGGGGTTTGTTGCAAGCACTCTGCCTTCTAGGAGGTTCTCCAGTTTATTCTGTTGTTCTTTCTCTTGCACATATTAGAGCAGTCGTGATGTTTCACACATAAAATAAGAAAGCTAACATGCCTCCCTCTGCACGGCTACATGCCTGCTGGCCTACACCTGTGTGCACGTGTGGGACCTGTTGTATCTCCCCGCTTTGTGGATCTGCGAGGATTCACCTCAGGCCTGCCCCATTGTTGATGTGAATTAGATGCTTGTTGAATAATACTTTTGGTAGAAAATTTTCATTTGTAGAACACTACCAAAGGTCACATGAGATGCAGAAAACAATATGAAGATCAATGGTTTTTATCATGTAGTGGTTAATGTTGGAATTAGTGGCATATGTCTTTATGTTAACTTTATGCAGAGTGATTTTATAATTTTGTAGTTATACCGAATAGATTAATCCTGTAACTTTATGTTTATGACTGAATTCGTAAAGTGATACTGCTTTGATTAATGTTCTCCAGAGGAATAAATTGACTCAGGCCACACAAGATTCTTAAGCAAAGATCTTAAAGATGAGCTCACAAAATTATAAGACGATAAGGAAAAGTGAATGAGTTATCAGAAATAACCATCAGCATATTTAACCCCTCCAATAATATTTAATAATAGGATTATTAAATTAAGTCTCCCTAAGTAAGCTTAAAATTATTGAAGGGAACAAAATAAATTAATAGAACACTGTCAAAAACAGTTTGGCCAGATTTGAAAAATAATTCACCAAGCTTTGTAAAAGTGAAACCTGGCTTCAATTTTATTAAAGACTTTATTAATTAAATAGAAAATTCACCTGAGGAAGAAAGAACAAGGGTAATTAAAAACACAAAGAGAGCCCTAGCTGGCTTAGCTTGTGGACTGAAGGTTCCCAGATTCCATTCCGGCCAAGGGCACATGCCTGGGTTGTGGGCTCAATCCCTAGTAGGGGGCATGCAGAAGGCAGCTGATCAAAGATCTCTTTCATCATTGATATTTATATCTCTCTCTCTCCTCCCTTCCTCTCCGAAATCAAAAAAGAAATATATTTAAAAAAATAAAACCAACCAATAATCATTTAAAAAAGAAAAGAAAAGAAAACACAAAGAGAAACCCAAAAATAGCACAGAGAGGGAAAGAGAGAGAAGGAATATTAAGTTCTATGGCCTGTGGGGTGAGAATAAAGGAGAAAATTGGAAAGCAATATTTGAAAAGGTAATGGCAGGTGACAGTCCCTAATTTTTTAGAGTATAAGCTCTTAGAGTCAGGTGTGGTAATAAATCCCAGCCAGAGAAACTTGTGATTTGAGTTATACTCTAGGCTTACTCATATGGGAGGGGACATTGAAGACCCGACGGGCTTTTGTCAAATGCATCCATTCCATAGTGACCATATCAGTGATCGGCTTTCCCGACTAAATTCAAGGGTGCATGGTACTTCCTGCTCAAGGCCAACGCCTCTCTCTGTGCTCTTGGCCTTATCCCCTTTGCCCCGAGGTCGCCATAGCTTTATATTTTTTATTTCTATTTCTGGCATCTTCATTCCTTACTCTTTCCTCCAGCCTATGTTCATCATTAACCCTCCTGAACATTGAAACCTTGCCTACATCTTGTTTGTATCTTTGACAGTCACACAGTATTTGTCTTCCATTCTCATTACAGTTTCTATATAATTAGCACCATTTGCTAGATTACCGGCAGTTCTTGCTTGTCTGTTCCTGGCTCTCGGACACACACCGGTCCGGCTTCTGAGATTCCCCTGCTGCCCCTACTGAGCACATTGCAGACAAGCAGGTGCATTGCTTGCTTTACCCAGTGGCCAGATACGTTTCTATTGAACGGCTACAAAAAAACGCTTTACGTAAATGTTAAAGGCATGCCTTAAAATTAAACTGCAGTTTGAAGTTATTTATTACATGCTCTTACAAGCTAGTATCTTTTTCAAGTATGATATCTTGTAAAACACTGTGGCATATGAAAACACAAGAATTCTTGTGATCCATCCGCTGTTGACTCTTGGAACTGCAGCACATTCACATATCAGGCAGCCAGTTTTGCCACTGGCTAATTGATATGAACAGAGTTAAGTCTCTATGGTGTCTCACCAACATTAACATGAAATGATGTTGAACAAAACGATGGATGTAATTAGAGGACCTGCTGTGTTATTCTTTTCTTATATAATCTTTTAAATATATTTTACTGATTTCAGAGAGGAAGGGAGAGAGAAACATCAATGAGAGAGAAACATTAATCAGCTGTCTCCGGCACACCCCCTGCTGGGGTGTGCAACCCAGGCCTATGCCCTTGACTGGAATGGAACCCGGAACCCTTCAAACCGCAGGCCAAAGCTCTAGCCACTGAACCAAACCAGCCCGGGCTTCATATTTAATCTTTATAACAACCTAAATGGTACTGTTACTAAGCAAATTTCACAGATAGGGAAATGGTACATGAAACCATCCCTCCACTTCCTTGGGATTCCAGGATGAGTGACTCCAAAATCTGTGTGTTTTTCACTTGGTGACACTGTCTCTTCTCCTTTGGCAAGTCTTGGCTCCTGTTTCCTTTTTTGTTGTTGTTTTTTGTTGTTTGTTTGTTTGTTTTTAAAGCCTCAACTGAGGAGGATATGTTTATTGATTTATTTTTATTTTTGTAGAGAGAGAAAGATGGTGAAAGAGAGAGAGAGAGAGAAACATCATGGATCCATTGCCTCCCTTATACTCCCAAACTAGGGATCGAACCCCAAACCTAAGTGTATGTGCCCTATCTGAGAATCGAACCGTTGACCTACTGAGGTATTGGAAGAAATGCCAACTGAGCCACACAGGCAGGGTGAGGCGCCTTGTTCCTGACGTGTCACAGCAGCTGTGGACATGACATTTACCAACTCCTTCAAAAATGTCAGGAGCTCATCGTGTTATGCAATTTTCCACCTTCTGTTTGACAAGCGCTCTTGATCTTCTCACCCTGTCCTTCATTTTTCAGTGTTAGTCTACCACTTACTTGAATCGCCTTCCCGTGAGCCCTAGGTTCTTTCTTAAATTAAGTTTAAAAATAATAAGAAAAATTGTAAAACAAGTCACTGACATTCATACATCTAGG
Source organism: Lasiurus cinereus (assembly GCA_011751065.1). Classification (NCBI taxonomy): domain Eukaryota; kingdom Metazoa; phylum Chordata; class Mammalia; order Chiroptera; family Vespertilionidae; genus Lasiurus; species Lasiurus cinereus. The sequence continues at coordinate 60,497,587 of JAAGEH010000480.1, forward strand.
GGATACTCCAGGAAATCGGGACCTGATATATACACTATGATTCCACTAAATACCATCTCACTACTTGATGCTATTTGAATAAGTTACATACTCAGCATATGATTTATTGTCCAGATAGAGTTTATTTTGTAAATGGTAACATTAAAAGATAGAGGGTGTATTTGTAAACCAACTCTGTTGAGTGCTCTGTGCATACACCTTCTTGCCAGACCTCTGCGTGGCGGTGATGGCTTACAGTCGTTCGCTTTGGAGTAGCAGGCTATAATTTGACAATTTTGTCTTTCAAATAAGCCAGCTCCCATCAGAAATAAGACTCTGGGACGTTTGACTTGAGCCAGCAATTTCTCTTGATTGCCTAGTCACCGGACAGGCAAACTGCAGCAGCCTAAGTCAAGGACAATGAACCTGTTTGAGATGGTTTGCAATTGGTTCATTCAGGTTTAGTTTGCTTGAAGCCAACTGTGTGGTATAGATTTCTATAGCCATTTTCTTCTAGTTTGTATAAAATATTCCAAAGATCTCTTCCTAATGCTCTACTGTACCTCAGGCAAGACGATGCTTGTAACAGCAGCGATCCAAAGACACATTTGATAATCGAGAGAGACCCAGAGGAGCTATTGACACCATGAAGGCCTCCTGGTATGGCCTAACATACCATGGTCGGCAAACTGCAGCTTGCGAGCCACATGCGGCTCTTTGGCCCCTTGAATGTGGCTCTTCCACAAAATACCACGGCCTGGGCGAGTCTATTTTGAAAAAGTGGCATTAAAAGAAGTTTAAGTTTAACAAATTTGGCTCTCCAAAGAAATTTCCATCGTTGTACTGTTGGCTTTTGGCTCTGTGGACTAAGGAGTTTGCCGACCACTGAACTAAACCAAGAGCTGCATGAGGCTAAAGTAACACAGTGGTGCTAATGAGTCCCACCTGGGTGGATCCTGCCTTGGGGGACACAGAGGTGAAGTCTCTCTGAGAAAAGAATTCAAGATGATGAATACGGAATGCCTGCAGCCATTTCGATGACACTTGACAAAGAACAGGTTATATTAGAAAAAGATGGTCTTAAGTTTTGGTTCAAATACCTTATTTTTGCAAGCTTTATCAAGACTTATGACCATGTAGAAACACTCATGGGGACGCTCATTAGCATTGCAGTCCATTTGCTGCTGAATAGAACTTAATTTTTGTGCTCATTGGTTGAGTTTTTGATTCGGGATCTTTGCTTCCCAGTGCCCCAGCTCCTAGCTTTCGTAAACCTACCCTGCATGGGTAAGGTCCCTAGGTCTGGCCAGCGATCAGGGCCGATCTGTGGGGTGGCCAGCAGGGCGATTGGGCCCCCCTCCCCCTACTGGCATCCGCCTTGGCTGGCCTGGGGCCTGCAGGCTGGGGGCAGCTCCTACATTGAGCATCTGCCCCTGGTCAGTGCATATCATAATAACTGGTCCTTCCACTGTCCGGTCGATTTGCATATTAGGCTTTTATTATATAGGATAGCTCCCGTGGGTTCATTGGTTCTTTCCCAAACAATCACAATCCACAGGAACCCCCTACGATGCAGCTGGGCAAACCGTGCTGGAGTCAGCATCGGTTAGAATACCTTCGGCCCCTTCCCTCCAGTCCTGCTTTGCTTTCAAGTTCCACTCCCATTCTGTGTTAAATATGTTTGCTTTTATATTCAGTGGGCCAGTAGTATATACTTGCAACAGAGATGGTACCCAATCTGGACAGGAAACATAACTTGTTCATTTTCTTTAAAGACTAGTATTTCTCTGTGAAAATCTTATACTGATACTTGGTTCTTACATTTTTCCTCTATTAACTCCCCCTGCACCCCAAATGTTGCCTTTCTACCTGAGAGTTCTGTTTTAGTTATTGGTCTTCCTGAGTTGAGTTTTCTTTCTCTTTTACATGGACTTGATCTTCCTCATATTCGATTGGTCTTAGTATTGCGATACAGGTTGTAAAGGTGGATTGACCCAGGTGAGTGGAAGTCAGAAAGATGAGCATCTGTGTCTTACAGGAAAAATGTAAGACACAAATATCTGGGACCCAGGGCTTTCTGAGCGACAGGCATATCCTTCTGAAATGGAGCACAGCCTGACAATCGGGAGTATCCAACAGGAGCAGAAAAAAAAAAAGGGATTGTGGGAAATACTGTCTGTACCCAAGTTTTAGTTACTTATTGGGTTACTTTGTATTTTGGGAGACAAAAGGAACAGCTTTTTAAAAATGTATTTCCCTCAAGATATATTCTTTGAAAATGACCATGTCAGTACTTTAAATGTACCTTTTCCAGCATCAGGAAGAAATCAGTGCTGGAGATGGAAGTCCAAAGCATGCTGCTCCTGAAGTTAAAGAACGAGGAGTATCTCAAAAACCTGTACAAGGAAGCCTACCACATCGGTGCCGTTTTCCACCTGACCAGATACAAAACGGAGGAGTTAGAGGAGCAGATAACGGAAGTGCGGAGGAAATTCCAGGTGTGTCTGTCTGTGCTCTTCTTCTTTTTTAAAAAATATATTTTATTGATTTTTTACAGAGAGGAAGAGAGAAGGATAGATAGTTAGAAACATTGATGAGAGAGAGACATTGATCAGCCGCCTCCTGTACTCCCCCCACTGGGGATGTGCCCACAACCAAGATACATGCCCTTGACCGGAATCGAACCTGGGACCCTTCAGTCCGCAGGCCGATGCTCTATCCACTGAGCCAAACCGGTTTCGGCTGTCTGTGTTCTTCTTAGTGGTGAACAATAGTGATAAGCTTGGCCTTGATTGATTACATATTGATAATTAGATTTTGATTTAGTCTAGAATAGTCTTCTAAAAGAAAAGACTACATCTGATAAACCGGAAGAAGCATCCCTTCTCCACAGAGGCCCAGTCGGAACAGAAGGGAGAGGGCTGCCTGCAGCTGGCCAGCCCTGGCTCTGCTTGCGCTGGTACCGACCTCCCACTACCCGCGTCCTCAGAGGATGGCACTGGGTGGCGGCCCCCATTCCTGCTGCGCTAGGAAGGAGGGGTGCCGGGAAGGGCCCAGGCACCCTTAGCGATGTAAAGAAGGGGCGTCCCTGCATCAGGACCACGGGTTGTCAGGTTCCGGGGCAGCGCGCAGCTCGTGTACCACCACGTGCAGAAGCATCCGCCCCCAGGCTCAGATCCATCCTGCCTGGAGGTCCGATGACCAGCCACCCCTCCCTCTCCTCCCCCCAGCATTCCGGCAGAAGGACTGGCAGCATCCGCTCCGTTCAGCACACGCAGGGCCTCCTTCCACAGGTGCTGCTGTCTGCCCTCCACTCGTCACACCCGCCTTCTTTCCTCTTTGGCTGTTTTCTCACGACAGACTTCCGATCGCCCAGTTGTCTGTGAGACAGAGAACCCGTGTGCTATGCCCAAACCCCGGGCTCTCTACATGCAGGATGTGGCTGTTGCCGCACCGAGAGACGGGTTCTGTTCCCACATGTGTCCAGCTGTTGAGCTGACTTGGGGGGTCATGCCATTGTCCCCTCTCATGGGTTTTTCATTGGGTTTGTCATCCCTTATATGTTCTAAAATTAGTATGATAGAAACTATACATAGTAAAAATTAACCTCAAATTATTTGAAAATTATAAACCATATGATTTTATATATATGCTTTAGCATGTGTTATAATATTGTTGATGTTTATAATTTCCTTGAGTTTTTCATTACTACGTATTTCTTTATGGCTATCAATTAACACTTAAAAATTTTTTTAAAATATATTTTATTGATTTTTTGCAGAGAGGAAGGGAGAGGGATGGTGAGTTAGAAACATCGATGAGAGAGAGACATCGATCAGCTGCCTCTTGCACACTTCCTCCTGGGGATGTGCCCGCAACCAAGGTCCATGTCCTTGACTGGAATCGAACCTGGGACCTTTCAGTCCGCAGGCCAATGCTCTATCCACTGAGTCAAACCGGTTTCGGCTGTTAACACTTTTATTGAGGATATCAATAAAGACACCAGCCATTCATTTAGTCACTTAATCATGTGTTTTAATCCTGTTCAGTTGTCAGGAAACCCTTCATTCACGTATTTTCCCATAGCTGTTGCAAACTACCTTTAATTCTCCAGAAATATCGTTTCACTAACCTGAGACTCTCACCGCTAATGCTGTTGCGCTAAGTGGTTATTGGTCTAAGTTCTGATGTTGCCATACAGTGTCCTTTGTAGGCAGCTGAGACATAACCAGGAGGAAGCAACAGGAATAAATGACGCCCCGTGGGAAATGTTTCCCATCGCCAGCTACTTCTGCTCATCTCTGAGAATATAGGACATTAAATGTCTGTATGTACACAGGTGTGTCTGTGTCAGGTGATAATGCACTGAAAAGAAATTTCTAGGCAGGCCCTACATAATTCAGGTGTGTAACAATTCAAGTTTGTGGTTTCCGCCTTTATACTGGCCCTACTGTCTTTCATGATTCATTAATGAAAATCTGTATAATTTTCTGAGTCTGGAGTTCATTTTTTTTTTCTTGTAGACAACTTTGTGTATTTGTTGATCCTGGCCCGAAATTAGTCCTTAAATTCGTGCCTTCTAGAAGTTAGTGAGAGCAATAGTGCCTGTAAGCTAGCTCAGAAAAAATAACCTGCCGATGCCTCAGTAGGAGAGTTTCCCAGTTAGATTCTCACAAATGAACGCATCTGCAAAATGCCCGGTGATTTTTAGGCAGCCATAGACCAGAAGGAACTCCAATCAATCAAGATATCTAGAAGTTTCTGGAATTTTCAAGATGTTAATGATTTACCCCTATTTTTAAATACCTTCAATTTCAAGAACCTGACCTATGCAGAAAAGACAAGATTAGCCAAGACCCAGGGGAAAATTAGCCAATAATGATGGGAGGTAAATCAATAAGTAATAGTATTCAGTTATGTTATGGATGGGACTAACAGAAAATCATCCACTTTCTATGAAGACTGTGTTAGTGTGACAAATGCTGAAAGCTGCCAAAACCAGTTTGGCTCAGTGGATAGAGCATTGGTCTGCGGACTGAGAGGTCCCGGGTTCGATTCCGGTCAGGGGCGAGTACCTTGGTTGCGGGCACATTCCCAGTGGGGGGGGGCGTGCAAGAGGCAACTGATAGATGTCTCTCATCGATGTTTCTAACTCTCTATCCCTCTCTCTTTCTCTCTGTAAAAAAAAAATCAATAAAAAAATATATTTAAAAAAATGCTGAAAGCTCTCATTAAATATTTCTTCATACATCAAAAGAAGGCCTCTTGGCCAGCGGCAAGGATTTGGAAGGTGTTTTATGTGAACATACTGGACTTTTTGTGGAAAAGTAAAACATCAGGCCACTCTGTTCCAGGTTAAAATAATAAAAATAGAACTAAGTGAAATAAACACATGCTTTTTTAATATATATCAATATATATATATTGATTTCAGAGAGGAAAAGAGAAGGAGTGAGAGATAGAAACATCAGTGATGAGAAAGAATCATTGAACAGCTGCCTCCTACATGCCCCACTCTGGGGATCAAGCCTGCAATCCGGGCTTGTGCCCCCACGGGGAATCGAACCGTGACCTCCTGGTTCATAGGTCGATGCTCAATCATGGAGCTACTCTGGCCAGGCTAACCACATACATTTTGAGATTTATTCCTTGAACATGTGTACTTAGAAATATGTTATTTAGTCTTCATATATTTGGGGATTTTCCCAGTATCTTTGTGTTATGAATTTCTAGTTTAATTCTTTTATGGTCTCACAGCAGACATCATATGATTTTCTAGTCTTTTAAGTTTGTTTAGATGTTTAAGGGTTATTTTTAGTGCTAGAAAAAATATGCTGTGTCTTTAGAATGTAGGTACCCAATAAGTGTTTATGGAAAGCATGAATAGAGTTAGCATATGGTGGGAAAATTTAAATACACAAATTTCTCAGTAATAGAATAGTAGTTAAATGAGTATGAGACTAAATTATAAATTTATTCAATTTTGAATTTTAAAAAGTTAATGAGACTTGTGCTATTTTTAGTGGCTGAGAAAGATCTTGCTAGGCTGACTTCAACAAAGATAAAAATTTGAACCCCTAAACCTAAAAGGGAATATGCTAAAAAGGCATAATGCATATTTCTGGGTTTAGGGATCTGGGTTATTTTAATTCATATTTAGTAATTTTAAAGTGTTTTTACAAAGACACACAAAACCTTCCTTTAAAAAAATAAAGAGCCCTAGCTAGTTTGGCTCAGTGGATAGAGCATCAGCCTGCAGACTGAAGGTCCTGGGTTCGATTCTGGTCAAGGGCATGTATCTGGGTTGCAGGAGCCTGGCCCTGGTCAGGGTACATGCAGGAGGCAACCCGTCGATGTGGCTCTCTCATATCAATGTTTCTCTTGTGTGTACATGTGTGTGTGTGCATGTGTGTGTGTCTCCCTCTCCCTTCCACTCTCTCTGCAAATCAGTGGAAAGATATCCTCAGGTGAAGATTAAAAATTGTAAATAAAAATAATACCTTGTGTTTATTTTTAGAGCCAGATTGGGCTGTCGCTTGGACTCTGCTAGGGGCCTGGCCACCAAAACAGTGCCCAGGCAGCACACAGCCAGAGCGGCCAGCCCACTAGTCCAGTCCGCCCTCGGTTATTGGCACAGATTCCAAATTTTGTTTTATGACTTTAACTCTGAAGTTTCAGATCCCTCTCTCTCTCTCTCTTCCTGCTCTCAGAGCTTGGATAATAATATGAGTTGTCTTTTTCCTGAAAAACAAAAGCTGCTGCTGCCTCAGTTATGCCCTGCATCTGTTCATCTGGGGTGCTCATCCCCCCTTTCTCTTGCACAGGAGTTTCTGGACCCAGCACTCACTGGGCAGACTCTGCCTTTCCACGTCCTTTGTCCTGGGAGGCGCTGCCCAAGAATAGCTCTCTGCTGCCACCTGCTGGTCTCCGACTGGTCAAGACAGGCAGCTGATCAAAGGCCACTTCGCTTTTTAGTGTGGGTTCTTTCTCCCCAGCATTGCAGACACTCTCCTCCTCTTTCCCTCAGCTTCTTTCAAGCTCTTCAACATGATTTTTTAAATATTTTAATTCTTTTCCTAAATCAGAATGGACAGAGACATCATTCCCCAAAGCCTAAATTATTTCCTGTCTAGCCTGTTACAGAAAAAGCTTGGTGACCCAGCCCTGAACAGTCCAGGAACGGCACATGTATGTAGCAGCGTGGCCCTTAGGGTGAGGGAAGGCACCCACAGAAGGAGCGAAGGTGGAGGAGGCAAATTCTGTATTTTCCTGAGACCACACCCTGATTACCTGTGTAAGTTAGGTCCCTGGCAATGTGCACTGATGTAATGCCTGCACTGTTCTCCGCAGCCTTCCCACTGTATGTATTAACAGCTTTAAGTTCAGGGACTTAAATTCATTTAAACAATGAATTACTGTCTTACTGGTTTATAATAAAAAAAAAAGAATTTGAAGGATAAATGAGTGAATTTTAAGAAAAGAAAATGAATCAGTCCCTGTTGCAGCCAGAATGACCTTTCTAAAATACACACCTGCGCAGTAGACTGCACTGTTTCTCTTATTGTGCCTTAGGGACCCTACTTAATCTGGTATTTGTTTATCTTTCCACTTTCATGGCTTACCATCCCAACTATCTTCTCAGTTCTTTTTTTCTCTCTCTCTCTCTCTCTCTCTCTCTCTCTTTCTCTCTTTCTCGCTCAATTAGTTTCTGACAAAGGTCAAATATAGCACTCTGTTTTGGAATGCGATATATTTTTCTCCAGTTTATAGAGGCATTTTTAATTTGGTTCCCTCTTAATTATTAAACAAATTGATAAACCACTATGTCTGCTATCATGTTAGAGGAAGCAACTAAACTTCATTAAAATCTTCAAAATATTTCATTGTATAAATTGGCTTTAGATGCAGGTATATCCTTAGGTGAGGTAATATGATAAAGTTATTGCTTTCCTTAGAATATTTCCTTTTCCTACGTTGGAGTTTTTCTTTCACTTTAGGAAAGCATAATGTTGATGAGTTGCTACAGCAAGAAAAAGAAGAGTTGTAGGAGAGACTTACCGGGTTGTTTCTTTATGTTGTCTCTGTAGACCCGGGGGGCGGGGGGTGCTGTGAATGAGGCTGTAATGAAGGAGGGCTACTAGAAACAGTTCTGAACCTCTCTTTACCTCTGCATAGCTGTGCATCCCTTTAAATGTAGAGGGCAGACTATCTACAAGTGAACTTGTCTCTCAAATAAGGAGTCCCAGGGTGTGATTCCAAAGCAGAAGGAACTTTACACCACAGTTAACTAGACCACCCCTAGGGCAGTTCGGGGTGACCAGACCACCAACTTGCACGGTACACAAGAATAAACTCTAAATGAACAAAAGACTTAACTAGTAAGTCTCTAAACCATCAAAATCCTTGAAGAAAAGATAGGCGGTAGAATCTCAGGCTGTGGGAAGCACGGATTTGGTTGGAAAGTCTGTAAGGAGGATTCTCCGAAAGGTCGGGGACCTTGCCGAAGGCGGCAGCCCCTACTTGACTGTTACCCACAAGTCTGGTCCCGGGTGTTGTACTGGAATCTCTGTGTTTGGTCTTTAGACCCGACCTTGTGGAAGCAAGTGCTTTCTCAAAGATGCTCATCCTGCTGATTGTATCTGGAGGTTAATTTTGGTTCAAGCTTCTGGGACAGTAAAAGCCAAAGGAGGCTGGCGAGCAGGGCCTCAGCCTGTCTTCACAGAAACTGTGTTAGAGCCATCGTTCTGGTCAGCCCGGCATCAGACACCTCACAGAGCAAAAGTTTTGCTGACACACCTCTTAGATCAGGAGAAACAAAGGAACTCTTCTATCTAATAACAGAGTAATATGCAGATTGACCATCACTCCAACACACAAGATGGCTGCCCCCAGGTGGTCAAAGATGACTGCCTCCAGGTAGACACAAGATGGCCACCACAAGATGGACAGCTGGGGAGGACAGTTGGGAGGGACCAGGCCTTCAAGGGAGGGCAATTGGGGGCAATCAAACCTGCAGGGGAGGCAGTTAGGGGTGACCAGGCTGGCAGAGGAGGGAAGTTGGGGGCAGGGGAGGGCAGTTAGGGGTGACCAGGTCTGCAGGGGAGGGGAGTTAGGAGCAAACAGGCCAGCAGGAGAGCAGTTAGGCATCAATCAGGCTGGCAGGAGAGTGGTTAGGGGGTTATGAGGCTGGTGGGGAGAAGTGGTTAGGGCAATCAGGAAGGCAGGCAGGCGAGCAGTTGGGAGCTGAGTCCTGGATTGTAAAAGGGATGTCTGACTGCCTTTTTAGGCTCGATCCCTAAACAGGCACTCGGACATTCCTTGAGGGGTCCCAGATTGGAGAGGGTGCAGGCTGAGCTGAGGGACACACACCCCCTTGCATGAATTTCATGCACCAGGCCTCTAGTAAAAAATAAATGGTACTACATCAAACTAAAAAGCAAAGAAAACAGTCCTCAGAATGAAAATGGAACCCACCAGATGGGAGAACATATTTGCCAATAATACATCTGAGAAGGGGTTAATTCCAAAAGGTATAAAGACCTTACATAATTCAATAAAGGGAAGGCAAACAACCCAACTTAAAATGGGAAAGGACCCGGATAGACACTTCTCCAAAGAGGACATACAGATGGCCAAGAGACATGAAAAATGCTCCATGTCACTGATCATCAGGAAGATGCAAATTAAAACGACAATGAGGTATCTCCTCACACCTGTCAGAATGGCTACCATTGACAAATCAACAAACAACAAGTGCTGGTGGGAAGGCAGGCTGGAGCAGCCACTGTGGAAACCCGTATGGACTAGTCTCAAACATTAAACATGGAACTGCCATTTGACCCAGTGATGCCACTCCCAGGAATATATCCTAAGAATCTCCAAACAGCGATCAGAAAGAATGCATGCACCCCTCTGTTCATAGCAGCACTGTTTACAATAGCTAGGATCTGGAAACAGCCCAAATGCCCATCAGGACAAAAATGCTGTGGCACATTTACACATGGAGTACTACACAGCAGCACAAAAGAAGGATCTCTTACCCCCTGTGACAGCAGAGAGGGACCTGGAGATTTACTGTGTTATGTAAAGTAAGCCCATCAGAGAAAGACAAGTATCACATGGTCTCACGTATATGTGGAATCTAATGAACAAAATAAACGGATGAACTGTATATGTCCAGAGATATGGATGCATGGAACAGACTGATAGATCTCAGAGGGAAGGGGGGTGTGGGGTGAGGGAAGAGATTAAGCAAATAATTTACACGTGTACCAGAAGCCTGGTACACGGATTTGGTCACCAGTGCAGTCCTTTGGCGTAGCCCACAGGGATCTAGCCGAAACTGGCCGTCCAGCGCCACCTGCCGTCCCCGCCTGCCACTCCTGCTCATCCTGGTCCCGAGGTGCCTGCCACTGCCTCCCCATAGGCTCTCGGCTGCTGTGAGCCGTGTGTCTGGCACCCAATGGTCAGCTGAGCCGCCTCCCGCTGTGGGAGCACACTGGCCACCAGGGGCAGCTTCTGCATGGAGTGTCTGCCCCCTGGTGGTGAGTGCACATCATAGCGGCCGGTCATTTGGTCACTTAGGCTTTTATATATGGAGAGATGCACTACCTATGGACCTAGACAATAATGCAGTGAAGGCCTGGTGGGTGGATTCTGGGTGAAAAGGGTAAAGGGGGGTGATGGGGCCATCTATAATCATGTCAACAATAACAATAAATTTTTAAAAATGGTTAAACATAAAATAGAGAAACATTTTGGATTTTTTCCCAATCTGGTTGTGTGCTAATGTATAATACAACTGAGAAAAGAGCTTAAAACTCTTTATCCAAGTAACACAAATATGTTTCCAAATATATTTGACCACTGATTTTCAAGGAATGATGTAAAAAAAAAAAAAAACCAAAAACCAAGAAAACGCCGGGGTGTGTGGGGGGGGGGGGGGTGTACAGGGGAATGAAGCATTTTAGCCAAATAGAAACTCTGATCCCATTTTAGTTGCAGATTATAAAGCACAAAGTCCCTTGAGCTGAAATTGTGCATCCTATCACATGCTAACTTTGCCTCAAATAACAGCAGGCTTGTTGTTATTATTTTTTTGTCACTGTTGTTAATCCTTGCTTGAGGGTATTTTCCCATTGATTTTGAGGGAGAGTGGAGGAGAGAGGGAGAGACAGAGAGAAGCATCGATGTGAGAGGAGCATACTGATTGGTTGCCTCTTGCCAGAGCCCCTACCAGGGCCCAGGCCGGAAGGAGCCTGCAGCCAAGCTGCGTGCCTTGACCAGCATCGACCCCTGACCGGTTGGGCCCACAGGCCCACACTCTCTCCGTGAGCCAAAGTGGCGAGGCCAGGCTTGTTTGTTGTTAATCCTCAGTTTGTAACAAATACTTTATCCTTTATTACAACGTAAGTAAAACGTGCCTCGTGCGTGGCGAGGCCAGGCCTGTTTGTTATTAATCCTCAGTTTGTAACAAATACTTTATCTTTTATTACAACGTAAGTAAAACGTGCCTCGTGTTAGCAGTTGTCTTTAGAAACTGTTTTCTGACATTAATGTAAATAAAAACCCCTCTTTAAAAGTTTCTGATGATTTTCAGGGTAGAGAAGAGTTCTTGAAAAAAATCACTCGAAGTGAAGTGGCTAATGGAATGATGCTTCAGGTAATCCTCGTTGGCTTTTAATATTTTCTTCTTCCTTTCATTTGCATTTCACTCAGCATGGGAAATCTGTCTGTAATGAGGCCTCTTCTCCTCCTGCTTGGCTTGCAAGCCGGCAGTTTTCTCTGAGGACAGTCGCCCTCCGTGAGACACCCGAGGTGTCTGGTCATGCAGAGAGGGGACTGACCTCCGGGCCGGGGCCCATTCTGAGGCAGAACGGGCGTGTCTGCCAGTCCGGGGAGGGGGCAGAGAGAGCTCGCTGCTAAGTGTCCTTTTGCCAGCTTTGTGATGATGCCACGTTTCCTTCGCTTCTAGTGTCCTTCCTTGAATCTCTTTGTTTAACACTAAAAGAAAAATACGCGATGGCTTTTCTATGTAAAAAAAAAAAATGGAGACGGAAGCATTATAGCTATAAAATTCGTTTTAATTTTTTAATCTTTATTTACACCACATACGTATTCTTGGAAACCCAGGATGGGTGTTTTGATCCCTGGCATCTTTCTAGAACAGTGGTTCTCAACCTTCCTAATGCTGCGGCCCTTTCATACCGTCCCTCATGTTGTGGTGACCCCCACCCATAAAATTGTTTTCGTTGCTACTTCATAACTGTAATTTTGCTACTGTTAATGAATCATAATGTAAAAGTCTGTGTTTTCTGATCGTCTTAGGCGACCCCTGTCAAAGGGTCATTCGACCCCCAAATGGGTCGCGACCCACAGGTTGAGAACTGCTGTTCTAGAATGTCTCCCCCTCAAAATGCATGAATATTTGAAATTATTGTTAGGAATCCAGAGACAAAGCAATTCAAACCAGTGTTACTTTTAAAGATGGTTTGAGATCATCTGCCCCTCTGGTCCTCTTTGGGAGAAACACAAATTTTGCATTTTCTGCTGTTAGGAAATTTGACATTTTCAAACATACAAAGCAGTGTCTCTCTACTTCCATATGTTTGAAAATGCCAGATTTCCTAGTTTGTTTGCATATTTAATAATTCTGTAATCTCTCAGCTCTTTTTGCTTAATATTTTGTTATTAACTTCTTGTTGATGGCTTTTCTTTGGTCTTCAATTTTAGGAATTAACATATATTTCAATATTTATTGTCAGTGTGTTCTCTAATCTTATTATTTTCTAATATTTACTTAATAATGTTTGCTTTTTATTGTTCATTGATATTTTTCTCATCACTTTTGTAAATAACGGTACACTCTTTAAATTGGCTATATTGATACCAGTTGCTTTTAATGGTGGCATTTATCCTATCTAATTAAAGGGTAATATGCAAATTGACCATCACTCCAACACACAAGATGGCCACTCCCATATGGACTCAAGATAGCTGCCACAAAAGGGCTGTTGTGAGTGATAAAGCCAGCAGGGGAGGGCAGTTTGGAGCAACCAGGCTAGCAGGGGAGGGTAGTTAGGGCCAACCAGGCCAACAGGGGAAGGCAGTTATGGATGACCAGACCATCAGCGGAGGGCAGTTAGGGGCAACCAGGCCTGCAAAGGAGGATAGTTGGGGAGAACGAGGCCTGCAGGGGAGGGCAGTTAGGGGGACAAAGCTGGCAGGGAAGGGTAGTTAGGGCCAACCAGACCTGCAGGGGAGGGCAGCTAGGGATGACCAGGCTGGCAAGGAAGGGCAGTTGTGGGCAATCAGGCCTGCAGGGGAGGAGAATTAGGGGAGACCAGGCCAGCAGAGGATGGCAGTTAAGGGTGACCAGGCTGGCAGGGGAGGGCAGTTGGGGGCAATCAGGCCAGCAGGGGAGCAGTTAGGCATTGATCAGGCTGTCAGGGCAGTGGTTAGGGTGTAATCAGGTAAGCAGGCAGGTGAGCAGTTGGGAGCCAGCAGTCCTGGACTGTGAGAGGGATGTCCAACTGCCTGTTTAGGCCTGATACTACCCGGGCAGTTAGTTGGGCATCTCTCAAGGGGTCCCAGATTGGAGACATTGCAGGCTGGGCTGAGGGACACACCCCCCCAACCCCCATGCACGAATTTTATGCACCAGGCCTCTTGCCCTATATAATAAGATGAATATGCTAATTATCCATTACACCATAAGGCATAATGACCGGATCACAAATCTGCAAAAGAAAGAGGTAGCAAACTACATGAGGGTGGCTGAGACCTACAGGAGGGGGCAGGGCAGCAAGCTATGAGGTGGGGAGAAGGCAAGAGGAGCAGAGGAAGCCACAGGAGGGCGGGGCAGCGGGCAGAGAGCTATAGGAGGGTGGCAGACACCTACTGGCACACAGATTCCTGCCCAGGGCTACCATTTTTCAAATAGCAGCAAATACTCCTGCCTGATCCAAGACGGAGACAATAACTGTCTAGGTCAGCGTTTCTCAACCTGTGGGTCGCGACCCCTTTGGGGGTCGAACGACCCTTTCACAGGGGTCGCCTAAGACCCTCGGAAAATGCAGATATTGACATCACGATGCATCACACTAGCAAAATTTCATGGTTGGGGGTCACCACCCCATGAGGAACTGTGTGCCAGGGTCTCGGCCTGAGGAAGGTTGAGAACCACTGGGCTAGGTAATTAAAAACTGAATGAACTACTTTACACCTTCGTTGGCAGAAAAAACTGTTTTCCCTGCAAGAAGAGGAGGAACTGGAGAGGGAGGAGCTCACCAGGAGGAAAGCCATCTACGCCCTGATCCTGTCGGAAATAGAGGATCCCCTGCTGCAGATGGAGGAAAATGCGGAGAAAATCAAAGCCATCCACAAAGAGCACTTCGACGTAAGCATCTCCCGCCAGTCCAGGCGCTCATTGCCAGGATGCTTAGGTGGACAAAGCCTGCGTAAGGCTGTAGATTAGCGCGTGGAAAACTGCGATTTCACTAGGAAAACAGACTCGTGGGCAGAGTAAGTAACCCCTCCTGGAGTCCGCCACTGACCTGCAGTGGAAACTACACAGAAGGACCCCGGATGTTGTGGTCCAGAACCTGACTTTGTCTCTTCGAGTGTAGTTAGGAAACACCGGTTGCCCATAGGTGAGTAGTGATTTATTGGGTGTGATTGCCCTCCCTGGCAGATTTAATTCAGAGTCTTCACTGCTCATTAATAAAACTAAAGCTGTCTTTACTCAAATACAGAATACAACGCGTCTTGACATTTTCTCGGGAAATGTTGGATAGGTGTAGAACACAGCGAGGGTGAAAAATAAAGCAAATGTCGGTAAAACGTTTTCAAAACAAGTCCGTGGCAGTAACTGATATTACCAGCCCTTCCCCAGGAAATAGGTAGGAGAAAAATAGGTGCCCATCACGTCATTAGTCTTTTGGAGAACAGAGGAGGGTGTGGTAAGGGTCATACATTCTCGTCTTTAGCTGCAGCGAGCACAGACATATTATTCATTTGGGCCATTTTGACAACAGGATTTTTTTTTTTTATCATGGCGAATTACCGTGGCACTTTATATTGTCAGACTGGAATGAATTTCCAGTTTTCTGTATTTTCAAATCTTGGTGATCTGCTGAGTGTCCCTAATATGAAAGTTGGTTTTGATCCCCAAAGCCTCTCTGTGGAAGAGGCAAGAGAAAGTGGAGCTGTCTCATAGACTTGAGAGAACTTGAGCCTGCATGCCAGGGATAGGTTGTACAAGTCCACGAAGCGTGGACACAGCAGATACTGGGTTGGCTCATGCAACGAACACCTTATGACTTCGCTAAGGACTCCTTATATCAGGGATGGAAATTTATTAATTGCAGCAAAAGCCTCGGTACATCATCTGAGTCTGATAAGGAACTCCAGAAAAGATGAATGACGTCTGTCCCCCCTTATTTTGTCATAGCCCTTGTTTTTTATCTTCTTGTACTCTAGTGGTTATTTGTGTTTTTATTCTGTTTTAATAGTGGTATCTTATAAGAACCTGTATTTAGCATAAACCCTTGGAAAGAATGAGAGTCTTTTTATACACTTTCTGTAATGATAATGGATCATTTGTATTTGGAGTTTTACTTTTGGTTAAAAGATTTTAAATATGGTGATGAAAATTTGTCATTTCTTGGTGAGTTTATGTGTGGTTGTTATTTGGCCAAAATTGATATGGTCTGGTTTTCGCAGTTAATTCAGTTGGAATGTTGCGATCGTGGGTATCATGGTATGCTTTTGTAATTCATGTGTGGTGCTCCTTCTATATCAGTGGTTCTCAACCTTCCTAAGGCCGCGACCCTTGCATACAGTTCCTCATGTGGTGGTGACCCCCAACCATGAAATTTTGCTGCTGTGATGCATTGTGATGTCAATATCTGCATTTTCCGATGGTCTTAGGCAACCCCTGTGAAAGGGTCGTTCGACCCCCAAAGGGGTCGCAACCCACAGGTTGAGAACCACTGTTCTATATCAAAATATATATTGTTGTTACGAGAATGTCGCTTGAGAACTATTGGCTCTAAACCAGGGTAATCGAGTTGTAAATGCTCCACATCCTAATTTCTGCATGTCTCCCAGCAACTAGGTGATATGATTGCGAAGAGAGACGATGTTAAAACAATTGTGCAAAGAACAAAGAAAAAATTGCAAATAAAAGGGAAGAAAGCCCAAGAAGCCATAACCAAAACCGAGGTAAGAAATGTAATATGCAAAGAATTTCAGTTGACACTTTATGCCGATGAAAACCATTCATGCCTATTTCAGTTTGGATGGATGCCCCTCATTTCTAACTGGTTGACTGCATTGATCCTGCATGTGCTTATGTGAGAGAGAGAGAGGAGAGAGAGAGAGAGAGGGAGAGAGAGAAACCTTGATGTGAGAGTGCAGCATTGATAAGAGGAAGCCGAGCTCATGACACAGGTCCACCCGAACCCACCAGGGCAGTTACTGCTGTCATTGATAAAAAGTTATTATTTGCCTTTAATAGTTCCTATGGCCACATGTAGCGGTGCCCTAAATCCTAAGAATTTAACATAAGACATCTCTGAATATTTTTTTTCCAGGCCAAACACTCATTCATTTACGGTGAAATAGAGGCAGCTAAATATAAAACAGCTTTTTATCAAGATAAATTAATTAAATTGAATAAGGAGCTAGACGAAAGAGAAAAGGCAAAGTCAATTTTTGACCAGATGATGAGCATTTTGAGGTAAGTTCTTAAATTGTCTCAAAATAGTACATGTTTAATATATTTATAAAAGAGATCATTCCTATTTTAAACCATTCATATTTTCTATCAGAGCTTGATATAGAATATACATGTGCTGTTGGATCAGTTTGATGTAAAAAATCATAAACTGCTTTTATTTTTGATTTATTTCCCATGTTTATTTCCATTTGAATCACTGCCGATGCTTCTCTTTTGCAAGCATAAAAACTTTTATTTCTTAGCTTCAGAAACCTTCTCACGAATTTCAGTATTTCTCACTTAGATGACGTGGTTAACACGTGGTTGTACACTCACACTTGTCCAGTAAGTTTTGAAGGAAGAGTGTAGAAATAGGTGCTACAAAACCTCATGAACTTTATTCAGCAGCCTCTTCCCTAGCCCCCTCATTTCTGATTGGTTGCACTCAATCGATTCTGCGTGTGCTTATGTGAGAGGGAGGCAGGAGGAGGAAGAGAGAGAAGCATCGGCGTGAGAGCACCACACTGATAGGCTGCCCTCTGCACGCTCCCGACTGACAGGCTTAGGAGCCTGTGGCTGAGAGCAGGGGTGCTCTGAGAAGCTGGGGGTCTGCGCAGACCCCCACTTACAAAGTCTTCCTTTGCTCCTCTGGGTTCTCATTCCCTACTTTGCACACATGGAGGACAGGGCTGGGAGGGCTATTAAAGGAAAACGCACTGGTCACACTTAGGAATAGTACTCCAGGTTTCATGGAGAAGGCCCGTACAGCATCAGCAAATCCCCAAGAGGTCAAGTGTCAGAGAAACACGTACGTGCACAGCCCGATACCACAGGCCGGGATGGAGTGAAGCCAACCAGAGTTCATTCAGCTGCTGCCATAGGGTCAAACGGGATTGCCCGGATGAGGGGATAGGGTTGTCTGAACAAGACCCAGGCATGCTCAGACTCTCCCATCAGAAGGCAAGGACGCGTGGCTGTATCCCTTGGAAGATACTCATCTCCATTGTTGATCCTCTGTCAGAGCGTTTGGGGGCTCAGAGGTATGAACCTCAAAGTGTGTCATTCCCATTAAACTTACAAGGATCTCACTCAGGAGCTGAAGATTTCCTTTTCCTTCAGGCGTCTCACCTTGTCAGTCCTGACACGCCTCCCATCCTGGGCCCACGTGGGTGTGCTGTCGAGGCGGAAGTGCTCAGGAGTGCGCTTTGCGGGAATCTCTGCCCCTCCGCTCCTCCAGCTCTCACAGCAGACCCTTACGTTTTTAGTAGCGCCCCCATGCGGGTGCCGAGGAAACAGATGCCAGGAAGTTGCTCGGTGGGTGAGCGCCTACCTGTGAACCAGGAGGCCTCGGTTTGATTAGCGGTCAGGGCACATTCTCTCTCATCATTGATGTTTCTATCTGTCTCTTCCTCCCCCTTCCCCTCTAAAATCAGTAAACATACATTTAAAAAATGTCCAGTGGGCAAGTATACCTTCAAGCATCTGAAGACAGTTTTTAGAGAGTCAAAACTTACATACGCAAAACAATTGAAATATGTGGATAAAAATAAATGCGATCATAAAAAGAATAAAAAGAACAGCTATCCAGGCTACTCTCGGCTCTCATTAAATGTTTACAATTGTTTCTTGCCTAGAAGTAAAAGGATCCAAACCCAGTTAGAGGACTTCAGAGTTTGTTCTTTTTACCGCTCTGAGAAAGGAAGCACTATTTTCCTACATACATATGTGATATATATATAATTAATAAGAGGATATACTGACTATAACCTCTTATCAAAATAGTGCACAGGGTAAAGTATATGTGGTCACGATACAGGAATGTTTGCTGCGGGCAGCTGTGAGAGCCTTTTGGTTTCAGTCAGACCGCTCTCTGAACGTCACTGTTGAGTCCAACAGCACAGACAGGACAGGATTAGAATTCTGGTTCTGTCATGGACTCATTGGCTTACACCAGCTCATTAGGCGGAAGTTGGGGTTCCTCGTCTGCAGATTGTTTCACTGATTATTTTTCCAGAGGGCTGACGTGAGAGAGTGCACTGTTCCAGGCACGCGGACGTTTGAGCTCCTCCAAGCGTTTAGCCCCGCTGTCTGTGGCTCCCTGTACCCGTGAGGGTGAGGACAGATGTGGCAGGAGGACCGCACCGAGCTGTGGCAGCTCAGCCGGTCCTGGACCCTGGGTCCTGCCCAGCTCTGGGAATTCTCTCTCAAGTGTATTGATCGCCCGTCATATTGTGTTCAGCACTTTCTGATGCTTATTCCACTAGAATTGCATTGCACACGACTACTGATTTCACCACAAAAATCATTCTCCGTCTTTGTCGAGATGTACTTATCGCATATGACAGAATGCCCACAGACATGTCCTTGCACACATACACGTGCCCCCACGCCAGCTTAAACAACGGGGAAGGCTCTCACGTGCCAGGAGGCCCTGGGTGAGGCGAGTGGCAGCAGCTTAAGACCAGGTGCTCGTTCGCTGTCTCTTCCTTAGACCTGTTGGCAGCAACTTTGAAAACGCGACTCCTTGGTTACAGTTAGTGACCGCAAGCCTCTTCTGCGTGGAGTTCGGTCCTTTCATGGTAGTGGGCTATTTTAACACGAACACACTCTCTCCTGGATAGTCAGCCACATGGCTGGTTGGCTTAATCGAATCAGATGGTATCCTTGGAGCCCTGGCCAGGTGTCTCCACCGGTTGGAGCCTCATCCTGTACACCGAAAGGTTGCGGGTTTGATTCCCGGTCAACGCACGTGGGAGGCAACAGATTGATCGATGTTTCTCTCCTTCCCTCCCTCCCTCTCTCCCTCCCTCCATCCCTCCCTCCTCCTCTTCCTCTTTTTCTCCTTCTCTTTCTCCCCTTCCTTTCTGTTCAAAAAAACAGTAAAAAAAACATATCCTCGGGTAAGGATTTTAAAAAGTAAAATGTATCCGTGGAGTTGCATGCTGCATGGAGGAAGGGTACCTCTGCAATGTCAACAGAACAGAGGCGTGGTGGGTCCACATCTCAGAAAATGCACTCCGTTTCTCCAGAACTTTCCTCGCACCTGGAACACTTAGACAGGGCTCCGTGGAGATAGGGAAGGGATCAGGGGAATTTTTCCAAAGCCCTTCAGTTCTAAGATTTTTTTCAGTATTTACTCTGTTAAAATGTATCATAAGTATAATTTTAAAAAATGAAGTGTAAATTGTTGAGTGGTGATGGCAATGCTTTCTTAACAGGGAGAAACATCTAGCTGTGAGGTTTAAAAAGGAACATACCCAAGCTGTTTATGATCACCTCATAAATGAGAAAGCGTCCTGCGAGGAGCGGTTGGAGGAGGAAGACCAGAGACACAGGAACCTTGTGGCCATGAGGCAGAGAACTCTGGCGGACCTGAAGGTGAGTGTGCTCTTTTCCTGTTCGGGGATGAAGGGAACGTGGGGATCGCTTCGTGTTGGAGGCACTCGATTTTCTTTTTCTTTTCTTTTTTTTAATATATTGTATTGATTTTTTACAGAGTAGAAGGGAGAGGGACAGAGAGTTAGAAACATCGATGACAGAGAAACATCGATCAGCCGCCTCCTGCACACGTCCTACTGGGGATGTGCCCGCCACCAAGGCACATGCCCTTGACCGGAATCGAACCTGGGACCTTTCAGTCCGCAGGCCGACGCCCTATCCACTGAGGCCCACTGGTTTCAGCTAAACTTAAACTTCTAACGCCACTTCCTCAAAAGAGACTCGCCCAGGCCGTGGTATTTTGTGGAAGAGCCACACTCAAGGTGCCAAAGAGCCGCGTGTGGCTCGCGAGCCGCAGTTTGCCGACCACTGTGTTAGCTCAGTGAACACGTAACTTCTTGCCTTCCCTCTGACGTGACTAGGACAGGCTTACACAGCATGGTGTGCCTTTCCGTGCATTTGATGTGCACTCGTTTTGGCCTGTCCTTTATTTTATGGTGGAAGCTACCGATTTAAAGTATAGGTTGTATTTATTCCAGAACAATATTTATATTTTTAATGGGAGCTGTGAGGTTAGTTCCATTTTATTTCTTTGGTTTAAATTTATCTTTGCTTTTATTATTTATTGATGGATTGATTTTTTCTGAATGTGGTAGAGGCAAGCTCTACTGGTGTCAGCGGAAGTCCTGCCATTCATAGAGCTCACTTCCGACACTCGGAAGCTCATTGGCCGGGACTGGCCTCCACCGGAGCTTTAATAGTGTGTGTGCAGCATCTTTATTTTGAAAGCATTGAAGATGTCTCCTTTTTCGTCCTCCTTGACTCCCTCCACCCAGTAAACATACTTTGAACGTTCACGAGCCACTTTTTGGAAAAATGAGCATACTTTCTGCGCTTTTGCTTTAATTGCACGTACTACTTAGAAACAGGGAGATCGTGTGATAAAAAGTATCCTTTCGGATCTGAATGTTTAAGTTTTATAAAGCTAAACATGTTAAATTTGTATATAGATATGATTAAGTGATACAGATATATTTAAGTGATTCCTATTCTATTTTACATTTTATAATCATTCTTTACCCTTAATTGCAATAGTAAATGCCTTGGTTTTCAGTGTATTTAAAAATATTACCTCTTTTGAGAGGTGCGTAAGTTGCTTCTAAAAAAATAATTCTACTAGACTTTTATGAAAACTTTTCCTGCAAAATTTTGAAAGATATATGTAGCATCATATATCTTTTTATCAGTTATTTTTGATCCTGATATTTTCATATTATATTACTATATAAACTTGATATATTTCATGATTTTTTTTTCTCTTTGTGTTTCCAAAGACATTGCTACTCTATTTTTTTTTTTTTTAATTATTTGGGCCAGATACACATTGAATACACAATGGTGTGAGTGAATGAGCATACTGCCTTTGATGCTAGCTCTGATCTGTTCTCCAAGAAAATTATTAATGAAATAACAATACTTTTATGAATGCTGGTGCTGGGTAACCTTTTCCCACTTCAAAGACAGCCCTTAGGTAGAAAAGGTTTCCTTTTCATTTGGGGCCTGAAGATAGGAAACTAACTGGTGCCACCTAGTGGCCGCAAAGGAAACCGCCGCTTGGAGGAGCTCCTGGAGCTTCAGCCGCTGCATCTCCAGCGTGTGCTGTACACACACACACACACACACACACACACACACGGCTGGAAAAGCCCAGCCTCGTGTGCAGCCTCTAAACCAGCAGGCTGCGGTCCTTTACTGAGCAGATCACTCCCCGCCTCATATTCTCTCACGGCAGTAGCATGAGCTGCTTGAATTCAGCCACTTTTTCCAGTCGTATTGGGGCTGGGAACACAGTGGGATCCTAAGGATCATTCATTGTTCAAATTGACTAGCATTTCAGCACTTCCGTGGGACAATATTAACAGTGAAATGGCAAACTACGGTCAGCAGGAGAGAGACAAGGAGCGTCCTGTGCGCCGGCCTCTCGGTCGTGGAGGTGGCACTTCTGTCCTCCACCCAGACGCCCATCTCTGTCTCCCGTTCTGCAGGTGCCGGCACAGGGCACGCTCTCATGTTGCTGATCCTCTCAGCGCCAGTCTCTGTCTGGACCTGTGTTTTCATTAATTATCACTTGTTTATATGTTTCTTTCTAAAACGCACTTACGGTGCCTTCTAAAAGACACAGTATGGTTCTACTAATTCCTGCTCTAGTTAGTTCCTCTTCTCCATGAGGACAGGAGCGTTTCTGTCCCGTTCTCTGCATCTTAAAAGCTCAGACCTGTGCCTGGTACAAGCGAGGTGCTCAGGGAACCCTCAAATACAGTGGTACCTCGAGATACGAGTGCCCTAACATACGAGATTTTTGAGATGCTAGCGATTTTTGCTTTGAAATAAGAGCAACATTTGAGATAGGAGTCATCGCGCGGATCGGCCTGCTGCACACGACCCACCCGTTTACCGCGACTCGAGCGTCTCATAGTTTCCCACGCCTCAAGGTGACGGAACAAATTGAACTCGTATCTCGAGGTACCACTGTAGCTGAATGGATAAATGGTGACCGTATCCTTATCTGATCACTGTGATGTCACCGTATGCCTGAAGTACTGCATGATGATGACTGAAATACTAACAGCAGCGGCATTTCAGGCATGCTGTCCATCCTCCGTCAAATCCTCACGCTGCTCAGAAGCCGGCTCTCTCTCTCTCCCTCTCTCTTCCTGATGAGACAGGAGAACTTGACTCTCCTCTGGCTGGAAAGTGGTCAAACCGGCTCTTGCTCTCTACAAGTCAAGGGTGCCGCAACGTAGCTCAGTACGGCTCCTCAAAACCCGGCATCTATGTGACAACGTCTCCTATCGGTGCTCTGCTGGCTGTTGCTTATGCATTCATCTTCTGTGACTGGAAGCAGGGAGTTTGAACATGCAGAGTTTAGAGATTGATGTATCTCATCATTAGTGACACTGTTTATGATTAGGATCAGTTATCAGTATTAAAGAGTTGAAAGACAATGTGATTCTTCATAGAAAACCTGTTCTCCCCCTGTTTAGAAATTGGATGAGATGACAGTTTGTAAATGTAAACCATGGCTGTAGAAAAACAAGTCTCATTAGGCATCTTTATATATGTAATGCTACTGTCCTGGAGTATCCCCTCCACGCTAAAGAATCCATCACAATTTTGGGGTCATCTGAAGGAATCCTATTTAATCCTATATAATAAAAGCCTAATATGCTAATGTCCAGTCACTCACTCAACCAATCAAAGCATAATATGTTAATGATATGCTAAGGCCACTCAACTGCTTACTGTGATGTGCACTGACCACCAGGGGGCAGACAGTCGACCAGTCGCTATGATGTGCACTGACCACCAGGGGGAAGATGCTCTAACCAGTAGGTTAGCTTGCTGCTGGGGTCCAGCCGATCAGTACTGAGCAAGACAGGCCAGACACACCCTGGAGCCCTCTTGCCATCCCTCCCCGGCTGGTCAACCTCCCCTGTTCCTCCCCCGCCCCAATCATGCACCAGTGAGGTCCCTCAGCCCTCTTGCAATCCAAGACCCCTCAGGGGATGTTGGAGAGCCAGTTTTGGCCTGATAGCAGAACAACCGGTTGCTATGACATGCATTGACCACCAGGGGGCAGATGCTCAGCCAGAAGCCAGGTGGTCAGTGCCCTCCCCCAGGGGGAGTGCACTGCTCAGCCAGAAGCCAGGCTCACGTCTGGCGGACACAGAGGTGGTGGCAGGAGCCTTCCCCCCTCCTCAGCAGCAGTAAGCCATCAGTTGGAGACCCCCAAGGGCTCCTGCACTGCGAGAGGTCACAGGCCGGGCTGAGGGACCCCACCAAATGCACGAATTTTGTGCACTGGGCCTCTAGTAAAAGTATACTATGCTAAGTGTCCCATTGGTCTACTGCTCAACCAGTCGCTATGACACGCACTAACCACCAGGGGACAGACGCTCCAACCAGGAGGTTAGCTTGCTGCTAGGGTCCAGGCCAATGGGACTGGGCAAGAGGGCCGGACATGCCCTGGACCCCTCCTTCAGTCCCTCCCCAGCCTGCCAGTCCCCACTGTCCCCGATCAGCTTCCAGGCCGAGGGACCTCACTGGGCCTCTAGTGGTTTAATAAAAGACTTTATTTTAAAACACTACAGTGTAATCAGTTAAGAACTGAGAAAACACACAATAGAATTCAAAATATAAATAGTTAATAAAACAGTTTAAGAAAAATATACGCAAACTTTAACATATTATGCTGTTCAGGAGTTAAATTCAGTCTTTTCCGGTAGACACTGCATGTCAGATATCCTTATAGGACAGATTTTTTTAATGTCAATAGTTTTTGCTAATTGCTTATAATTTGCAAACGCAATTGCTTAAGATGAAAATGTCAGCATAGCACCTAGATAGATATAGTAAGCAAAATACTAATAGATATCAAGGGAGAAGTAGAAAACAATATAATAATAGTAAGGGACTTCAATATCTCAGTTTCAACCACGGATAAATCATCTCGACAGAAAATCAATAAGGAAACACTGGACTTGAACTACACTTTGGACCAAACAGAAATATGTAGAACATCCCATCCAACAGCAGCAGAAGACACATTCTTCCTAAGCGCGCACAGAACATCTCCAGGATGGACATACAGTAGGTCACAAAACAGTTCTTAGCAAACTTAAGTATATTGAAATTATACCTTGTCTCTTCCAACCACAGTTGTATGAAATTAGAAATTAATTACACAAGGAAACTAGAAAATTCACAAATATGTGGCACTTAACATACTACCAACAACCAATATAGATAGACTCTGCAGAGCCCCATCCCTATTGCTCAACAAGATGAATAATAATAATAAAAAAAATGCTGTGAGATAATGATGTAACAACCTAGATACCCAGATCAGGCTTCAGATATTCTCCAGCACTCTTCCTTAAGATTCACGGGCTCCAGGGCTTTAACTGTCAACAGTGGCCAACTCCCCCATCTTCTCCATTTCTAGTCCTTCTCCCAAACACCATGTCTGCACAGTGAAGTATAAGGTACTTACTCGTCCTCTATCATGTCCAAAACAGATCATCTGCTAACAAAGCCAGTCACCAAAAAGTGTTTGTTATAAATGCCACCATAGTTTTTCCAGTCAGCTAGCAACATACGCATCCAAGATGTTCTGATGTTTTATTTGCACATCACACCCAATTTGCCATCAGTCTCTATGAAGTCTATAATCTTCATTCCTTCTCAGCACTTTTCTTTAATTACAAAAGCACTTTCTTGTAACTTATATCTGCAATTTGTGCTTTCGTTTCACTTTCATTCATCCTACACAATGCTGTCGACATGATTTTTCCACAGCTTATCTCTAACCAGATTGCACTCCTCAAAAAATTCTTTTGTCTCCTGCCTCTTTACGATTAAGACTAAACGTTTCAACTGAGTTTTCAGGATACATCCCCAACCTACATTCTCAACTTTCTCTCTCATTGTTTATCTACATTACTAATCTAAGAGCACATTTCAATGGAAATTTGAAACAGTGATATAATAAAAGTAGAATTTCTACACTTTATATTATTAAAAGCAATAAAATCCCATTCTAACACGAATCTTCATGCATCGGGCTTCTAATATCAAAATAAAACAGAAGGATGGTGGAACATGGGAGAGACAGGAAGAGAAGAGGGAGTCCCATAGGCCAAAGTCTTTCTTTAGAGTCGAAAAGGGACCAAGAAATCATTCAATGGCAGGGCAATAGGAGGAGAAAGAGATGACTTTGACGATGGGGATGGTAATTGGCCAAATTACCTTAATTAATATAAAATTCAATGAGTGTTTTTACATAGGTCTGGAGGAATGAAGGTTTGGAAGCCCCAATAGAGAGCTAGGATTATGCTAACTGCACTTAGACCCTCTAACATGTAGAGCCTCAAGAAATTAATACAGTGGTACCTCAAGATACCAGTTTAATTCGTTCCATAACCTTGAGGCGTGGGAAACTATGAGGCGCTCGAGTCTCGGTAAACGGGTGGGTTGTGTGCAGCCGGCCGATCCGCGCGATGACTCCTATCTCAACTGTTGCTCGTATTTCAAAGCAAAAATCGCTCGCCTGCTCGATGGCTCGTATCTCAAAAAATCTCGTATGTTAGGGCACTCGTATCTCGAGGTACCACTGTATTCTCTAATTCAGGCAAAGATTTACTGACTGCCGGTGATTCTCCCCAATATTGTGTCATGAGAGTGAAATGCAAGCTGAGCTTGTTTAGCCATGAATAACCCTTCCAGCACCCACATTAGGAAGGTGTAGGATGGGGTGAGGTTTCAGTCCCATTCAAAGGTATATATTGAATTTCTACATGAAATGCATTCTTCTAGATGCTGAGGGTTATTGTAAGAAACTTAACTCTGAGAAGCATACCAGCCTCACAGAGAAGATGAATCATAGCGTTATTTTAATAGGCTTTGTTAACCAGAGAGAGAATCGAAGGGAGAGAGAGACTGCAAAACCACAATTTATAGATAGTGTCAACTTTCTTGTATTTATCAAACATTTTTTCAAAAAGAGAAAGTGAATTACCAAGACCAGCAAGACTTGATATGGCACTGTTCAGCTATACACTATTATTTTAAATTATTGGTTGATTTGAGAGAGAGGGGGTGGGAGGGAGAGATTGATTTGTTATTCCACTTATTTATGAATTCATTGGTACGTTCCCTGACAGGGCTCAAACCCACAACCTTGGTGTCCCAGAACAATGCTCTAACCAACGGAGCTACTTGTCCAGGGCTGTCGCCTATATACTATTAATGTAGCCACATCCTATCTTACAAATGATCACAAACACATACTTTCTATTGGTGTCTATAATCCGGAATTTTCTACAATGTCACCTAAAGTGTCTAAGCAGTTGCTGAATAGCTTGGCACATTATCATTTCTATTTTGGTTCTACACATAATCAAGAGAACCTTCCCTTGTCCTGTCCCTCTTCCTTTAAGACAGTGGTTCTCAACCTTCCTAATGCCGCAACCCTTTAATACAGTTCTTTATGTGGTGGTGATCCCCAACCATAAAATTATTTTTGTCGCTACTTCCTAACTGTAATTTGCTACTGTTATGAATCTTAATGTAAATATCTGTGTTTTCTGATGGTCTTAGGAGACCCTGCTAGCTATTTCGGACCCACAGGTTGAGAACCGCTGCTTTAAGAGGTATGAGTTTTACCTCAGTTGTGACTTTCAGGAAAAGTGAATGCAATGTTGTGTGAATGAGGTGTCTGCAGGGTTATAATGTTCCAGAGCACAGATCTCGGCGTACAGTGCTCCACAATCAGGAAGGTGTTCATAGCTGCTAAGCGTTCCTACTTTACTTCTGCTTCTCAGAGCTTTTCAGGAGAAACAGAGATAGAAAGTTAGAGAGAAAGAGGGGGGGGGGGAACGGAGGGGTGACAGACACACACTAGCTATCACTTTGTCTTTAGTGAGTTATCGGTAGCTTTTCAGAACCAAGGCCTAGCCAGATGGCTCAGTGGTTGAGCATCGACCTAGGAACCAGGAGGTCACGGTTTGATTCCCGGTCAGGGCGCATACCTGGGTTGCTTCCCAGAAGGGCATGTGCTGGAGGCAGCTGCTCACGGTTTCTCTGTCATCGGTGTTTCTATCTCTCTCTCTCTTCCCCCTTTCTCTCTCTTAAAAAAAAAAAAAATCAATACAAATATTTTTTTAAAGTTACCAGAAACATGACCAGCCTCTTAAACTTGGGATTTTTGAATCTGGGCCTGGCGTTCTGGGGGATATCACAAGCGCAGCTTGCACGGTGTCCTGTGGGGAGCACTTGGCAGCGTTCCCCAAATAGCCCCCCGACTGAGTGATTTGCGTACAGAGAACATGCATACCTGGCCTCCTAAGGGAGCTGCATATCTCAGACTTGGGTGCCAGGCTAATAATAACAGTTTGAGAGAAAATGAAATAGGCTATAAAGAAGAGAGGAAATGGAATAGATAAACTGTCGTGGTGTCATGTTCATTTTCAGTACTATATAAAATAATGAAAATGGTTTTCCATAACCTGTGTTGATTTTTCTAATGCAAAATGCACTTTATGGGGGGGAAAAATGAATGAAAAAAGCAAAGAAAAAAATTAGTAAAAATAGTTTTAGTTTTTGACTCAAACATTTGCATCATTTTCGTTAGGTCTGGATTAGAGTTTAATTCCGAAATAGAACAGCTTCAGGGAAGTGTGTTAATTTTTATCTTTGGCAACTCTAAATGACGCTCTCGAGGTTCAAGTGCAAGGATTATCTTATTGGTAAAGCAATCCATTGGGTCGGCAGCAAAAGGTTTTATTTTTCTAATTTTATGGTTGCAGTTGGGGAACTTAAACTTGGAGACATAACATAAGACCTTCCCATAATCCCTCAGTTTTGAAGTCGCACATGCAGGTGCCCTTTCTGTTACTCCCTCCCTCAACCCCAATCCCAAATAAAGGGAAAGCCCTCTGCAAACATCAGAGCAGTGGGCGGCCGTTAACTCTTTGTCTCAGTGCTGGTGGCCCTATTGTGGTCCTTGGCCTCTGGTTTCTGGGATGAATGAAGGGAAATGAAAACCAGCGGGATTTAGAATAACTTGTGTAATAATGTGAGGTTCTGATAGAAAATGTCTACAGAATACAGCGCATCAAGACTTACTCAGAATGCTCTCGGTAAAGGGGTCTGGTGTTCATCCTGAACTCTCTGTCCGGGCACACAGACTAGACGTATCCCCCACTTTCCACTGGTTCCTCTTACAACACCGTACCCACCATTAGTCTGGTGAGTGATGGGCAGGTTGTGGATGTGGGGGCCGGGGTATTGTCAGGAGTGACAGGGTAACAGAATATACTATTCTAATTTGCACCTGTAATTAGGAGACATTTGTGTGCTCTGCTTCTGGTATCTTGGCCTGCCGTGTCACTGTACCTTTAATGCCCAGGAATAAAGGCCAAGGTCAAGTGCTAACCTGATCAGGCAGTGGTCAGGCATGAGCTCTTTCCAGGTCCCAGACTTCCTGTTTCTTCATGTGGGGCTAGGGGTCATTCTGGACCCCCTGAATGAGGCACTAGGTTTCCAATCTCATGACGTAAGCATTTCCCAAAGGCTCCAGCTACTAATATCATCTTTGAGGGCTAGGATTTCAACTGTCGATCTGTAGATATTTATTTCATTATAATTTTTGCCTGAATTATAGAATTGTATCTCATCTCATTTGCTCCCATCTTATCTGATTCTTTGAAATAGTTCAGAAATGTAGGTAAGTAGGTAGGTACTGAGGCATGTATATCTAACAAATATTTAAAGGCGAGAGATTAAGTATTCAAATTCCCTATGCATATGAAACCCCTTCAGTGAATATCTGTCTAACAAATATTTAAAGGCAAGAGATTAAGTATTCAAATTCTCTATGCATATGAAGCCCCTTCAGTGAATATCTGTTAAAAATCTAACCATCTAGCCACCAACTGAAGTTTCTAAATAAGAGTAGAAAGGAAAATGTATCTGCAATAGTATATATTTAGAAAAGACTGCCGTTGCCTACTCTGAACCTAATTCTCTCCGTATAGAGAACGGACAGCAAATGCTCTGATAACGCTTGACAATGAATTCAAATTGGAAAGAAAGCATTCTCAGTGACTTTTATTGAATTATTTTTTATTAATCCTCACCCAAGGGCATTTTTTTCATTGGTTTTCAGGGAGAGTAGATGGGAGGGGGAGAGACACACAGAAAGAAACATGGATGTGAGAGAGACGCATTGACCGGTTGCCTCCCACGTATGCCCAAGAGGGACTGAATCTGCAACCCAGGTGCACACTCTTGACCGGGATCGAACCCGGGGCCCTTCAGGTCGCAGGCCGATGCTCTATCCGCTGACCCACACTGACCAGGGCTCATCAAGGACTCTTTGTAAAATATACTGCTTGCAGGAGAAATTCCCTGAATTGACATTGCAGATAAATATCTGCTCCGCCTCCCAGGTGAGCCAGCACAGTGTCACTCCCATCCAGAGCCTGGGGCCGCGCACTCACCCTCTGGGGGAAAGTGACAGGGAAGTGCCCGGCAGCAGAGAATCCAGCCAGTGTAGACACGGTGCTCCTGGGGCCCACTTCCACTCTGACTGTGTCTGGAAACTGTGGTTGGCGGTTGGATTGGGAGAGCACCCCCACATTGGGAGAGGCCAGTGCAGGAGGGCGCTCTGGAGGAGGCGCCCATGGGGTGATTGCTTAGCGAGGTGCCAGGAGAGCCCGCATCGTGGAGCATGAACGTGGTGGCGGTTAACGTGCGGGTGTGCAGGTTGTATCCTGCCCAGGATAACCACGCCTGAGGTGCCTGGCTACTATGCTGTGGAAGATGGAAATGGCCTGGAGAACTCCAGAAACCACTTGCTGGGGGAGGGTCAAAGGTCATTTGCAGAGGAGGACCGGGCATGTTGCTGAAGAAGGAGGGTGTCCTTGAAAGTAATGACCAAGAACAAGGAAAAGGTTTAAAAATGAAAGAGCCGAGACTGGTTTGGCTCAGTAGATAGAGCATCGGCCTGTGGACTGAAAGGTCCCAGGTTCGATTCTGGTCAAGGGCATGGACCTCGGTTGCAGGCACATCCCCAGTAGGGAACGTGTAGGAGGCGGCTGATCAATGTCTCTCTCTCTCATCGATGTTTCTGACTTTCCCTTTCCCTTCCTCTTTGTAAAGAATCAATAAAATATATTTTTTAAAAAATGAAAGGAAAGAGACCCTGTGCTTGCCTGGAATCGAACCCTGGACCTTTCAGTCTGCAGGCCGGCATTCTATCCACTGAGCCAAACTGCCTAGCGCAGAAATACACCAGCTTTTGAGTTTGGAACACATTTAGAATTTATAAGCTTTCTTCATTTATTGACTTTGTGCTAAATTAATGCACTTAGAGAAAATAATTATTGAAAATATTTACCCGGAAAACAAAATCAGAAAAAGTAAGCCACAGCACATGAAAATTATGAAATTAAATCTATTTGTTGTCTTAGAAAAGCCTCTGTTTAATACTGCAGACCTCATCCTTAAATTCTGCATAGCTGCAAAGGAATTCATTCTGTATCTTTAATTTTCAAATAAAGTGAGTTATAAATAATGCTTCTGATTCTAATGGTATCAAAACATGCCAATGATTTGGCCAACACAGAGTACCTAACATCCGTATGACCTTGGACATTTTTTGTATGTTTAGCTGACACTCCTCATGTGCTGTCTGTCACTCATATCCCGAGACACAAGGTTAACGGCTACTAATGCATCTTATGTTAAATAGCAAGGGAAATGTATAGAGAAAAAAAGAATTACAACCTATATAATAAAAGGCTAATATGCAAATTGTCTCCTCGGGTTCAACTGACCGGGAGTTTGCCTGCTTGCTTTGAGTGTGCTGACCACCAGGAGGAAGGCCCCAGCCAGCAGCCAGAAGGCCCCCGATCAGCCCTGATTGCCGGCCAGGCCTACGGACCCTACCTGTGCACGAATTTCATGCACTAGGCCCCTAATAGGTATTATATAGTAAGAAAACACTTTATCAGATTATGAACACTGGGTCTGTGAGGTTGTCTACATCTGGACTACAGACAGATAAGGTGGTCTGGGATTGGATCTCACTATATATGACAGCTACATTAAAATACAGTGAAATTATTTAACTAAGTGAAAATAAGCTGTCGTTTCAGATTAAAATAGCCAGCCAAACACACATGCTCTTTTACTTTAAGTGACTCTTCAGAGAAGATCAGGATAATTCCTATTAGAAAGACAGGGTGATATGTTATTTGAAACATTTTGAGTAGCAAGCCACATTTTATTGTGTGCACATAAATATGAGACTACGAAACATTTAGAAACAAGCCTCACCAACTGTAAAAGATGTATTTAACCTGACTTTACGCACATATTAGGCAACCAGTATATTCTTTTTTTTTTAACAAAAGCTTAGTTTAAGGAAATGAACTTTATTTTTTTTTAAATATGTTTTATTGATTTTTTTACAGAGAGGAAGGGAAAGGGATAGAGAGTTAGAAACATCGATGAGAGAGAGACATTGATCAGCTGCCTCCTGCACGCCCCCTACTGGGGATGTGCCCACAACCAAGGTACATACCCTTGACTGGAATCAAACCTGGAACACTTTAGTCCACAGACCGACACTCTATCCACTGAGCCAAACCGGTTTCGGCCCAATATATTCTTGTTATTCATGACTGAACAGATGGGAGATGGCATCATTGTGGAAGCTTAAAAATGAACCCTCTAAACCTGGATTTTGTTTTTGTTATTGTTATTTTCGTTGTTGATGGTGGTGGTTTTATTCTTTCTGGCTATATTCTCTCTCTCCATCCAGAGGCAGTCATTCTGGGGAACCTTAGGGGTGGGGAAAATAGAGTTGGGAGCTGCTGACACACAGAGATTGTAGGTGATCATTTCTATGTAAGATCTTCCTTAACATTAACCATGTAAAGCTCACAATACGTTCTCTCTCTTCTTGATGATATTGAAGATTTCCCTAAATTAAATGTTAACAACTCAGAACTTATTCTTGTACTAAATAGATCTACGTTTTCCTTTGTCAGAAAAACTTATAATGATTTTTTAAAAATATATATTGATTTTTTTTTTTTACAGAGAGGAAGGGAGAGGGATAGAGAGTTAGAAACATCGATGAGAGAGAGACATCAATCAGCTGCCTCCTGCACGCCCCCTACTGGGGATGTGCTCGCAACCAAGGTACGTGCCCTTGACCGGAATCAAACCTGGGACCTTTCAGTCTGCAGGCTGACGCTCTATCGACTGAGCCAAACCGGTCTCGGCTATAATGATTTTTAAAACATTTATTTACTGTGACCTTTGTAACAAGGCTTTATTATTATTTTCCAAAAAAAAATTTTTTTTAATTTCTAAGGTGATTTATTTTTCAACAGACTGGCTTAATAGTGTAAGTCACATCAACCAGATGGTAGAAGAGAGAAAACATTCTGGAGTACAGTGTTTAGGATGCTGGGTTTTTTTTGTTTGTTTTTTTTCCCCTGTTTGCAAAGATTCAACACAATGCAATGTACTCTTACTTACCCTGCCCACTTTTTGGCACTTTTCTCATTTGTCATAAAAGGTTCTTATTTGTTCTTTTAAGCAAGACTTCTCCTGCCGTCCAACTGACTCTGGAAGAGATGGGGGTTCCCTCTGCTCACTCACCCCTGCAGGCACCCCGCTCTCCCCATCTCTGCCTTGTGGTGACGGAGGACCAGCTCACCTTTCTGGGCCTTTGAGGGGTTCTTCAGGGTGCAGTGCACCTTCCCAGGGAGGAGGGGGCTAGAGCAGCGGTTCTCCACCTTCCTCAGGCCGCGACCCTTGCATACAGTTCCTCATGGGGTGGTGACCCCCAACCATGAAATGTTGCTACTGTGATGCATCGTGATGTCAATATCTGCATTTTCCGATGGTCTTAGGCGACCCCTGTGAAAGGGTCGTTCGACCCCCAAAGGGGTCACGACCCACAGGTTGAGAACCGCTGGGCTAGAGAGTAAGATCTCTGTGCAGTGAGCCCAGAAGATTCGGTGGGGATCTCTCCTGGGGGCTGTTGTCTTACGTTAGGGAGAAAAGACTGTGGTCCAGCTCCCTGCGGTCCGGTGTGGATGCGAATCAGCTTTCCCATCTTCCTGACTGGAGTGCAGTTAGCTATGAGCCACAGCGACCTGATTCCAGTAAATGGCCGTGGGCAGCTTAGCTAAACCCCAATGAAGGCTCCTCGCTGCCTGGAAGGATGTTTGCAGTTTGTGATACAGTGGTACCTCAAGATACGAGTGCCCTAATATATGAGATTTTTGAGATACGAGCCATCGAGTGAGCGATTTTTGCTTTGAAATACGAGCAACATTTGAGATACAAGCAATCACGCGGATCAGCCAGCTGCACACGACCCACCAGTTTACCGAGACTCGAGCGTCTCATAGTTTCCCACGCCTCAAGGTGATGGAACGAATTAAACTCATATCTCGAGGTACCGCTGTACTTGATGCTAGTCCCTGTACATAAGTTCCATCCTTTGTTTGGTAAGCTGTGCATAATTCCCCATGGCAGTGTACACTCTGGTTATGTTTGGTTCATCTTGGAAGTCTAACTGTAAGTCATTGATTCATAAGACAGAATCCTATATGACTTTGACTCTGTGAAATACTGTCCCCCCAAACAAACACATCACAGACTAGCATTTAAAATATATTTTATTGATTTTTTTTTTTTTACAGAGAGGAAGGGAGAGGGATAAAGAGTTAGAAACATCGTAGGGGGGATGTGCCTGCAACCAAGATACATGCTCTTGACCGAAATCAAACCTGGGACCTTTCAGTCCGTAGGCCGACGCTCCATCCACTGAGCCACACCGGTTTTGGCCAGACTAACATTTAAAGAACATACTTTTACTCCTTTCCTATAGCAACTGTCCGGTTAGTATGTTACACTATGCCTGGAAGTAATGCCTGTATATTCAACTGACTTCTCCGGTTTCTTGTTCTGTCTTCCCTGCTTGTATAGAACTATTGATCCCATTGGTTATTCCTCATATTTGAAACATTGACTCATAGCTTTTAGTTCCTCATAAAGACCCACCTTTGTATTTTGAGTAGCACTTTGCCTTTTACTGTATAAGGCAATGTTTTGCTAATTTCATACTCACATGGCAGTGGTATTCCAGAGTAAAAATATTATCCGTATTCACTTCAAACTGATGTCTACTCCTATTATCTACTACTAGAGCAGTGGTTCTCAACCTGTGGGTCGCGACCCCTTTGGGAGTCAAACGACCCTTTCACAGGGGTCGCCTAAGACCATCAGAAAACACCTATTTCCCATGGTCTTAGGAACCAACACACCGCTCCTCGGTGTAGCAAAGTGTAGCCATGTAGTTTACTGGTGTTATATGAAGACTGTTACCCATGCTACACCATGATTCAAGACAAAAAATTTCATTTATTTGTAATTAGAAATAAATATTTCACAATATATAATTACATGTTGTTTTTGTGATTAATCCCTATGCTTTAATTATGTTCAATTTGTAACAACGAAAATAC